>CM032391.1:14584139-15089139 GCA_019049475.1 Eueides isabella | reverse complement strand
ATATTTTATTATATTACAGGAGTTGAGCGCACTTTCGAAAGACAACAAAAATCTCCACATCTTACATTTAGGTATTTATATATTATTCACTAAATAGTTATTAGATGTAATATAAACAAGCTTACAGAAAAATAAAGCTTTACTGTCTAAATAAAGATTCAATTTATTTTTAATACAATTATTTTTTTTTATATTTATATATAATTTAAACTATTTTTATTTACAGATGTTACAGACCTAAAACAAATTGAAGATATAGCATCACAAGTAAAACGAATTATAGGCGACAAGGGTCTAAACCTTTTAATTAACAATGCTGGCGTTAGCACTAAGTTCACAAAACTGGGTTTGGTAAAGGCAGACAATTTGCTACAAAATCTAACTGTTAACACCATTGCACCTATTATGTTAACAAAGGTAAATAATAAATTAATAAAACTATTAATTAATTGAAAATTGTTTTTTGAAAATGAACAATTGTATTGTAAACACAATATAGGTATAATACATTTATTTTGTCGTAAATATTAAATTTTGTATTTAAATATTATATATTTAATAGACACTTCTACCATTACTAAAACAAGCATCAGAGATCAATTGTGACAAACCGATGGGCTTCGAACGAGCAGCCGTTGTGAATATGAGTTCTATATTAGGATCCATGGCGGAGAACGATAAAGGAGGTTTTTATCCATACAGATGTTCAAAGGTATCTTATGACATATTTAAAATGTTATTTTTTATATTACCTGATTAGACGTATCACTTTATAAAATACCACTGATGATGTCGAAAACGACAACGCCCACGAACACGATATGGCATTGTTCATTAATTTCATTTAATTTAAAATATGCTGATTGATATTTAATAATATTAAAACTTCCAAATTCATTCTTTTAGTAAAGTATTACAAAACATCAAATGATAATAAAATATTAGGTAGGTATATTTTTTCAGTATATCTTATATCATAAATTATATTAACAGGCAGCATTAAACGCCGCTACCAAATCAATGAGTATAGATTTGAAAAGGGATCAAATTATTGTCGTATCGATGCATCCAGGATGGGTGAAGACGGAAATGGGTGGTAGTAACGCGCCGCTAGATGTAGATACCAGTGTATCTGGTATGCTTGAAACTATCAAGAAACTTCGAGATGAACATAACGGGAAATTCTTGCAATACGACGGTTCTGAGCTCTCGTGGTGAACATAATATTGCATAATAATACTACTAGATGATAGGGCTTAGATTATATTAATAAAGAAATCGATTTTTTTTATATATTTGTTTTCATCAAACGACTAATAGTAATTAGAGCATTTTGTTTTCACATCACTTAATCATCTTTTAGTTAAGCTTATTATAAAAAAAAATTGTAGAGAAGTAAAATATAATCATTTAAATAAATAACTCAATTTTA
The DNA here is from genome assembly GCA_019049475.1 of Eueides isabella. Taxonomy (NCBI): domain Eukaryota; kingdom Metazoa; phylum Arthropoda; class Insecta; order Lepidoptera; family Nymphalidae; genus Eueides; species Eueides isabella. Next base: position 15,087,707 of record CM032391.1, on the reverse strand, counting down.
ATATATTAATTTTGCATTTATTAATTTGTCTACAAATAGTTTTTATATTAAAATACTAATGCTTAAACGAAATAATGGTATATAAAAACCTTAAGAATTATGTTTTTAATATGTATTTATGTTTATAACATTTAACAAAAACATCTTACCTCTCCAAGCAGGCACTGGAAGCTCGTCGGCAATAGTACTTAGTGTAGGTCTACTTATATCATCTAAAAACGATAAAATTAATTAGAACTTTATAACCCTATTTAACCACACTGAAAGCAAACGCTAGCAGGTATTTTGTCAAACATATTTTACCTAGGAAGTAAAAAATATATCATAATTAGATTATATACTTTATTAAATGTTTGATTGATGCAGACGCAAGAGGGACATGACTGCTGCAGAAGGCCAAATGCGTTTGTACGAATATTTCAGAAAAAATATTCTGTTTTCTGGTGTAAGTATTATAATCTGATCGAAAAGTGCAAAATAAAAATAAAATTATATATCTTATTTAAGTAAAACCTTCGTAACAAAATGCAACATCAAAGTTGACTCTGCTTTTCCAGCAAATAGCGAATAGTGCCTACGTAAGAAAAGCAATCATAAAAGAACGTTAGGCATGCAAAATATTTCTAAAAATAAATAATTAATATATCCTAATGTTAGTTAATCAAGACACTCGTTCTTCACTTTACATCCGGATTGCATGTTGAGTGACGGAACTTAAACTTTGTCGTACCAGAGGGGAATCCCCATATGGGAAACGAACCTACAATTATCAAGTTTAACGTCAGACGCTTACGACGTCATCTTTAACACAATGCCCTGTCTGTAAAACATTAAATACCACAGGCAATCATAATATTCACCAAATTTTATAGCAAAAGCGCCTTTCAAAATATGCGAGATATCTAACAAACACACAAACAATTGCTTCCCAAATTTTATGTTTTCATGTAAAGATTGTTAAGTAAACTAATATTAAATCAGTTGAAGAAATAAAACAAATTAATCGATTGTATTGATTATTATGTGAGCCATACATGAATATTCCACAAGCTAGGTCTATTCCAGCAACCTTGACTTACGACGTAGTTTTATGACAAAGTGCAATAATCATGATAATACAAGTATTATGAGTAACGTTTTTTTCATTATCAATACAATAAAATAGTATTTGAAAAAAACATATGTATACAAATTCCGATCAGACTAAATTAATACTTATTATGTATAATAATAAATAGAATATTCATCGACTGAAATAATTGTATGTACCTACATCATTTATTCAGATTTAAAATTTACAAAATGGTAAATATTCGTACATACTTAAATATAAATATTATTCTGACCAAAAGAGAATTGTTTATCTTATCGATTATCTTCTCTTGTAAAGAAATTTAAAGATTAGCGATACGTACTGAACTTATTACAGGTGCTTCTATGGGGACACAGATCACTGAAATCCATGACTGCAGCTCACATAATCATACAAAACTGATATTTAATAATAATAAAGAAATATGAATAATTAATATAAATACAACTTATAAAAGAATGACAATGTAATTTGACAATAGTGATTGTGAATGATGAACAAAGGTTTGCGCATGCAAAAATTTTATTCTTTTTTTCTGAATGATCATAATTATATATATATATATATATATATATATATATATATATATATATATATATATATATATATATATATATATATATATACATATATATATATATATATATATAATATAGGTTTATATATTTATATATGTGTGTATCTTATATGTTCATATAATCACCCCCACTGCGCCCATACCATAACCCAATACTGCGCTTTGTGTTGTTACCCAACCAACTACCCCTAACGAAGACATTAAAATATTAAATTTAATTAGTTACCTATATACTTACTTGCATTTTCAAGCAGTATAAACTCACGTAATTATATATATATATATATATATATATATATATATATATATATATATATATATATATATATATATATATATATATATATATACATATATTTATATATATATACATATATTTTTATATATATGTATATATATATATATATATATATATATATATATATATATATATATATATATATATATATATAGGTTTATATATTTATATATAATACATAATCACCCCCACTGCGCCCATACCATAACCCAACACTGCGCTTTGTGTTGGGTCCCGACCAACTACCCCTAACGAAGACATTAAAATACTAAATTTAATTAGTATAAACTCACGTAATTATATGTAATGTACCTATGACTTACTAGGGCCGTACAAACGGTCAAAGAATCTATACTAAATACGAGCGAAGACGCAACGTTTTATCATGATAATATAATGTTACAATTAGCCATATTTGAAATAAATAAAACACGGAACAACCAAATGCAAAAGATTTTAATTTAGAAATATTCCAACAGGAAAAGACAATGATAGCACGTGTAACCTCAACAATCTTGTACGTTTCTTTTGAATTGGAATGAACACTACATTGCATTAACGGATGTGAATTAGTGTAGTATTAATTGACACAATCTATGTATTTGCGTCTAATTCAGTGAGACGGCTGAACTAAATTGTATAGATTTCACGACTAGGTATATAGTACCAGCTAATATAACTGTCTACTTTGTGAAATTTTGGTGGTTGATTTGAACTTGCACTTCTCGTAAATATATTAAAATTTTACTACTTTTGGAGCAGAAAAATGTTCAGTTTCATACGCTATATTTCATGAAAATAACTATTGTAAATGTATAAAATTATATTAATTCACCATAAAATCAATTAATTTGTTCCAATTATAGAACACCATGTACTTACTTAGTCATATTTCTGTATAGATATTTTTTTCCATTATTGATACCGTCGAAATATGAAGATCGCTAGTCAAAATTCTTCGCCGACGTCATAAATGTTGATGACCACCAAAACCAGATAGAACGTGAACCTGGTGCACAATTCCTCATTACTCCGATTTTGACAGCCAAAGGCAGCACCATTTTTGTGTACCAATACATAACGAAAGTACCGCAAACGAGCCATCATCAAAACCTCAACCTAATACAAAGTTAGTTAATTATGGGCGTATTTAGAAATATTTTCCGGGGAGAGCCTGGACTCTAGCTTTTAACAGATCTCTCTTTATAAACATAGGCGTAGGAAGAGGGACGGCCGGGTGGTACTAATTCTTATCACGGCATTAATGGTCGCACCAGTGCGTCTCCCCGCGCCCGCAGGCGACGCGCACCAGTGCGTCCCCGCTGGTGTGATAAGTGGAGACGAGTGCGGCGTTGGGGACCGCCACCCAGCACGCCATATCCGGAACGGCGGGAAGTGGAGGACGGAGCTACAAATAGCTACGTGGAATGTAAGAGGAGGGATGGAGGAAAAGATGAATGAATTATTAGATATGATGGATGGCAGAGATCTGGATGTTATTTGTGTGACTGAGACCAAGCGAAAAGACAATGACACGGCTGATTTACCTGGCAACCGGACCTTCCCTCGCTCTCTGGGCGTACCAGAGAGCGAGGGAGGGAGTCAAGGCGTAGGCGTGTTATTGTACTCTCGATTGGTTAGTGCAATGTGAACTAAACAACCACTGCAGTTATTGTTTTAAGCATAGTAACGTATTTCCATAAAATAATTATAATTCTGTATCACACAATACATGTATTTTATTTTATTTTTAAAAAAATATATTGTATGATAAAAAAATACTGATTATACAAGATTATTGGTTATTTATAATTTTCCTATGCCCTGCATTTGTGGAAAGAATTTCACTTTTTACCCCTAATTGCCAGGAAAGGGTTATGATTTTCGTATGTATCTCTCTCTCTATTATCTCATATCTCCAGAAGTAACCGGTGATCTGTTTTATATAATTGAAGTACCTATTAGTACAAGATCCCGCTGCAAAAATCTGCAGTATATTGATTCGTCTTAGGAGCCCTTAGGTAGTTCTTAGCCATATCACTAACAAACGAGGCGGCTGTGCGAAGACAAATATTTTTTTTTAAATAATATAAAATGAGTATCAAATTGAAGAGCTCAACACAAGGATTTCAAAAAGGTATATCACGATTGTATACAATGAGAAAGCTGAATACTTGGTGTGACAAATAAAAAGGGGATCGAATATTTACACACCGATTGGTCAGGCTAGCAACAACAAAACAAATGTAGTACGTACATTTTGCGGCCCTCGTCAGAATTGAACTGAACTCCTAAACCACATACGTAGCCAATTTTAATCAGTTTTTACCGTTTAGAGAATTTATTGTAAAGTGCGTAGCCGGTAGATAGCAAGATATAAAATATAGATAATATATACAATAATACAAATCAGGTACACTATTTATATTTTAAACTAGTTAATTTATCGCTTATCGGCATTAAGTAGGAAATTAAAAAAATAATAATGAAAAAACTTGACAACATAACTCTAAAAAGAAAAAAAGCCTATCTAAACTCTTTAATGTTCTCTTTAATGTTAACATTAAATTAACTTTTTGGATCTAAATAATTGTAGATATTATTCACTAGTTATATATAGCAATATAACAGTTTTATTGACGAGTGACTACATGCTTAATTTTTTGTTACTAAAAGTTGGGGTGGGCAGTAAACTTATGGAGTGGGCTTTTTTCCTTTTTTTTTATGGGGGGAAATCCTCATGGACAACCTCCGTGTAGGGAAAGACGGAGGGGCGGGCCGGACTCTTACCGACTAAAACCACCCCGGTGTCTCCTCGCAGGTGAGCGCGGGAGTCCAAATTCATCCGCAGCTCCTCACTAGTGCTGGCCGGATCTATCCGGGCCTCGTCTCCTGCGCGGGTTAGTTAGGTGTGTTAACCCGTGCATCGTCCCAGAGGCGCGCGCTTGCGACACGCGTTTATCGAATAGGGGGCGAGAATTTCCGCAGTTTCCGTCTGCGATATCATGTCCTCGCAGAAGGACGCCACCGTGTCCCAAGACTCTGCGCTACCAACCATCCTCCGCACTACGACAGGCAGCGATAGATCGCCTCCTACTTTATTTGTGAGGACACGGCGCTGCTTCTCCCAAGCTACACTCGGTGAGCGTGTGTTGCGCCGTGTCCTCTCCGCAATGGACGCAGTGGTGGCACCGAGCGTCCGGCTCTCTGTCTATGCGGCACAGGTACTTGCCGAAACAGCCGTGCCCCGACAACACCTGCGTCACCCTAAACGACAGGAGGCCGTGCGTTCTCCCGAGGCAGCCCTCGAGTACTGGCCGGATTGCCTCGACGGGTTGAGGCCACGGTAGGGCGCAGAAGCCTTTGCCGCCATTCTGCCACCAGAACCTGACAGAGCTTCTCTCGGCGCAGCGTGATCTGCCGCTGCACCGGGCTCGAGCCCCGTGTCCTGTTCCTCGCGCCATCGATATAATGACGCGAGTACTCTCGCCTCTAGGTCCCATGGCGGGGATCCGGCCAAGACGCAAGCCGCCTCGTAGGAAATCGTGCGATGCCCGCGGACGACTCTGACGGCGATCGCCCTATGCGGTTTGTTTGAGTGAGCGGTTTCAAGCCTAAGTGCCTAAGTTAATTAAATATACCTACTTATTATCGATATAACAATTTCTCTTATTCAAATTCAATGCTTAATTTACTAAAATAATAAACTATATAAGTCTAATAAGATTAAAAATAAATCGATAAAATGCGGCAAAGTCTAATGATTTTTTTTAATCATTTATTATCAACGACACAACGTCAAGCTAAAAAACGATAAATGTATAATTGGATCAATCGAGTCTCCTGTCCTGCTGGATATATACATAGCTGATTGTAAATGCAGGTTGTAGATTCGATTCTCACTTCAGGCAACGGTTATACGTAAATATATTTCAATCCCCCGCTCTGGTACAACGAATTACTACTTACTTAGCACGCATCCGAAATGCAAGACCAAAATCTCTCAACAGTGGGCAAAAAGTGCAACGAGACTAGATTGAGATTTTTTATGGGCAAAACAAACGTTCTGAACGGTTTTTTTATATTTTAAATATAATAATTTGGTGACGCAAGCTATTAATTTACATTATAACACAAATTTATCACAAATGGGTTCACATGCGGGTGTATATTGTTCATTGTTAAATAATGTTATAGTTTTTGTTCAACTGCTTTCACTGAAATATGACTCGGTTACATAACGCATTGTTCATCTACATTAAATTAAATATTATGTAAATTATCTATATCCTAGCACGAGGATTCATGAGGCCTGTCGTGGCGCAACGGCACAAGCGTGTGACTGTAACCAACAGGTTGTGGGTTCGTTACCCACTCGAGGATATCAAATATTTAATATTTTCAATTTAAATATTTAATGTTTTCATTTCTTCGCTCTGGTACAACGCGACGTTAAGTTCCGCAACTCAACACGCAATGCCTCAAAATAAGGCGGAAAGCAGGGAATGGTAGTGGAACGGAGTGTCTTAACATTAAGTTCCTCCCTACTCTGTGTGTATGTGCGTGAAGTTGAGTGAGTGAGGATGCATGGGATTCGAACCCACATCACCGCTAAACTAACAATTCTTAACTTTGCCACCTCAAATACTAGTTTTATTTATGACTGCGATGTAGGGTCAAATAACAAAACATAATGGTATCAAAAATTGGATTTATATTTCTGTGTTGCTGTATACGATAATGTCAGTAACAATTCGCCAGGTTACAGAGTCGGCCGCACAGCCAGAATCAAGCATAACGTGTACTTTATAACAATGATACATTTTTTCAGACCTAATATCCTAACTTATCCGAACTAACTACAAAGATATACAGGTAAAGCTAAAATATCTACAGTCGTCAATAAGTTATATACAAATAACAATACACAATAATTATATACACTCGAATTTTGATAAGACTCATCTGTAACCTGAACAACTAGACCTTCCTACACTGTGGGCAGTACCATTTGCCTTTAGGCGGTACCATGATACCGACACACTCGAAGTGGAACCACTCGATGGAGCAGCCCTCGGCGTCGCACGCGATCATCTCCGACACCTCGTCGTAGGGGCAGCGGCAGTAGCAGTACACGCTCTCGCCCTCCCGCGCCTGCCGCGCGGCCGGCCGCTGGAACGCGTACGGCAGGCTCGACGTGCCCGAGTTCAGGTACGTGGGCGGCGGCGCTGTGGCCGCAGCCGGCGGCGCTGGCTGGTAGATCTCCAGCCCGCCTTCAGCACTCGACTCCGAGTCGCTAGACTCCATTGACTCTGAGTTCATCAAGAAGCGGGGAGGTTCAGGGTCAGGTATGGGCGTCGTCAACCTTATAGGCTCGTTGTAATTAAACATTCTTTGTGGAATGACCGTAGATGGTATTTCCTTTTTAGCTTTGTGCGTTACAGGCGAAGGCAAATCTTCTTTCCTCCATTCTAATTTTGGCGGCAATTGAGGTTTCAGGGCCGCAATAGTTTGTGGTGATTCTTCGTCGCTTGAGTAACCGTAAAATTTATTCGGCACTCGTCTTCTTTTAGAGGCTCGCTTCTTTTCTGTCGATTGCATCGGAGTGTGGGCGATGGAGGGCGGTGGCACTGGAGCCACTGGTGGCGCTTCCGGTAGTTGTACCGTATTAGACTGCAGAGATATTGTAATTTTATTTGGAATTAGGGGTGGTATTGATTCTACCTCTGATTTTGCAATAATATCTTTAGGGATAGTCATTTTAATCGGACCGTGTTTACGCGAGCTCCTAGATTTCTTTTTCTTTTTACTTTTCTTTTTGCTGCTGCTAGTTCTTTCCTTTGAATCAACTTCTTCTTTCATTTCTTTCTCTCTCTCTCCCTCTTTAATAATTTCCTTAATTTCTTTTACTTCCTTGGGTTCTTCTTCTTTTGCTGGAGTTGTGCAACGGCTAATGTCACCTGATAATGAGCCACCATCAGAAGGCGCGACGGAAGCTAATAGTAACAGTTGATTACGTTTTTCATTGTGCATTTTATTAGCGATTTGTTGAGGATGTTCATCATAAAATTCTTCATCAGTTTCACTCTCTTCTGTTTCCAAATCGCTTTCAGCAATTGTTGGTTCACTTTTCTCTGGTACTAATATAGGGGTTTCCGACATACCCATAACATCAACGTTCGAACCATTACTTAGTCTTCTATTAGGAAGTGTTTTTTTAACTTGTTTGCTCTTTTTCTTATCTTTCTCATTGCCAGATTCATCTGAAGAATCAGAATCGGATGAACTTGACGAAGAAGATCCACTTGAAGATGAACAACTACAGTTGGAACCGCAAGAACAGCTCGAGTCGCTGTCACTACTGCTACTGCTTGAGCTCACTGATAGATTACCGTGCTTTTTCTTTGGAGATTTTTTACTTTTCTTCAAATCAGAACCAAATACGTCATCGTCTCCATTAATTTCAGTAGGTATTACGCAATAATCGTGGTCAGATTCGCATACATGTTTCCGTATAGGTACCAAAGGAGGTGTCTTTTCCTTTTGTTTTTCAACTTTAGCTTGATATTTATTAAAATTATCCCATATCTCTAGAATTTTTTGGTCACTAGGTTTATCTTCTTCTTTTAAGTCTGTTTTTTCTTCTTCGTTTATTGGTGCCATTTCAGAGTCCATTGTTTTCACATCTTTTTCAACATTACATGTAAGGTTATCTTCTTGAACAATATCTAATTTATCTTGAACCTTTTCTTCTTTGTTTGCTGGCGGTATACCGCTATCAGACTCATCGCTGCTGTCGCTCTCAGATAAATTTAACGCCGGCAGATTAACATCTAGTAATAGAGCATCTTTATCTTTCAGCTTTTTCTTTTTACTTTTTTTAGATTGTTGTTCACTTTCAGCCACAGTTTTATTTTCGGGAGTTCCAGCTCCCTCTTTTGTCTTATCATCGACAAGATCAATTATAGGAATTTGTTCAGTATTTTCTGAAACTGACTCATTTAAAACTGGTTTTTCTTCATCTATATTTTCTGGAATATTTTTTTTCTTATGTACATCTAAATGCTTATTAAGAAGTTTCTTAGATACAAATTTTTCTGTACACCCTTCTTCAATACACGCGTGTGGAAATTCTTGCGTGTGAAATCGTTTATGAACTTTTAAGCAAACTGCTTTCGTAAATTGTAAAGTGCACTCATCACAAACAAACACTGCTGGTGGTGTACAAAAGTGATATACATGCGGCCACTTTTTTTGTAGACACTTTTTACACAGAACACTCTCAGTGCCATGCTTCCAAAATAAGTGATTTGTGATATCTGGTTTGTTCCTATAAGCTATTCCACAACGATAGCATAAATGGTGCAGCTTGTGTTTCCACACATGATTAGACAGTCGTGCTTGACTTTGGCAGAGTTCCAAGCATACATCACAAGTGTGGTGTATCTTTCTAAGATGCACCATTAGCCTAAACGATGACGAAATATTGTCTACATTACAAAAACAACATCTAAACTTAATTGAATACTCAGAATCATAGGTTCCAGGGCATAAATGACATAATAATTCACTATAACTATAAAAATTGTTCTTGCACATTACACACAATAATATAGTTTTTTGGTGCATTTTTCTGTTATGCAAATAGAGATCTTTATGAACAGCAGTTTTAAAGTAACACTGAAAACATTCGAAAATTGGATTAAATTGAACTGTATCACACTTGTCTACACTATCATAAGAGTCTAAATTAATATAAATAGACCGCAACTCTTCAGCTCCGGCCTTCACTTTATATGTAATTGTTTCTGGCATTAACTCCTCAGCTGTGATGCTGTCAACTGTAGCTGAAAACCTGTGTTGCGCCACCATATGCAGGGCCAGCTGTTCACAATCTACCGCAATCTTACGAACATGATTGCAATAAATACAATTAAAAACTGTAGACGCTAAGAACACCTTCAAGAGGTCCTTTAAAGGATATTTGTCAATAGGCCTGTCCAATGTTAATTCTGTTACAGGAATATCGTCAGTCACAACAGGATCAACAGGCTCCTCTACATTGACATCTTCATTACTATTCTGGTCAAGATGTTCTGTTTTTAATTCACATTTAGGGGAGATCTCATCTTTAATTTGTACTTTCTCTTCTAATAATTCTTCTAATAATTCTGGCTTTATTTTTTGTTCCTCCTTGGCTTTCTCTTCCTCTAAAGATGTAACAGGGGCAATGTCCATTGTTTCTTGTTTCTTTTCATTCATTTCATATACCTGTTCCTCAACACTTGTTTTCTTATCATCAACAGTCAATTTCTCTCCAGAATCACTATCAGAAGAGTATTCACTAGATGAATTTTTATCTAAAAATTCTTTAGGAACTCTAACAGTTAATTTTGGTACCCTATTTAAAGTATTAATATCTTCTAATTTATTATCATATATAGTTGATTTTATAGTATTTTCTGGTTTGAATTCAGGTGCTTTATTGATTGTTTCTATATTATTATTTACAAGTGTCTTCACTGTAGTCTCTTTATTGTTCTCTATAATAGTTGTTTTAACAAAAGGACTGTCAGCTTTATCACATATTGTCATTTTTATTGAAGGTGGTTTAACTGGCGTTATTGGAACTGGATCAGGAGGTTTGTCTTTTTCATATCTTTTAGGCGGTCTTCTGTTCCGTGATGGCGGTTTGTGAGCATATTGTTGACCAACAGAGGGATCCACAGTTGAATTAATAATAATCGGTGACTTAGCATTATTTAAGCTCAATTTCAACTTTATTCCACATTCTTTTTCTTTTTCAGGAGGGGGTGGTGGTGTTGGCTCTCTGTGTTTTTGTGGTACATACTCAGGTGTTGTTTCTCTATTACTAATTGAATCTGGAGTATCACTGCTATCAGATTGCTCTAATAGCTCATTCCCATTGGGGATATAGTTAGTATTTGTATTTATATTATGTGTTAAACTATCATTAGGGCTTGAGTAAGGCTTGGCTTTTGGACTATGTACTAAGGGTGTAGTATCCAAGGTACCACTTGTATCTTTACTAGTAGATGCCACACTTTCATAACTTACACTAGTGTCACTATTTACAATATCATTACTGCTCGTATGGATCTCGTTTTTTTGAGACTGTGATGTAATTGTCTCAGGCTTTGCTTCACTCAATTCCCTTCTGTCATTGAAAAGCTTAGCAGGCTCCCTTGTAACATTAGTAGGTCCATTTATACCAGATTCACTGCCATTTTTTATATATTTAGCATTGTTAGATTTAAGTGCATTTTTACTAATAAGAACAGGGACAGGTTTTGGCTTGACATTATTACAATCATGGTTATAAAAATCATCTTTTTCACTACATATTTCATCACAGGCACAGCACATCAAATAAAAAGTTCCATTGTACACTTTACAAAAATCTTCTTTACTATCATAGTTAAATTCTTGTACATGATGTTTGTTTGTTAAATGTGAAGATAGTTTTTCTGCTTTAGAAAACATTCCCAAGCAAAAGAGACATATATGTCTATTGTGCACTTCTCTCATATGGAGGAAGAGATTCCAGTTTTCATAATAGGTGCCACACGCGGAACACAGGTACACTTTACGGGTGACTCGGGAGGGTCCAGCTGCATTACATTCTGTGTTCGGCGCTGCCTCGGGACTCAATGCGGGCTCTTTCGCTTGTGCTCGACATACAAGTTGATGTTCTTTCAACATTGCCAATGTTTTAAATGACATTGAACAACATTTTCTACATTTAAATTTGACCATAGGCTGCAAGCCCAGACTTTGAGCATATTCCTTCAATTGGGCTCCTTTTTCCATTTTACCCTTTTTGAACTGCAGTAACTGACTTTTAGGCACAAGTCGAGGCACAGGTTTGTCTTGCTCATTCTCGAGGGAACTATCCAAATGTGTTGGAACATTATGAAATTGACTATGGTCTACACGTTTGGGCACTAACTTGGGAACTCGAGGAGTATTTGATTTAGGTACACTGACCTCACTAGGTTTAGACACAAATGGTTTTCTCTTCTTTGAAACACTATTATATGGTAGAGAATTATCCACAAAGGGTCTTTTCCCCATATGTATTCTAAGTGGGTTTATGCGTTTGCGAAACTTATCTTCCTGGAGTGTGTCAGCGCTGTGACGACGCGGCTCGTAGCGTCTGTCGGGGGGACTGGACGGTTCGCCAGCGAAATCATGTCCATTAGTCGCCAATTTACAAGATCGATCACTATACAAATTTGCCAAAGATGCTGATGCGATTTTATCGTCTTTAGTATTGACAATATTACCATCTTCCATAGTTTTCTGCAAAAAAAATACAACACGTGTTCAGTTTGACTCGCAAGAAACAAAAGACGTTCAAACAAGAGGAAATCAAAAGCGATTCGAATTACGATAGCGACAATAACAAATTGCAACATTGACTATACCTCTGAAGTCGTACGTCCAGTACGAGTGCAATATGAGAGGTTTGTTTCCATGCATCCGTTTGTATAGAGCGCTCCTTACATCAGACCTAATGAGAGGCGGCCGCGGGCTGGTCATTCCCGTAAAATGGCGTCACTTCGGTGAGCGAGGATCGGTGTTATCAGAAGCTTTGCACTTCTCTTGTTCCACTAATTTCACTACACATACACATTTTTTAGGCTTTAAACTCCTCATATAACCAAAAATATCATAAATTAAATTCGCCGAACTGTTTATTTCCAAACACACAATCGAAAATCGTAGCGCGTTACGAGAAGCTAATTCATGAACCATAGACAAGTTTTTTTCTTCTTTGTACTTTTTAATTTAAGTGATGTCACTTTCAGGTTTGCGTTGTAAACACGTGGTTTGTACCAAAGATAAACCGGTATTTAATAAGTTAATATAAATGTATTTTCAAAAAATATGAACTTATAAAATTATATAAATAATGAAAGGATATTTATAAAGAGTTTCTATAAATTATAGATTATTTTTTATTTTATTGATTTATACCCTATGTCACACTGAAAACATTGAGTATCGAATTTTATCTGTACGATCAAAAGATTTCGAAAGGGAAGGGAAGATAGTCGTCGTTTTAGTTTTTATAGTTTTGTTTAGGAAAATTTCTTTTTTATATTTCATTTTATAGACAATGCAGATGCAAGATGATGTCTGATCAGTTTAGAAAGGTAGAGCCTTATTCACCGAAGTCCTCGCCTCGAGGAGCGAGGTCACCAGTAGTCTCTCGTCAAGATTCTTCTGGCACCCTCAAGACCACCATATCACTTGGCAAGAACCCCTCTATTGTGCATAGTGGGCCCTTCTATTTGATGAAAGAACCTCCAGGTACAAAACAAACTCCCGTAAATTACAAAATAGCTTCTTGATCAGTTTTAAATATTTTTATATATATATTTCAGGAGAATGTGATCTCACAGGAGCCACAAATTTAATGGCGTATTATGGACTAGAACACTCGTATAGTAAATTTAATGGCAAAAAGTTAAAAGAATCTCTCTCATCCTTTCTTCCTAATCTCCCTGGTATACTTGATGGGCCAGGACAAGAGGACAACAGTACCTTAGGTTCAGTCATAGCAAAAAGACCGATAGGAGGTAAAGAACTACTTCCACTTACTAGTGCCCAGTTAGCTGGGTTCCGTTTGCATCCTGGGCCCTTACCTGAACAATATCGGTATGTAAGTGCCACACCACCAAAGAGGCACAAGAGTAAACACAAAAAACATAAGCACAAAGATGGTGCACCACCCGGACAAGACACACCTTTGCAAGGTTTGTTATTTTTAGTTTTATTTCTTTAAATTTTGTAAGGCGCCATGTTTATATGTACATGTATGCATAGTGCAAGAGTTGTGGGTTTGATCTCCGTTTGAGAGAATTAGTAATTTCCATTTCTTTTCTCTGGTAACAAGAGAAACATGTTGTGTTACCTATTGCCACTGACCATCTTTAAAATTATGTAGAAAACATTTTTTTTTAAACGGTGTTGGTGTTACATTTATATATTTTGTTATTTTATATTTTTGTGCACTGTTTGTTTACCCAAATAAATTAAAAAAAAAAACATTGTTATTAAAATTACTAATAATGTCAAATTTGTAATTTTAACATTAGTATAATATTTAACAGTAAATTAATTTCAACTATTTCTGTGAAGCTTCACACAGTTTCCCATTCTTAAACATACCAATACCAATATAGACAAAAAGTTTTTTTTTTGTTAAGTGAGTACTTGCCAAAGGAGATAATAAAAATAACATAAACACATGTACCATCAAAACGTCTGATATATAGTTAAATAATATATTGTCAACCAAATGTATAGATGGGGTTAGCCTATTAAGCAAACTCAGGAGAGATCAAAAATGATTTTATAATACTAATAATACATTCCAAAATTTATTTTTGTTAACAAATGAATATCAAATATTTATTTTTGTTAACAAATCAACATTTTCGGCACTAAGCTGATGATATCACTATTTCTTGCTTCATTAATTACAGATTCATCAAACCCAGACACATATGAGAAGAAACACAAAAAGCAAAAGAGGCACGATGACGACAAAGAACGTAAGAAACGGAAAAAAGAGAAAAAAAGGAAAAAACAAAAACACAGTCCGGAGCATGGCGGCCTCACGCCCAACCAGCACCCTACCTTAGGTTAAGTTATCTATTAAGATGTGTTATTTATTAAGGAGCATTTGATTGTTATGTAAGTAAAGGAAAGAAAATAAAATTTTTAAATTTATATTGTTTTTTGATAATTAAAGTGTAATACAGTAGATCACTAATTTAGTACAATGAAAGGTTGGATAGAATTGGTCAGATTTTTGTAAAGTAAATTGAACATTTTGTTTAAAAGCTACAAATTGTTTCCTTTATAATATACAAGATTTTTTAAATAATAATTGTAATCCATGTTAAAAATTTTGCCCCACGTGTTTTGTAAGAGTTATATATATGTGTTATTTTGATCTGTGAAACTGCTAAAATAACTGCTTTCTTCAGCTTGCACATGGCTTGCGGTGTAGACAAAGAGAACTTTAGAGCCTAGTGAGTGTTAAGACACTCTGTTCGGTTCGACACTTTTTGCTAAATTTGAGGCATTGCGTGTTGCGTAGTGAAAGTACTTTACAAAAAAATAGATCAGTTTATTTTTTTTTTTTTCAATTTTGAAAAATCACCATTTATAATCTATATTGTAAACAAATTGAATAATTTATTTCATGTTTATTATATGCTTACAAATCAATACACTTTTTAAGGTCTTTTTTATTATTATCAGTAAAGTTATATTTATTTATATAGCTTTCAATAGCTCCTTTACGCTCAGACCAACTATCAGGGTTTGGACAACAAAGATAGTAATGTTAGTGTAATACGTAATTCGTTTTTATTATTACAATTCATTATGTCCTTTAATAGTGTTATAGATTAAAATTTAGATATATATGTTTTATTTAAATTTTAAGTATCATTTATTTAGTATATTCTTTAGCTGGATCTTAAATTACTATTTTAATATTAAAATAGATTTAACTCTTGAATTCGTCAAAGTCAAAGTCAAAGATTTTTTAATTAGTGTTACACCAATTTGAAAGCGCCAAAGGTAAGGGATGGTTTTGCAATGTTTTTACTGTATGGAATGTTAGGAAAAATACATGAAAATTTAAAAGATGTGAATTGGAGAATCTTTTGTGAGCCTCTTGAATACTGTAAATACATTATAAACATTTTATTTCATAAAAAATTATAGATTATATATATTTGTTTTGTTTTCTGAAATATGCCAGTTTCATTGCTAAGTTACAATAACTGATGTTTTAGATATATTAAAAAATAATAATTCCATTTGTAATTAATGTATATATAATTTACATACTTTGAAGTCCTTAGTATGAAAATAATGTAGCATGTCAAAATAATATAAAGCTCAATGTTTTTATAGCAAAATTGTTTTTTTGTAGAATCAGCAACGCAAGTTTGTTAGTTTAATTGTTTAACTTCTGTTGCAGTATTGTAATTTTCCTTTATAGAAAAATAAATTGGATATACTGAATAAAAAAATAGGAAATAAAACAAAAATATTTTTATAATGAAATTTGTTAGATGGCTAAAAGTAATTTTAGACTTTCTAATTTTTCAAATTTCAAAATTTCGTTCTCTTATTAACTTGTTAATTTTATATATACTCCAACCATTTATTACTTTGACAAATAATTTGAAATAAAAAAAAAATACTAGCACTAATTTTTCTTCAAATAGTAAAAAGGATGTATTAAGTATATATAAATGATACAATTATTTATTTTGTACATATTTCAAAGGTCAGATATTTGATTTTTTCATAGGAACATGTCCATAGCTTCTTAATTTTTAGTGATCTCTTGCTTTATATTTTTAGCATCGTCTTTAGTGCATTGTTCTCTTTTTTTTTGTGTATTTACTTGACTGTTTTTTTTTTAATTTGAACTTTGCTGTAAATTTAACAACAACTGTGAATTAAAGATTTTGATAGTATGGTTAGAACTGTATTACTTTTCTCCCATTTTTCATCCTCTGTTTGAGAGAATGCACATGGCAAGATAGGCAGAGAAAACTGCTAATCCTAGTGCTTAGTCATTTTTTAGTTCCTATTTTCCGTCGAATTTCAGAGATGCCCGGCCGCGCTTGCCTTGAAATTATAGCGAATGAAAATATGAAATAACTAACTGCCTCTATTAATCGAACCCACAAAATGTCGCGTTTACAGTCTCACGCTTCTGCTCCGACACCACGACATGCTTCAAGGCCTTTCTATTGAATGATGTATTTAATTTTCAATATTGACGCAGGATGTAAAAAAAAAAACAAAACAATACGAGGGCGAAAATTTATTAAAATTATCAAATTTATACATCATTAAGTCAGTTTCGCATCCTATATATAAAAAACAGTGTCATTCTTATTAAACAACAAAAAAAAAAAAAAGAAATAAATTAGTAATGCAGCACCAAAATACATACACCATACTTACAAAATGATAAAACCTACTTACACTACTCGCATTTCATACAAATAACAAGGTAATGAGGAACAATTGAAAAATTGAATCAAATTAATAGAGTGATGATATATTGTTTTTCCATATGAAAGTACACAGCTGAAGAATTAATATATGACCAAATTTATAATATTGTGTTTATGGTGTCGCACTAATATTTTAGATATTGTTTTATATAAATGTAAATTTGTTTTTATAAGTAATGTGAATAATAGCTTGCGTCTCAGTGAAATATATTCAAATTATATTTTAATAACCACATCTCAGTAAAATAGCCTGTTATATATATATATATATATATATATATATATATATATATATATATATATATATATATATATATATATATATATACATATATATACATATATATACATACATATATATATATATATATATATATATATATATATATATATATATATATATATAACAGTTAATGTTTATGTTTTTATCTTTAACAAAATCTTTTATAATTTATGTTGTATAAAACAAAAATGCGACATGTTAACTTCTACCATATTCACTTTAAAGATATAATTAAAGCTGTTGTTCCATACATTTGCTACTTAAAATGTCTCATACAAAACGGATTATACAAAATTTGAAATTAAAACACATGTGTAGAGATAATATATAAAAGATATAAATATATCTCAATGAAAATATCAAAATGTATTACTTAAGATAAATTTACAAATTTTCTATTAAACAATTGTAGTTAAATTATTTGAACTAGCTATACATGTTAAAGATTTTCATTATTTATATCAGACACTGACCAACTAACCATAGAGAAGCAAATACAACAAACAAAAAATTGATAGTAATTCGAAATTTAATATTTTTTTTATTAATGCAACACAAGAATTATCACGACAATTTGCTTTATTACTTTCTATACGGCCATTTTCGCACAGTAGGTCCTAAAAACAGAGTCTCTACATACTAATTAATACACCATATACGCTATAATACATTTTGGTGCAACATGGCACTGTTAAGTGACTAAAGTAGTATACTAGGTTCAAACTATGATACGGCTGCTTGTTATATGTACCAACATCTATACATAGTGACACAAATCCAAGCACTATATATTTATATGTCGCGAGCCAATAGATAGTCAGAAGAATTAGAAAAATTAATAGACATTTATATTTATTTTATTATTATTTATATGAAAAAAAAGATATTAAAATTGTCAGTAGCCAGTTAAATTGTGGTAACTTTACACAAAACATGTTTGTAATATTTATACATACACACACACACACACATATATATATATATATATATATATATATATATATATATATATATATATATATATATATATATATATATATATATATATATATATATATATATATATATATATATATATATATATATATATATATATATATATATATATATATATATATATATATATATATATATATATATATATATATATATATATATATATATATATATATATATATATATATATATATATATATATATATATATATATATATATATATATATATATATATATATATATATATATATATATATATATATATATATATATATATATATATATATATATATATATATATATATATATATATATATATATATATATATATATATATATATATATATATATATATATATATATATATATATATATATATATATATATATATATATATATATATATATATATATATATATATTCTCCACTAAGACCATGTCTACAGTCATGTGTACATTCAGTCATCTATCACATAGCATGGTGTAATTTTTGAGCAATTACATTAAATTCATAAGTTTATATTCGAATTCTTTACAAAATATCCAATTGTTAAAATATACATTTTTCTAAATGATTTAAAATATTGACTTTAAAAATGCAAAGTGTTATAAATAATTACATAATACTTTATAATTTTAAAAAAATCGCCATTTTTTATTCAGAGTTAAAAATAATAGTAAATAACTTCACATATTTGCAAACAATTACAAATGAATCTCAGGAGTTGCAATGAACAATTTACAAATTTTTGATTTGTGGCAAGTTAAGAAAAATAATCAAATTACAATAATAACTAACGATTAGTAAAAGCGAAGCTTCGGCAAGCTGAAATAACATTATCGAGAACCTATACAATTAAAATTAAAATACGTATCAAATAAATTATTACATATTTAAACATAATGTACAATTTACACAAAAAAGAAATATATATATATATATATATATATATATATATATATATATATATATATATATATATATATATATATATATATATATATATATATATATATATAAAAACTACCAAAGAAGTCTGTGATGATATTCAGTTAGAGCAAGCAAATTTAATAATATATATTTAATATTTTAATCAATTCATGTAAAGAGAAGTCTTATTTGGACGTAACGTCTTAATTACAGGCCGTTATTATTAAAAGAAAATGCAATATCATACAACTACCGAATAATATACAATACAAAATCATTCAATATTTTTATTTATCCAACAGAATAGCCCAAAAATTCATAGACAAATGTAGATTTAAAATAAAAAGTTATTTATTAACTGTGATCTAATTTTGACATATGGAGAGAACACTCAAATCTACAATTTATTATCAGTATTACCATGTTCAAAAAATTCAGAGGTCAATAACCTGCTCGAATAAGTCATAGAAAAGCATTTAAATTTAACATCAATAAAGCTCTGTTTTTTTTCACACCTAGCAGGGTATGGAGAAGAAACCTACCTAGTGTCAAATCAATCCGTTCCCTACAGACAATATTTTCAATGTAATAAGTGTAGAGTGGCGGAACTCATCGCTGCAATTTGTCAACCAGAGTCGAAAAATTAAAATACTTTTACTACAATCATTTATGATATCGAAACGCGCCACAATGACCTCACATTTAGAATTTCAAACAAAAAAAAGTAATAATAACAACATCTTATTCTGCAGCCTCCACCAAACGACCGATATTAAAGCGGCATATCCATACAATCCTATACATAAAATATGGCGTCGCATTAAAAAAAAAACGTTCTAGCACATTCCATTATCATTCAAATCCACTCATTATACTATCTACGACCTCCGATCCCCGACTTTGTTCACATTTCCATGGTGTTCCTCTCAAATTGAAGTCCATCGTGTCACAGGTCCTTTAGCAGAGCTGACTTGGCGTTCTTCAATTTGTCAAGACGCTTTGTGAGATGACTGTTTTCTGTTTCTAATTCTTCCACACGGTTTAGTGCTTCTCTCGCCTGGAAAACGTAACGATTTATAATTTCTATATAAATTAATCGATTATCTTTACAATTGTTATTTAATCGATTTTGTAAGGAAAAACGTTAAAGTCTATGTAAATAGAATATATATATATAACAAAGTTGTGTTAATGTCTTTGATTTTCACGATTGTTACACATTTTAAATGATACACTTTTAACTGGATTAATCGCGGATATTAATTGGTAAACATTTTTGGAAACCCGACGTTTCGAACACCTTACAAAAATGTTTACCAATCAATATAAGTGATTAATCCGGTTAAAAGTGTTTCATTAAAAAAGTTGTGTTAATTCAGATTAGAATTAATAATTGCATAACTATATTTATATCAGGAAAATAAAAACAAATTAAAGTTAAAGGGTTCACAGATAAAATAACAATAAAAAATATAATAAATAATACTGTGTTGTACGGATAGATCCGTCCGTGGTCACGAGTAGAGTCTACCTGTGACCACGGACTACTGTAAAGTGTACGAAACGTCGGGTTTCCAAAAATATTTACCACTCAATACACGCGATTAATCCGATGGTAAAAGTGTTTCATTTAAAAAGTTATGTTAATTCACATTATTATTTAAAATTGACATAATTAATATTTATACAACAATATTCATATCAGAAAAATAAAAACAAATTAAAGTTAAAGGGTTCAGAGATAAAAAAAAAATAAAATTATAAAAAATATTACTCTGTTAAAGATATTAAATTCCTATACATTAGACTTGCGTGTACTTTATACATAGTATTATTAATAATTAATATCATAATAATATAAACGGACTGTGCTGTTAACACTATGACATATACAGAAGGTGAAAAGGGCCACTCTTGGATGTACATAAAATAAATATACCATTAGCTACCATTATTAATAACGTCCCAGAAATCGACAACATCCTGAAAATAATTATTAAATTGTATAATATAAGTATAGCCAGTGGACAAGCGTGTGACTGTATTCGCCGACATGTTGTGGGTTCGATCCTCATTCGAGGTAATTCAATATTTAATATTTTCATCTATAAGATCTGGCTAACAATGTAAAGTGCAGCGTTGAGAACCGTCACTTAGCATGTAATGCCTTAAATTTGACGGAAACGGAACGGAATGTTTTAACACTATGTTCCCAAGTCCTGTAGTCTGCCTAGACAGCTTCGTTCGGGTTACTTCGTGAAGTTATAAAAAAAACGTATAACTTTACATAGTCTATTTGTTTATACCGATGGCTTATTTATATTTAGACAATCAAGTGGATGCGGTCTGGTGTTGGAATTTAAAATGCGATGTAAAACGCATGTTTATTTATCAAAAGATATTGAGACCATGTTTGGAAAATAGTTATAGGTAATAGCCAGCCAGTTATAGGCCTGTCGTGGCGCAGCGGCACATGCGTGTGACTGCAACCGACAGGTTCTGTGTTCGATCTCCGGTCGAGGAAATGAAATATTTAATATTTTCAATTTAAATATTTAATGTCTCATTTCTTCACTCTGGTAACAAGAGCAAAGTTCGGCGTTGAGTTCCGCCACTAAACACGCAATGCCTCAAATTCGGCGGAAAGTGGGGAACGATAGTGGAACGGAGTGTCTTAACACTAGGTTCCCGGGTTCCCTCTGCCTAACCTGCCTCGTGCGGGATACAGCGTGAAGCTAAGAAAGAAAGAAAGGTTATAGCCAGCTATTGAAAAGTAGCAAACAAAACTATGTATTACATATTAGACTAGGACCACCCGCGGCCTCGCTCGCTTGAATTACACAATTTACTTACTAATCTCAATTACTATTACGTTCTAAAAAAATACCACTTTTAATACAGTATTTACTCATTAATAACTAAAATTTCAGCAAAATTAATAAATTTTTTTAGTAATTTTGTCGAACTAAATATTTGAAATTAGCATAAGTTTTTTTGGTCCTACTACATTAACAAACGTACCCTATACAATTTATTAAAACAAATCTTCCATGTACAGACAGCGATCAATTACTGATTTATTTTAAGTATAGATAAATCATTATATATTCTCCAATAACAATAGACGGCCTGTCGTGGCGCAGCGGCACAAACTTGTAACTGTTACGATGAGTTGTAGGTTCGATCCACACTCGAGGAAATTTAATATTCAATAAAATATTTTCAATTTAAATATTTAATTTTTTCATTTCCTCAAAACACGGCGTTGAGTTCCGCCATTCAACACGCTATGCCTCAAAACTCGTCGGAAAGTGGGGAACGGAAGTGGAACGGAGTGTCTTAACACTAGGTTCACAAGTTTTCTCTGCCTACCCCGCCATGAGCGGGATACGGCGTGAAGCTGAGTATAACAATAGACATCCAGGTGTGATCCCAACGTACCTCCCTCTGCAGCTTCCGCCTCTCCTGCTTCAGCAGCTCCTCGTGCTCGTCCTGGTGGTCCTGGCGGGCCTTGAGGCGCGCCACCTGCGCCTCGAGCCGCGCCACCGCCGCCGCCTGGATGGCCGCCTCCGCCTCCGCCCGCGCCGCGCGCCCCTTCGCCTCCGACACTGACTTACGGAGGGTCTCCACTGTCGATATTTTACATTATATTTTAATATTACATTCGTGATCTTCATTTAAGTGTGGGTTCGATTCTAACTCGGAAAATTATTGATATACATTTTTTTATTTTTCCAATACCCAATTATATGTAGCGCAGCGTCTTAAATTGAGCAGTGTAAGGAATACAAAGTGTCTAGCACTAGTTTCTATTAAGCCTGCCTACCCAGCCTATCGAAATATATGAAGTTATATAAAAATACAATAATAAAAAAAATTAAGGAATTATGTTCATTTTTAAAAAATATGAATTCTCTCTAATCCAATGATAATTTCATCTTTTGATAACGTCAAATAAATAAAAAAAAGAACATTCTAAATACATTGTAAACGCTCTAATTTCAACGAAGCTTGATAATTTGTATAGCTTAGGAATCAGCGCTTAGACGATTACCAAAAAGCGCGGGCTTTTTTTTAATGGATAAGACTGGACAAACGAGCGTACGGGTCACCTGATGGTAAGTGATCATCGTCGCCCACGACCCCGTGTAGCACCAGAGGAGCTACAGAAGCGTTACCCGCCTTTAAGGTGGCACCGGGGCCCGGCATTACCCAATGCGAAACGCAGTAGCCGAAGCCACTACTTAACGCCGGTTTTAAATGCCGGGGGTGGTAATGGTCCGGTCGAGTCTGCCCATGCGTGACTCTCCCACACGACAACGTGCTCTAATACCGCTATATAAATATTATTACAAGTTTTCTAAAAAAAAACCACTCACATTCGCCATCAACATCTCGGTGCATATGCGCGACGCCATTTTGTTTCGATGCGCGCTCGTCGTTTAACTGCAGCTTCAGTTTTCGCACTTCACTTTCTAATGTCGTCTTTGCGTTAGCCAGACGCTCGAGCCGCACGTCTGTAAGTATATAACAATAAGTTAATATATAATCTAAAATATAATACCAAGTTAAAATGTAACACATAAATGTATACTAAGTTATATATATTTATATAGAAAAAAGCTATGTCTTATGTTTGGATACTATTTATAACTTTATTTCATCTATATAACTCTATATATTTACGTATGTATGTACATGTGAATGTGGGGTAGTATGCTGTTGGCCCTGCGGCCTCTACAGCGTCACCGGGTTTTGTGGGAGGCCGAGCTGCAAGAACTCTGACCTTGGCCTCGTCACCAGATCGAATGACTCAAAGAGACACTACGACGTCCTGCGAGACTCGAACTTCACTCGGCCCGAGAGTAACGATACCAGCAACGTACCCAGCGTGCCCTCGCCCGCGTCGTTGAGCAGCTGCTCGGAGGCGTGCGACACGAGCGCCAGCGGCGGCACGCGGCCGGCGCGCGCGCCCGGCGGCGCGTCGGGCGCGGCGGCGGCGTCCACGAAGGCGCGGCCGGCGGCGGCGGCGGCGGCGTCGCGCGCGCGCACCGCGTCGCGCGCCAGCGACACCTCGCGCTCCAGCGACGCGTGCTCGCGCTTCAGACGCTCGTGCGACGAGCACTTCTCCTTGTGTTCGCGCTGGAATATACCTTTTCTGTTTTATATATTTCCTTATACCTTGTCAGATTATATTCTATTTGAATAGTACTTTTTTTTTTATTATGTGTCAAAGTTGTTCCACTCTTAAGAAAGAAAACCACTAATTTTGAAAACTAAAAAAAAATGTTGAAGTTCAAACACACGTATAAGAATTTTAAAGTGTTTTTTGAAGTAAATGTGTAAATAATGAGAACTTATCGTCTTAGTTGGTCAAAGCGTTTGGATGGTTTTCAAAAGTGAGTTCAAATTCCTCTACGTTCAAATTTTTATACCTTTTTTAAATAGTTATTTTTCTTGCATTGCCATGTTACCAAAGCGATGAAACAAAATTTTTATTATTAAAATTAAAAATACTAAATATTTCACTTCTTCGGGTGGGTATCGAACCCACAACCTGTTGTTTACAGTCACACGCTTCAAGAGTGTGACTATAAACAACAGGTTGTGCCCTGCGCCACGGCAAGTCTCAATTACATACAACCATATTAATCATAGCACAATGTTCGTGCACCACAATCACACACACATACCTGTAACTGCGCGTACTCCTCCTGCAATTCCTCTATCCTATCCTTCAACAACTCGAGCTGGTACCCGAGCGCCGCCTTGTCATTGTCTAACTGGGCATTCAGGATCATCGCCTTGCGAAACTTCTCTTCTACTTCTTTTAGCTCGTGCTGAAAATTATAAAATAACGTTTAATTTTAATTTAATATTAAATAAAAAAAAGATGGTAATTTGTAATAAGTTTATTTATAGATATTAGTTTAGTTATAGATATTAAAGAAAAAACTAATTATTTCATTCAATAATTGGTGAAGAAAGGTTTATTAATTTGTTTTATTTGTTTAAAATGCAGTCACAGCAATAAACATTGCAATATGCTCCTAAGTATTTACTAGCAAATAAGTATTAATTAATTAAGTATAGCTTAATTTATAGACACAATTCCTTTAAATATGAACACCGCAAAGCGGAGTTGTGGAAGGAATGTAGTGTCAAGTAACTCCGTTTCCCATTCACTGCCTAATGTTTTAAATACAAGTAACTTAACGCCACGTTTAGTGCTATACTAAGCGTCGGTTGGGAAATTAATATTATATAAATATAACCATTTTTCGAAACCAACAACCAGTTCGTGTTTACAAACAGATGTTGTGCCGTTGCGGCTATGCCCTTATCAATGATTTAAATTTCATATACGTTGCAATACTCACTCACTCACTCAGCTTCACGCTGCATCCCGCACATGGCAGGGAAGACAGAGGGAACTTGGGAACTTAGGAACCTAGTGTTAAGACACTCCGTTCTACTTCCGTGCCTCAGTTTTCGCCGAATTTGAGGCATTGCGGTTGAGTGGCTCAACGCCGCGTTTTGTCTTGTGCCAGAGCGAAAAAATGAAAATATATATAATCTGTCCGTAACAGTCACACGCTTGTGAGGCTGCGCCACGACAGGCCTCTAAACTGTTGCAAAACTGTATATACATATTATATATTCATAGTTTTACCATATTTAAAGTATATACTATAAAGTATATACCATACGTAGGAAAGAAAAATACTAATTTTAAAAACGTATAAAAAAAAATACGTAGCGGAATTAGAACCCGTGCCTCTGGAATGCGTTGCCCAACGAAAACGAAACAATCTGAACAACTAAACCATACGTTCTCATCAAGCTACCTCGCCATTATTATACGCTTGTTACAATTTCCCGTTACGTTCAAATTATGATACATTTTTAAAATTAGTATACATAATAGTTTATTAATTCTTACCCTAAGATCCTTGATGCTGAGAACATCCTCTGAATCCTCTGAACTACGTCGAGGAGAATGCATTGCGCTGGGACTTAACGCCGCTAGCCGACTGCCCGTCCTCCTTCCCACCGTTTCTGAAAATATTTAAAATATTTCAATAAATTATTTAAAACGGAACCATGACAAAAAGAAAATACTCTTCAAGTTAGCCAAAAACCATAACCAAATTTTTAGAAATGTTATTTTACAGCTAGATATATAAAATAAAAGGTTACAAAGTAAAAATATACTATCAAGATAAATATTCTATAAAGCAATTTTTAAACAACATGAATTCACAAGTTAATACATTATGAAACAAACCTAAGTTATTAAATATCACAAGTCTCTTTCGCAATAAAGAATTAAGTCATTACCAATTTTCAAAATAAATTACCCTAAACAGAATTAGAACTAGTGACCGTATGATTGCTTACCTGCGTACATATCGTACGCTTTATCAGCATGGTCTTCTTGCTCTCTCTGCTGACGCTCCAGCTCCCGCATGCGGATCTCGCGCGCCTCTGCCCGCGCCGCACGACGCGCCGCCAGCCGCTGTTCCGCCTAGAATATGGTGAAACGACCTTGTAGTATTATTTAAGTCAATTGAAATTACCATGCAGTTGAAAAGTTATATGTGTAGACGATGTTAGTGGGTTCAAAACCAGTAAACACCTTCAATTCTATCTATAGTGTTGCTATCACTAAAATGAGACGATTTTAAGAACAACATATTTCTCTCGTATTGTTACGCAAAAAACTTAGTATGGCAAGACACATGACATATTTTAATTGAGGAAGGTAACCCCGACCACAGATACAGCGACTTCCATTGATATTACTGTATTAATGTACTCTACTGTCTGTGAGTCTGCATTCTTTGATAAATAGTTTATTTTTTTCCTCTTCTGAAATAAGCATACTCGGCTAAACAAACCATTTATCTTTATAACATTATTTTCGAAGTATTGAAAAGTATACATACATACGTGACAATAAAAAAGTACAAATAAGTGATAGTCTTAAAATTATTACTAGGTATATATTTGAGGGCTGTTTCTAAATAAAATAGTACGCACCGTTCAGTTTACGTAGCTCACACAAATTCCTTCGGTTACGACAATATTGTCTAGAACATGAAGAATTTGTAAGAATTTACATACAACGAATACTTATTGTGATGACAAAGATTCCTAGTGTTTACATAAAATACCTAATTTAAATAACTTATGAAATTTCCAGCCCGCCGTTGTCCCCCCGGGCACCAGCGCGTGACTGTAAACGCGAAAGGTTGCGGGTTCGATCCCCGATCAAGGAAGTGAATTACTTAACATTTTCAAATTAAATATTTAATATTTTCATTTGTTCGTTTTGGTAACAAGGCAAAGCCCGTCGTTAGTTAGTGTGTACCGCCACTCAAGGAAGTAAAATTTTTTTTTCAGCCTCACGCTGTATCCCGCACGAGGCAAGGTAGGCAGGGTAGGCAGAGGGAACCCGGGAACCTAGTGTTAGACACTCCGTTCCACTTACGTTCCCCACTTTCCGACGAAGTTGAGGCATTGCGTGTTGAGTGGTGGAACTTAACGCCGCGATTTGTCTTATTTCCAGAGCGAAGAAATGAAACGTCAAATATTGAAATTGAAAATATTAAATATTTCATTTCCTCGACCGGGGATCGAACCCAGAACCTGTCTGTTACAGTCACACGCTTGTGCCGCTGCGCTGTGACAGGATTTAAAATTTTCAAATTAAAAATTTAATATGTTCCTTTCCTCGATATGGCATCAAGGCCAATCCTGTCGTTTTCTTCTGCCACTCAACACGGAATGCCTCTATTTCGGCGAAAAGTGCGGAACAAAACGGAGTGTCTTATGGATTCTTAAGTTACCTCTGCCTACTCTACCAAGTGCGGGATACAGCGTGAAGCTGATTGAGTGAATGAGTAAATAAATCTTATAAAATATATTTTAAACACTTCTAAATCGAAATACACATACAATAATATATAACCAATCTATATACCGAGTAACTAAATCAAGATATAGATAAACCGTACAAGTGATATTACTTACAATTTAAAATAATAACGTTGTACAAAAATGTAACAGGTTAATGCCTATAGCGATTAGCCGATAATGGTGGAAATACTGCGATAACGAGCGTGAGGCATGAAATTGTAATAGTTTCAACATTTCACTACACGACGTTATCCAATCTAGTTGGTTTATATTCGCGTTATGATTTTGAAAAAAAACTTTCTTATTCTTTAATATATAAACATATCGAAAGGTCTTGTGTTGATAATATGCCCAAAGGCGACTATGAAGGAAGATTGATTATAAGTAGAAAAAAAAAACTAATAGGTACATCTAAATTTCTCTACTTTCTCACACAAAAATTGTATCATGAGAAACTAACGCTTTTTAGAAAACCTTCTACATTTTTTTTTCGAAAATATCATTAACAAGACGACATAAGATCTATATATCTTTTTGATAAGCATAATTGAAAATAATGAGGCCTGTCGTGGCGCAGCGGCACAAGAGTGTGACTGTAACCGACAGGTTCTTGGTTCGATCCCCAGTCGAGGAAGTGAAATATTTAATATTTTCAATTTAAATATTTAATGTTTCATTTCTTCGCTCTGGTAATAAGGCTAAGCGCGGCGTTGAGTTCCGCCACTCAACACGCAATGCCTCAAATTCGGCGGAAAGTGGTGAACAGAAGTGGAACGGAGTGTCTTTACACTAGGTTCCCGGGTTCCCTCTGCCTACCCTGCCTCGTGCGGGATACAGCGTGAAGCTGAGTAGATAAGCATAATTATTTTTTTCTTAATATTAAAAAAAATACCGTAGTCACAGAAAACTAACGCACGCACCCATAGCCGAAATAGTCTGTAAAGGTTGAACATTTTTAAAGATTCATTTTAATCACAATAATGGCCGTAACCTTGAAGCGTTCATATAACTACATATAAACACTTATTTTGCGCATATTTTAGCAAGTGTACTTACATGTCCCCTATGCAGGCTCCCCACTTGAAATCTATTTTTATACTAATTCTAATATAGACGATGTGTATGTACTACACTTTTTTAGTTTCAAGCTGTATTTGCATATGGCAGGGTAGGCAGAGGGCACTTGGGAACCTAATATTAAGACGCTCCATTCCATTACCCACTTTCCATCCAATTTTGAAGGATTGTGTGTTGAATGGACCTCAACGCCACGCTTTGTCTTAATACCTGAGCGAGAAATGAAAAAAATAAATATTGCCTCGATTGGGATCGAACCCACAACTGTCCGCGTTTACAGTCGCAAGCTTGCGCCGCTGCAGGCCAAGCACGATACATGTACTATAAGGATTTTGTATAGTATTTTTTTTTACTCAGAAACGTTTATTAAACCGTAGCTATCATTAAATAGATACTCTTTTACTTATGTATGTCCAGATTATATTGTTTATTTGGAATTATTAATCAAGATATTTAACACAGTCAACAACTGAAAATTAGGAATAGTTTGCCTAATTATTATATTTGTTTAACACTCAGTTAAGGAATAATTTATAGTTCTCTTCTTTCATATCAAAGAACAAAGAATCAGAAAAGAGCAACGAAATTAAAATATTCTTTTTTCAAAAGAATATATATATATATATATATATATATATATATATATATATATATATATATATATATATATATAAATAAATAATATAAAGAATATATATATATATATATATATATATATATATATATATATATATATATATATAATCTCTTAATAACAAGTATTTTAATTTACTTGTATAAACGCGAATCCGGAATCCGGCGTTACACGATACCATCACATATGGGTGGGTAGTCTATTCAACATAAAAGTCAACAAACGGGGAACAGTGACATCACCACCTGATTAGGGTTTCAAGGCCTTTCAATTATATTATTCAAACTTTATCAAGCGGAAAATAAATACGAGGTTTCGATAACTTCATTCTGTTTAAATAAATTAAAAGTAATACTGAAAAGCTTACTGAAAATAGCTGAAAAGATAGGATGTATATTATATAATATACATCCTATCTTTTCAGCTTCACGCTGTATCCCGCACATGGTAGGAAAGGAACAAGTAACTTGGGAACCTAGTGTTAAGACACTATTTCGTTCCCCATTTTCCGCTGAATTTGAGGCATTGTCTGTTGAGTGGCGAAACTCAACGCTTTGCTTTGCCTTGTTATCAGAATGAAGAAATGAAAACATAACTATCATACTGAGCTGAAAGAGTTCAAATGTGCCACGTTACAAGAAACCATTTGGATATAGTA
The DNA here is from genome assembly GCA_019049475.1 of Eueides isabella. Lineage (NCBI taxonomy): Eukaryota > Metazoa > Arthropoda > Insecta > Lepidoptera > Nymphalidae > Eueides > Eueides isabella. Next base: position 15,057,155 of record CM032391.1, on the reverse strand, counting down.
TAAAAAAGTGCTGTTTAAGGATATCGAGTTCGTTGAACCGCGGCCTCTATAGGCAGTGACTTTTATTCATTCTACAAAACGTATCTGCGACGTTTCCTATTGTCAAAAAATATGATTGTTCATGATTTAGTACGTATGTCTTAAAAAAGTAAAAAAAAAACACGCTTTATGTACAAGTAAATGTTTCCAGAGCTATAACTAATACGAGCCTTAACTTGGGTTAAGCCATTAAATATTCCCACTAGTTCCTAGCTATATCATAGCACAAGCTTAGTCATTTTTATTGATTTTAAAGTGTTAATCCAAATTTAGGAACAAAAAATACTTATTAGAAAAATAACGTAGACACATTCCAAGAAGCGCGGGTTCAAATCCTGCTGCGTCTATTTTTTCTTTATTTGTTTAATATAATATAAATAAAAAAAATCGCTAAGTTTTATGATAATTGAGACCAAGCTAAGATAGAGTTTCTCAGATTTCATTAAATATTTGTAACTTGCAAGTCGACCTAGTAAAGATATAAGGCCTATGTCACAAATAGAGCCTTTTTCGGAATTCATCAAGCTTACAGATATCATAAGAATGTGCGGAACCGGAACAAAACAAAATTGACCAAAACTAACGTGGCATAGCGTCTAGCGCTTTGTGAGATTATTGTGAGATTTCGAAAATATCAATAATTTATATTCATACCTTACTGTAAAGAATTCTGTACTTTGCTATTTAAAAACATTTAAAAACCAAAGTAAATTCTGTAGAAGTAAAAATAACAAGACGTAATTAATATACATATATAAAATATTCTGAATTTATCAAATTATTCAAAAGATTAAAATTGTTATATACAATATTTTTTCTATTTTCTTTACTTAACAAATAATTTTAAGTATATTTTACTAAAAATACTTCAAATATTTTGCTCAAATTAATATGTAAATTTCAACAACTTTAATCACGCACGTATTGTAACATCTTAAAGTTATGAAATCTACGTACATCTATAATTTCAAGCTATTAACATTTTTATATCAACCAGATAAGGTGCAATTTCATATTTCGATAACGATCAGCTGGTCGCTGGGCGGTCAGCAAGGACGAATAAAGGTGTTCCACTTGCAGGACGATAATCCCGACCGTTATCACTCTACCGTTTCTTATACATACATACATATGTACACAAATCAAGTATTTATTCATTTATCGTTATTTATATGCTTCATTCTCTAGATACATAATGATATGGTGTATTTTGTAAAGGACAAAAACTTTTAATATGTGAGGAGTTTGTCGGAATCTACCATTTTTTTTAGGGAACTTGAGTACCTAATGAGACTACGTTCCGTTTCCCACTTTCCACCGAATTTCAGGCATTGTGTGTTGATTGGCGGAAAACAACGCCGCATTTTGCCTTGTTACTAAATGTAACAAGTGAAAAAAAAAAAAAAATATTTAATATTTCATTACCTCGACTGGTGATCGAACCTACAACCCTGTTGCGTTTACAATTACAAATTTATCCCCTGTGGTACAATAAAAAAATAAAAGAAAGGATTTGAACAATTTTGTTACAACAACAGATATTTCCTTAAACATCTGTAACAGTCATTTGTTATATATAAATAATAAAAATAATTGAAAAAAACATAAGCAACAAAAGCCTAAGAGTCAATTATCGAGTATAAACAATACACATGGCCTAGTTAAGTAAGCATAATGTCAAGACAACAATGAACTTAAGAACGTTAAGGGTTAACTGCCTCCTCAGTCGGTGGTATCGCGTAATAAAAGTAGCTAAGTGTTAGTTTGTACTAGTTTTGGCCCACGATTTCGTTTATGTATTTTTTTTATCACTTTTGGGATATTATTTCTGTACATTGTTACTAAAAAATGACCTGACGGTGATAAAAAAATTGGCCATATATTTATTATTGAACTACCGACCCGCTCGTGGCTTCGCCCGCCTGAATTACACTATTTTATTTACTAATTTCAAGTACTTTCTTGTTTAACAACAAATATTATCACTTTTAACAAAATATTTATTATTCGTTGAAAACTAAAATTTCAGGTAAATGAATAAAAAATCTGTAACAATTTAGCTAATTTTAATAATTTAAATTAACGTAACTTTTTTATTTATCAATCGACTTAAGTAAAACAAACACTAAATTTCGAGGAAAAGTTGGCAAAATATAAATTTCATTTAAATTTTGGCTTAACAAACGACGTCTCATATAAGATTTTTCTAATATATCTTACAGGAACAGATAGCGATCAGTTATAGATTTATAAATATTTAAATAAAACTAACCCGTCATGATCATATGCCATATTCAATTTGAACAAGCAGTCAGAAAAATTAGGGAGTTCAACCAAACAAATTGTTAGATCTATATCAGTATAAGTAAATTACTGCCCATCACGCTGAGCAATTGTTCATAAGTGTTATAGTAAAAACACACGAGAAAAAAATCTGTTTCATAACATCTAATTTCCATGGGTTTTTTTTAATTAATTTCGATAAATTTATTATTCTGGTAAGCTTTACTAATAGTATAGGTTTTTAAACTTTTGTGTTTTTATTCTTCATTACAGAACATATCGCCAATTTGGGGGCAACAACGACATATTTGCATTTATTTTAAAATTGCACGAAACTCCAAGTATATAAACAATCTTACAATGGCTTAAGAAATAACTAAAAAAAAATGCAATTATATAGATTACGTAAACCGTATGTCTTTATAAATTATATATATTCAAATTTAAATATTTTTATTCAAAATAAGAAGTTACAACCTTCGTTTTTTGAACGTCAAACAATTTACCACCAGTTCACTAAAGAAACTGCCTCAGACCTGAGAAGAACCGGCGAAAGAAACTCAGCGAGACATGTTTTTTTTTTTCTTTTAACAAAATTTTACATCATATAATTATGTGTTAATGATACATTTGAAACAGCCTGGAGCGAGCGTTTCATTCCCAAGGCGTGTTATCAATATCATTTATAAAATCATAAATTTGGCAATAACCTTTAACACACAAACGTCTTTTCACAACTTTTTTAAATTGTGAAATAGAAAAATTTCGGACGTTTTCTGGGATCCTATTGTAAAAGCGTACACCCTGACCCATAAAAGAATTATGGACTCGATGCGATCGAGTCATAGGTGCACTAAGATTAAACTTATTTCTTGTATCAGTATTATGTATAAATATTTATTATGCTAAATTCATTAATATTTTTATTTTTCTATAAGAAACGTTCACAACTTTAAGCTATAAGCTATAATAAATAACACAAATATTAGTTCACTCCCATAATAAATATTTACGAAGATATGTTTACGCAATATTTATAAGCTTGCTGCAGTACAAGAACCATTTTTAAGAATACAGATAGGAAGGAAGTGTTTTTATTGTTAAAAAAAAATAATAGGCCTGTCGTGGCGCAGCGGCACAAACGTGTGACTGTAACCGACAGGTTCTGGGTTCGATTCCCAATCGAAGAAATGAAAAATTTAATATTTACTCTCAACACGCAATGCCTCAAATTCGGCGGAAAGTGGGGAACGGGAGTAGAACGGAGTGTCTTAACATTAGGTTCTCGAGTTCCCTCTGCCTACCCTGCCACGTGCGGGATACAGCGTGAAGCTAAAAAAAAATATACCTTTTTTAATTATTTCATAATTTCAATGTAAGATATATCTTAAAGCCTCTTGCTATATCCAGCACATGGCAGAGTTGGCAGAAGGGAACATAAGGGAACATAGGAACCTGGTGCAAAGACACTTCGTTCCGTCAGCCACTTTCCGTCGAATGAGACATTGCGTGTTAAAAGGGGAAACTCAACGCCGCCCTGTGCCTCGTTACCAGAGCTAGAAAATGCAAATATTGAGTATGTCATCCCACCACCTGCTTTCAGCCGTGTAAAATTAATGAAAATAATTCTGTATCTTGTCATCATGTAATTTATTTTAAAAAAATAAATACGTGTACACAGGCTACTGCGCGTGCGCTAGTCGGACTCTCCATACTATTATCATTAGCATGTCGGTGACGCGAACCGAGGATTTTACCATCTACCAAAACGCTTAACGCGCCTAAAGAAGTTTTCACTTCAAAAATTAGGTACCAAACATATAAATCTAAAATCCTGTAGTTATGTACATATGTAGTTCCTACAGCTATATGAAACATCATCAAATATTTTGCACGGCTTGTTTCAAAACAATACAAATTCAAAATGGAGCATGAAGCGTGAATATGAACGTTCTATACAAACGCCAATTAAAATAAGCTAGCATTACTTTTCATTGTGAAAAGACTTTATATACACTACATACACTACATAAAATGTATTAAATAAGAATCATTTTAATATTATTGAATATTAAAAGATTTTTCTTGAATTTTAACATTTCGTTGAATGGCAGAGTATAAAATAAAGTATCAGTAATAAAAGTAACTTTCTTGTTTACAGATTATATCAAACCATAATTGGTTTAATGTTTGATTGTTTATAATAAATGCACTCAACGATAAAGTTAAAATGAAATCTTATATCATAAGCATAGTTAAGTGAAGCGATACATAAGGTCACGGGTAAAATAGTAAGTAAAGGTATCTCGCCTAACAATTATTACTAAGGAGTATATTAATAAAATTTAAATAAAAAATAGACGTTATATAAGCGCAAAGAGATATTTTTATACATGAATCACTTACATATAGCAGAATTAATCTAGCCGTGATCCGAATAATGAGTTCAGGTGACGACATGACGAATGTTTTAGTCAAGGTCATCCAACACCACACAAGTGTGTCCAGCTGATGCCACGAGTGCACTGGCATCGAACAATACTATGTTTAATATTCTATATTTATATTACTTTACATAACCGCAGTTACTTGCAAGTGTACTAGCATCACTGAAACGATATCTAGATTAAGGTCTGAATCCACGAAGAATGCCAGCACGTTCGATTGCAACATTTCAATTTATATACTTCTATATGTGTTTAAACAAGTGGCATAAAATATCATAAAACACCGTGACATTTTAGTAAATTATGCAGTCACGAAGCGTACTGCCTTTAAAAACGCAAGAGACATTGGAGGCAAATTCTTTATGTCTTACGTAAACAGAGGCTTGAAAATTAGACACTTGCTTATAAGTAACGCAAACACTGTTCACATTAGATAATAATATTAGACTGGCCTTCCAAACCTGACATATGACAAAAGAGAAACTTTATGATAAGATAATATAAATTTTACCATGTTGTTTAAAAAATCTATGACCTAAGGACGTAAAATATGAATGAGTCAAAATAAATTCTCCGATGTTGAATCATGAGGATGTGTGTTATTATAATCAAGTTCTGACTAAAACTCTTCAGAAATAATAAGTACTGTTTGTAGATAACAAAATACAAAAATATAAACTAAGACAAATAAGAGTTTCTCACGTATTAACATCTTAAATGAAACTTATTTACATACATGATTATGTTGATCTCCGAGAATTCCAACGATCGAGCCGTTGTCGCTTTGTGAATCCCTTGTTAAATCGGCCGATGAATGATCACCGTTTGTAAATTCACTTAGCTGCATACTTTCATTAATATCATCAATGTCCTCAAGTACACTATGCGATTGCGCCAAACTATTGTCTATGCAATCTATACTGCTGTTTGCTTTAATTTCAGTATTAACACTCTCATTGACTGGCATATGTGTAATTTTAATCAAATTACGTTCTAATACCGTTTCTTCCTCCGAATCACCAAAATCACCATCTGTAAATGCACCTCCACTCTCATCGTCACTGTTTTCGGGAGTGGCCAATTCACAACGCTCACCCATGATTGATACCAATATAAAAGAATTAAATATCCATAAAATTATTAGTAAACTTTCATTAAATTTTACGCTCGTCGGAAACAAATTGAAATAAAAAGTAAGGGTGCAATTTTTGCACTACTCTCTTCTTGTACTGCACTGAGGAACCGTGATAACGTATCTATCTTATCGATATTCGCCACTTATTCGATAACTACACGTATTCTTTGTTTCAGTCAACAACAACATATTTGTTTAGATATAAAGTCACTTGTTGACTCAGGGCACAGTCACAATATTTAAAAGGCGCGGAAGCTATTTGTCAATATGGCAATTGATGAAATTCTTTTAGTCGTTTCGTAAACATCGCGATATAGAAAGGTAGGGACAAAGTGACACGTGCGTCCGCGGCTGCGTCGGTTATAGACTAGTGGAATTAGTAAGCAAGTGGTGTGCTGCGACCATCTTTGCACTATCGCTTTCGTAATCACACCGTTAGCTACGGCTTATCCTGAACAATGCAGGCAAGAGGACGAACGCAATGAAAGAATAATCCTTAAAGCACAATAAGCCTACCAGGATAATTAAATATATTTAGTACAGAAGATATTGATTATTTTTATGATTTATATTACACAGTATAGTTAAATTCAAGTAATACCAAAGAACAACTGTAGAGTTAGTTATTTTTATATACAAGAAATTTATTCAAATAATAAATTAACCAAGAAGAACTATTATAAGGTATAGAATAAATATTGAAAAAAATTTTTAAAGAAATTATTGAAATCGCTCTCTCCTATAAATTAGATCACCCTAAAGAATCCTGTGAATCACCGCTGCACTCAGAGACACCAGCATTTCCCGCCTGTGCCTTATGTGTGCTTGATTAATACCCTATTGTTTTAGTCAATGGCCTTTACGGTCGAGGAAATGAATTCTATATGGTATGGGAGGTATGTAACGCATAACATTTTTTAAGTGTTCAAATAGAGTGTAATAAACAACAATAGTCTCTATTATTAAAACAATGTTGCTTGTGACTTATTGAAATAATATATAAAAATAGACTACTAGAGATAAGCAATAGATGTAGTAGGTACTAAAACAACAGTTTCAGAATTCAAGAGCTTATTTTATTCTCGTGATAACCGAGTTAGCAAAGAGAACTAAGTGTTAACACATTCAGGTTCTCACTATCCGGCCAATTTTCAAGTCATTGCTTGTTGAGTGGCGGAGATCAACGCCGCGCTTTATTGCTAATGGATTTGAATCCCATTTTAAATTTGAATCCCATTTTGAATTTGAATCCCAAGTTACGCCACGATGGCGTCTTACAACGTCTATAATTAAATAAAATTTGGAAATCTTGCACTTAATTAAAATATGTTAATGAACGTTACGAAATGATGAGCCAGACATTTCGTAATAATGTTGTGTGGTTATAACGGAAATATTTACATTGTTCCGACGCAAGATAACAACGTTGTTGATCCGAGTTCTACATTATTAGAAGTTAATTTATTATTTGAGAACTGTCGTGGCACAGGGGCACAGAGTGCAATCCCCACTCGAAGAAATAAAATATTTAATATTTTCATTATCTCGGTCTGGTAACAGGCAAAGCGCGGCATTGAATTCCGCTACTCAACACGCAATGCCTCAAATTCGGCGGAAAGTGGGGAACGGAAGTGGAACGAAGTGTCTTAACACTAGGTTCCCAAGTTCCCAATGCCTACCTAGCCATGTGCGGGATATGGCGTAAAGCTGAGTAAAGTAATTTATTATTAAAAAACCACGTAAATCACAAAATAAAGTTTCTCAATTTTTATATCATTAGAAGCAGTTTCTTCTGTCTCGTAATTGAATGGAAATAAATAAAAGTCGTATATGACATTTTAAGTGCCCAAGGTAACTCCAATCGCAGGTATAATAGGTTACATAGAAACGATTAATGTGATGTAATATAGCCGTAGGTACTCCATAAATAGACTTACAATCAAAACTGTTCAGCATTTTTAATATAAATAGAGGTTGTGAATAAGCTTGTGCAAATAGGGTTCATTTTGTTATATATGATTTTTTATGTAATATAATCACTATATTATCGTTATTCTAAAATGACACATTATACGTCACCACGTTTTTAAAATCTTATATAAACATATAAATTATTTCAAGTTCTACTTAACTCCATTTAACACGCAATGCTTTAGATTCGGCGGAAAGTGGGAAACGGAAGTGGAACGGAGTGTCTTAACACTAGGCTCCCAAGTTCCCTATGACTACCCTGTCGTGTGCGGGATGCAGCGTGAAGCTGAGTATATTATTATGTACAATTTAAAAATATTTCAAATTCTACTAAGCTTTACTAAGTCAGAATTAAGTTATAACCTGAATAATCCTCTCGGTCATTTCACAAGGTTAGTTAAATGTACAAAATAGATAACACAAAAAATAACGAAATAGAGAAGTTTTTTATACCTTGAAAACCTTTGTTCCTTATTGTATACGTACTTCCGTACGTACTTATACAGTAAAACACGAAAACACATATTTCCATATGCGTTATATGAATCATAAAAATTATTTAATATTGATACGTTGAATAAATGAGTTGAATGTTAATAAATATATAGGTTAAGTAATAAGAACTTATTTTTTTTATTATATGAAATAAAATACTTATCATTAAGTTTATTAAACATAAATTACGTTCAAATAAAAGTTAGCAAAATCTATGCTTATAATGAAATAATATGAGGAAAATAGTATTTTTTTTATAAAATCGCCAAAATTCTCAGTTTATTAAATAAATAAAATCCACAAGAATTGATTTAAAAAAAAAAACTTTATTTTTTATCTGTTTGTGCACGGTAATCTCAGAAATGACAGGATTCACTAAGGATTTTTTGAGAAATCCCCTAAGCATTTGCTGTTTTGTTTTATTTCAATTGGAAATGATAAAAAAATATTTATGTAAATATTTTGTCCGACTAAATTAATGCAAAATATTTTTTTTATCAAACTAGCTGAAACTAAATACATACATACATATAGTCTTTAAATAGATAATTTTATTAGAACACGAAACTAATGAAAATAATACAAGGTTACTAAATAAATATCTATATAGTACAAGCGGGCGAAGTCGCCAATATTAATTAAAACTAGAGTAAAAGAAATATAATAAAAGACTACGTTTCAAAATTAAATTTAAACAACAGACATTATAAACAATTTAATGTAATCTTTATCAGGAGGAAATTGTTTCACGCAACACTGTATACAAATAGCTGATAACACGAGGAAGTGTTCCACTACGTGCGCTTAGATATTATAAGCACTAAGTATGTATAAACTTGCTGGTGGAATTAAAAAAGTGCTTCAATTTAGTAATTTTGAATGAAAAGTGGGAGACGGCGAAAGAAAACATCATTCATCATAAATAACACAAGCTGACCCGGCAAACGTTGTATTGCCATAAAAACGGAAACATGTTAAGTTTGTTCAACCCTTATCACTTAGAGGTTTGAAAAATAGATAGTAGCCGTATTCATTTAAATCGAACGATGTTAAGGGCAATATTGTTTTAAATTAAATACGTGATGAATAACGTATTTATTTGGATAAGAATTGTTTATAAAAACACCTTCGAAAATAATGCAATATTTTAGAATAAATTTAGTTAGCAAAAAAAGCTAACCTTAAAAGATATAAATAATTAAGACACATATGCTGTCCCGGACTTATGCCTGTAGCCTTTTTAGAACTTTTAAAGGAGAACAATTCTTTCATATTTGATTTTTTGCGAAATTTTAACCGTTTACGAAACGCACGCAGCGGGAACTATCAATTAAGGAAGGAATCCCCCGATTAAAAAAAAATCTTAATTAGTGCTCTGGTCCTATTGGTCATAGCGTGATGATATATAGCCTATAGCCTTCATCAAAAAGAATTTTTCAAATCGGAACAGTAGTCCTTGAGATTAACGCGTTCAAGCGAACAAACAAACTCTTCAGCTATATAATATTAGTATAAATCCACGATTGTGGATTGAAGCAGATAAACACTTACAGTACCCCAATGTGAATATAGAGGCTGTCGTTGCAGAAGCGTCGGTTGGTAGAATCGTCTCGCACAAAGCACGATTTTGAATACCTTTAAAATTACACTTAACACGCAACATCTCGATATTTGGACGGGAAGTGGGGAACAGACAGAGCGCCTTAACATTAGGGTCTCTCTGTCTACACGGTTAAAACCATGATACAGCGTGAAGTTAAAAAAACATGACAACTTAATTCCATTTTTACTATGTTTTAAAGTGTTATTCCACACTTAGGACAGAAAATACTAAACTTAAATTTTAAAATTTTAAAAAGCGTATAAACATTTTGAACGAAGCAGGATTTGAACCCGCGCCTCTGGAATACCGTTCCAGCGCTCAGACCAAGAACGAATGGCTTAGTTGGTCAGAGCACTGGAACGGTATTCTAGAGGCGCGGGTTCAAAACCTGCTTCGTTCAAAATTTTTATACGCTTTTTAAAATTTTAAAACTTAATTCCAATAGAAATGTAGAAACATTACTAGCCAGGTCTGTCAGAAGTAATTAAGAGAACGGTAAATAATACGTATTGAAAATCTAACCTGGACAGGTGAAACTTGCACAACAACTCAGATTTCTAATATTTTATTAAATTGAACAATCACAACTTACTATCGATAGAAGGCGAGCTAACAGAGAGCTCGTACTAATACTGCGGTGCGGTAAGGAGGTTTGCAGTCAATTTGGCAACGTTCTGGCTACTAATAAAAACTGTCGAGAGCTAATAAGACACTGACGAATTGTATAATCATTGCTTAACAGTAAGAAAAAACAGTATGTCTGTATCGTAAGATCAATAAATCTGTTAATTGTTTTGGCACACGAGTGGCATGCGAGTGAGCAATTGAGCTGTGCTTATATACTACGAATCAGAGACAAGTTAAAATGAAGACACAATTACTATAAAAAACATTTTTTCAGTTTCACCTGCCGCACCTAGCAGGGTATTCGGACACTGTTCCGTTCCCCACTCTTTTTTTCTTTTTTTTTTATGGAAGAGACGGCAAACGAGCGTACGGGTCATCTGATGGTAAGTGATCACCGTCGCCCACGGCCCCGTGTAACTCCAGAGGAGCTACAGGAGCGTTGCCGTCCTTTAAAGTGGACGGGCACCGGGGCCCGGCATTACCTAATGCGAAACGCAGTGGCCAAAGCCACTACTTAACGCCGGTCTTAAATGCCGGGGGTGGTAATAATCCGGTCGAGTCTGCCCATGCGTGTTGCCATTACTGGCAACGTGACTCTACCACACGCACTTTAGTCGCCTTTAGACACCATCAGTACCAGGGTGATCCTATTCTAAGCCGGGATCACACGGCAAAAAAACTTTCCCCCGATTTTGAGGTGTTAAGTGGCAAAACTCAACGCTGCGCTTTGCCTTGTTATAAAAACTTAATTACAAATTATGTTTATTAAATATTAAACAATATTATTTTTTAAAGCAAATTAATGTTTCGGAGATTGATGTACTTACTAAAAATCTATTCTTACAATTTCAAATACCTCAGCATCACCATCAGAAATTGTGAAACATAAATTTAAGCTATATATTTTGTATGATAATTCCCTTAAAACGTATTTAAAACCTTAAACGTTAGGTCAGTTAAGTAACACAAAACGTGCCCAACTCTCTCCTTTGAATAGAGCGAGGATGTGACCCGTGACTGACACAAAGAATAATGTAGACAGTATTGTACTCAGTATCGCGTGACCATTTACTGTACTTTAAATTGCCTATTCCTGATTAGTAAATTGAATAGAATACTGATTCATTGAGCGTTAGAAAAGAACTATAGTGCTTTGGTGATCCAAGAGGAGAGAAAAATTATGCCTAGAAAAAACAACATACAAGAACGTGAATTGCTCTACCTTTTTTATTTAAGTCAAATATTTCAAAGCATTTCCATATTTAGCATAATTATTTCGAAATCCGTGTCAAGAGTATCTTGACAAGCTGAGATATGTTACGCTACGAGTATTAACTAAGCAGCTGAAAATTACTTTAGTACATAATATACATATGTATTATAGATATATATTTGTATAACACTGTACTTGTCAACTCTTTCACAAGCACCAAACAAAAACAACGATCACTACAACAGAAAAGAGAATTTATGCAACAAAATTGCATATAAAAACTCAATTGTGAACAATCAAGATATCTTGGATTTTGGTACACTCAGAGCGCTTGCGAAACGCACCGGTCTAAATCGCAAGCGACATTGCACTGACGGAGAAAAGGTGTCGTATAAAAAGTTTGCAACAAGCACTAAGCACGCGGAAAAAATTAACAAGAATATACAAGTAAGTGGCAATCTCGGGCGGTTAACTGTATGAGATCGAACGGTGCCGGCTCACTGAGTGATGGCCTGTGGTCGTTCGGAACGATTGTCGCAATGTGTCCAAATAAATTATTACAATGTGACATTGTGATAATGAGAAGGTTGACCGTATTTGAGATAAAAATTAACTTTTGCCAAAAAAAAAAATATGTATATTTCATGCTTTCAATTAATTAATTGCGTCATATTTTAAGTTTTTGGCGACAAATTTTTCAGCATCACCGTATCCCGGGAAGATGAGAACTTGAAAACATAGTGTTAAAACACTCCGTTCCATTTTTCTATTACCACCGAATTAAGGCATTGCTAGTAGCAGAAAAAAACGCCGCATTTTGCCTTGTTACCAGGGTCAAGAAATGAAATCTTTAAATATTTATTGTTTGTTGGAAATTTATTTTTACAATTTAAAAAATTGAAATGGATGACTATCAATTGAGGCCTGTCGTGGCGCAGCGGCACAAGCGTGTGACTGTAACCGACAGGTTCTGGGTTCGATCCCCAGTCGAGGAAATGAAATATATGAAAATAATATTTTCAATTTAAATATTTAATGTTTCTTTCTTCGCTCTGGTAAAAAGGCAAAGCGCGGCGTTAAGTTCCGCCACTCAACACACAATGCCTCAAAGCCGGCGGAAAGTGGGGAACGGGAGTGGAACGGAGTGTCTTAACACTAGGTTCCCGGGTTCCCTCTGCCTACCCTGCCTCGTGCGGGATACAGCGTGAAGCTAAGTAAGTAAGTAAGTATGACTATCAATTTCTACTGGCAATTTCTTTATATTTTATAGTGTCATCATTTAAACTAAAATTCATGAACATTGAGTGGATGTGCCAATAATGGTGAAAAACGCAATACTCTCAGCTTACTTCAGATAACTTACACGAGATGAAGGTATGCATAAAGTTAAAATTATATTCTAAAAACAGATTATAAAAATAATGGTTAAAACATCGAATACAGCGCGTCCATCACTAAGCGGCGGAGGAGGCTGCGCATGCGATGTACTCGTACGTAAATATCGTGACATTTGCCGCACATCTGCGCTGCGACTGGGAGCAACACACGCGCATTTGATACGCTTTCGTAATAGCAAAGGTGAATGATCGATGTTTGATCTAGATCCCTTGTCAGTTCAGTAAACGACACAAATTCTATATATAGCTTGCGTAAAAATATAACATAAGGCCATAAATACAAATAGTTATACCAGAAACGTGGAGTTTAGCGCGACGGACCCACCAAGGAGAATACATAAACATTATAAAAAAAAAAAGTAATATGGCCACCGAGTGTCTGTTATTGCTTGCATTTTTAATTTTTTTACAGCTTCAGGTTGTATCCCGCACATTGTAAGTAAAGGGAACTTAGGTACCTAGTATTAAGTCACTCCGTTCCGTTCTTCGCTATCTGACGATTTTCAACGTCGCCCTTTACCATGTTACAAGTGCAAAGAAACAAAAACATTAAGTATTATTTTGAATCCTTCGAGAGGAGATCGAACCCACGTCCTGTCGCCTTTCACAGTCAAAATTAAAAATCATTATCGTTTAAAGAACATAATATTAGTAATATCCAAAATGTGGCTTATTAATAACTAGCGACATGCCCGCCCCTTCGCCGGCTTCAGTTCCAATACTATATTGTTTACTAACTTCAACTATTTTCTTGTCCTAATGACGATATCACTCTTAAGACCATGTCTATATATTAAAAACTTATATTTCAACTAAATGAATAAGCAAATTTTAGCAATTTTATCGATTACCGGTACTTTTTAATTTTTTTTCCGAACAAACTTTTTAAAATTAAACTAACACTTAATGTTAAGCGATGGTTGCCAAAATGAATACAAAGTTAATTAGCTGTTTCTGAGATTATTAAATAAATATTACTGGGCATATTACATTAAAAAACGTAATAACATTTTCTTTAATATATCTTTCACGTACAGATATTGAGAGGTTACAGATTTATTATAAGTACAGATTTCAGACGAACGATGGACATTTGAACATATAAATATCATAGTTATTACAAAGTATATATATTTGTCACTGTCCGAAGCGGATGTTAAAGACTACGATTAATATAAGCAAAATAATCAAAATATGAAATATGTCATCATAAACGTTGTAAAATTTGGTGATGAAACACAAACTGTAATACTCACTCGGGAATGAGACGACTGAATATAAACTGTTGTTTAAATACGCCTAATAACTTAATGTAATATTATTACATATTGAATTTATATAAAACTTACATAATTGTTGAATAATAAAAAAAGAAATCCTTTTACAATAGCTACTTAAGCTAATAACGTAGATAAGCCGATTATAATGTAACTCGTTTTTGAAATACATGGTTGACAAACCAAAAAACCTATTATTCACGTATGATATCTTTTCTTCTATTTCTTTATTATATATTTTTTCAATTTTGTTATTTTTTCGGCAACTCCTGTGATGAATAAAGATAAAAAAAAAATAAAACACTCATCAAATCATTTCATTCATTCAGAAGCTTAAAAGACATACAAAAAGGTAACAGTCTTTGCGCTAGGCTCCACAGCACACATATTAATTTATATAAAACGTAAAATATGTTAAATGAATGAAACGGAGTGTCCTAACACTAGGTACCCTGCCGTGTGCGGGATACAGCGTGAAGCTGAATATTACATAGTTAAAAACTAATAACTGTAAAAGAACGATCGCCAATATCATTACACACCGATATATTAGGTTTATTTTCGGCCCATGTTCTGCACTGGTAGCTACAATAAATTTTACTTACGTATTTATTTACCTTGCCGCCATTACACTTAATAAACTAGCAAATTATTGAATATTTAAAATGGGGTATTTTTTTTTAACTTAAAGTTATATCGTTGACATAGTACGGTCACAGATGGATACCTCATTACCCCGAGCCTTAATCAAGTGCACTACTGTCGCGATTACATTGGATGTCCTAAAAAATATAACTTATTTAAATAAAATATATTTTTTTATAAAAGCCGCTAAAGTTAAAAGTTAGATAAAACAATGTGTTGATATTAGCAAGTTAAGTGGTAAAGGTAGTATTAACTCTAATTTACCTGTGCTTAGGCACAACTAAAGCATCAAGCTATATAAAATAGATCTATGATTTCCGTTACTAAAATGCCATATATAGAATAGGTTTTTTTTCTGCTTCGCTGTATCCCGCATGAGGCAGGGTAGGCAGAGGGAACCCGGGAACCTAGTGTTAAGACACTCCGTTCCACTTCTGTACCCCACTTTCCGCCGAATTTGAGGCATTGCGTGTTGAGTGGCGGAACTTAACGCGCGCGCTTTGCCTTATTACCTTATTATAGAATAGGTATATATAGAAAAGGTATATATAGAATATATAAATAGTAAATCAATTTTGTACTTGTCTTATGTATTATTACATTTTAAGTCCATAGAAATAACAAAAATAATAATTTGCTTATAGTTAAAATCACGAAGCCAATTTTTTATAGGCTAAATAATCCTCAATCCATCGTATGTATGATATAAGCATAAAATAAAGCACTACAAAGCACTCCAAAACATGTATCAAGATGGTAGACAAATTTAATTAGTCCAGCTACATATCGAAATGGCAAGAACATGTGTTCATTAAAATCATCTCCTAGATGTTTTTTTTTATAGGGTTCAATCCTTGTTTTCTTTTGTCAATCCCTAGTAGAGGAAGTGAAATACTTAATATCTTCAAATTAAATATTTTCATTTTTTCGTTCTGGCAACTAGGCGAAACGCGGCGATGAGTTCCGCTATTTTGGAGAACGGGACGGAGTGTCTTAACACTAAGTTCCCCAGGTTCCTTCTGTCTGCCCTAACAAACGGGATTTAGCAGAAAGCTGAAACAAAAGGAAAAGAACACTTCCTACATCGCTATTATAGTCGTTAATTGAAGAATTTTTTGTATGCGACTGGTGACTCAGTTCATACCTACATACAATCGGACTTGACGTTCATAAAAAACAAACTCGATCTCTATTTTATAATAACATTCATCGAAGCTTTACCATTCACGATGCTACAGTGTCATTGGCTGATTTGTTATGTAAATCACACTTTCTTTTTTGGAGACATCGTATTACTACAACTATTGCATATATTAAGTAATCCCAAAAATTATAGAAAATATAAAAAATATTCAATTCAAAACAAGATTTATATAATAATAAAAAATATATAATTTTAAAACAAAATGTATTACATATACTTCTTTAAAATATTTAAAAAATATAATGTAACGAAGATGTATGTAACATCTTCGTATGTTAGCTTTTTCTACAACAAGTGATTGAATAGTCATATAAATAGGAATGTAAGTCGTTCATTGATGAACTTACTAATTTAGGTCTCACGTGGCACACCACGGAGCGGGCGGAGTCGTCATCGCTGGTGCTCTCCAGACAATCTGAGAGTGAAGGAGATCGTCTTGTTGGCCACTTTAATGACTTCTCTGAGCACGGACTTGGGATAGACAAAGGCGGCGGCAGTCGAGGACCTTGACCTCGCCACCAGGACATTATCGCCGGCGCCACACCCACCACCATAGCAAGTCCAAGTCGCACCATCATAACCAAATGTTTAAAATTTACACATTCATAATTATGTTTCCACTAAGAGTCCACAATCGTTAGCGAAGCATCGCTCGTAAGTAAAAACGCAGCTATTTTCGATCGATGCAGTCCCACACTGTCACGCGGTGTCACTGAAACCTGCACGCTAAGTATTATCCGTCAACGTGACGCCGGCTGGCGATGCACCGTCGCGAGAGCACGCGCAAGTTAATAAATCACGCACGAAACTTACAAAACATTTGGAGAATTCAAAACGTGCACAAAGACGCGAGTATCGGACGCGGTTGAGGAGCGACTATTTCATTAATTGCGCACGTACGCGAGCGGGGGCCAGACAAAAAGTGGTGATTGTTAAAGTTGCACGAGTGCAGCACAGGACGGTATCCTCTCACGCTCGCAGGCAGCCGAGTGGCGGTCGTTGACGCTGGTGCCCCCTCCAGGGAGCCCCTCTCCAGCCGCCCGCCTACAAAACCACCCCCCTGGTTCTGTCCGCGAGTTGCCCACCCGCTGGAACAGTTCCTCGTTACTTGTAAGTATAGTGAAAATGCAACATTTCAAACTAATTAAATAATAACTACATGTATTTTTAAGATGATAATAATCCCGTGGATCGATTATTTTCGTTTCAATATCGACACTGCGATCTCCCGTGTCGTAACTCGCAATCCGGGTCAAGCGTAAAAGAAACATTTCATTGTGTAAATAAACGACAAGCTATTACGTAACTACATATATTGTAAAAGGATTAGATCATATAAGAATGATTTAATGAAGCGCTCATTAAAACACATAAAATATTATTAATTATTAAATTAAAAGAAATGTACACAGAAAACGTGTGGACAAATTATATTTTATAACATATTGATACACTCGATCTAGACGGCGATTTAAAACATTTTGCCAAACCGGTTGAATTGGTTTTACAATTTTCTCTTTCCATGTATATAGAATTGGTAACATCAATATCTGAGGTATTGATGTTACCAATTCTATATACACGTACGTAAGCCTCTCGAAATGGGCAAAAAAATATATTTTGTGCCAACTCCACATTGTACATTCATTACACGAACATACATACATATATAGTTCTGTTATGTAGAAAGTAGAACGCAGTTGCAGCGTCCGGGGTGTGGGTAGACGAGGTGGTGCGGTGGTTCTCATCCTACAAACCAGGTTTAAAACGCAATACGAACGTACTTATAAGCTATATTGATTTAGTTACTATTTTCATTGTATTAATTTAAAAATAAAACGCAATTTAAATTGTAACGACAATATAAATGTCGTTTTGTACTTAACCATTTTGTATAACAACTTTACAAAAAAAAACAATTCGACACTAGAACTCTAGATTTTAAGAAACTTCTTCGTATGTTAATTACTATTCCGCAACCCCTTGACCTACAAATTTCATATAATTTCATACAAAACTGTGAAATTGCATCAGCCTGTACCACCCCAGTCGGGTTGAGGGTTGAGGCAGACGGATCGATGGCTGACGTCAGCAGCCAGACGAGAAACGAGACCTAACTCTGTATCTGTTTTAGTGCTCGCTATGTACCTAATAATAAAGGACACAGAAATTATATGGACTACAGAAATTATATGGAAATAATATCTTATGATGGACATGATGATAACCATGAGACTTGTACTGTTTCATAATTTCGCTTAAATCATAGAGATTTAACAAAAAACAGCTAAAAACAAAGTGTACAGAAAATAAATAAATAAATATAATATCCTACCGATTAACGGCTAACTGAAATAAAAATTAAATGCTTTTATTTATAAAAAAAAACACCTAAAACAAATATCTTTTTGTTCTTTTTTTCAGCGTTCTTTTTTTCAGCTTCACGCTGTATCCCACACGAGTCAGGGTAGGCAGAGGAAACCCGGGAACCTAGTGTTAAGACACTCCGTTTCACTTCCGTTACCTACTTTCCGCCGCATTTGAGGCATTGCGTGTTGAGTGGCGGAACTCAACGCCGCGCTTTGCCTTATTACCAGAGTGAAGAAATGAAACATTAAATATTTAAATTGAAAATATTAAATATTTTATATCCTCGACCGGGGATCGAACCCAGAATCTGTCGGTTACAGTCACAAGCTTGTGCCTCATCGCCACGACAGGCCTCTACAAATCTCTAGCAAAATTCACAATTAAGTAATTAGCTTACGTGTGCCTCATCGCATTAAACAAAACAATAGCACAAGGATAATAGAAATATATAAAGTTATTTTGTTTATTCGACTCGACTCTATCCTAGCTCTATCCTATCTATTTATAACGTAATGCACTTTATATAACAAAAGTTTTCAAATGGCAAAGTAAGAATAACTCGGTGATAATTAAATTTCTTATCATTACTTATCTGATTATTTTTGTTTCCTCATTCTTGTATGATAGGTACTGAAAAACGTTGCGTGTTAGATTGTCGAAACTATATATCCACTAAGTAAGTAAATGAAAGGCCTGTCGTGGCGCAGAGGCCTGTCGTGGCGCAGAGGCCTGTCGTGGCGCAGCGGCACAAGTGTGTGACTATAACCGACAGGTTCTGGGTTCGATCCCCAGTCGAGGAAATGAAATATTTAATATTTTCAATTGAAATATTTAATGTTTCATTTCTTCGCTCTGGTAATAAGGCTAAGCGCGGCGTTGAGTTCCGCCACTCAATACGCAATGCCTCAAATTCGGCGGAAAGTGGGGAACAGAAGTGGAACGGAGTGTCTTTACACTAGGTTCCCGGGTTCCCTCTGCCTACCCTGCCTCGTGCGGGATACAGCGTGAAGCTGAGTTGAGTAAGTAAATGAAAACAATAAATAAAATCATATATTTTACAATATAAACGTTTATATTGATTAAATCGCGATAGGCCGTTGACTTAAGGGACAAAATCTGGAACACGGGATCGATACGAGGCTCCTCACCATCGTTAGGTAGATGACATTTAATCCTATACGAACATTCAGTGCCTAATACTTACAACAATCACGTGTTGTATAATATATAATATTATAAAAATTATATATAAAACATTAAAAATAAATTTAACAAACAAAATAATTAATATACAAAAAAAAATATACAATTTACCTTGCATTTTTATAATTTTTAAAATGTTAATACACGATTAGAACTTTCTACACAAATGCCAACAACATAAATAAGTTGTAACAAGCGTATAACAATTTGATGAGAACGTATGGCTTAGTGGTAATAGCGTTTGAACAGATTCCAAAAGACACGGGTTTAAATCCCACTACGTTAAAATGTTTCTACTTTTTTAATTCTATGTAATGTACAAATTGTTTTGTAAAATATTTAGTTAATCTTTTTATTTAAATTTCTCACAGATAGAAAGATATAAAAGTATGTAAAGCATAACGTTGACATCGTTAAATAAACAACAATAAATATTATTAATTATTTTAATAAAAAAACCACATACGACCCAATCGTAAAGGTATTCGCAGAAAGATATTTCCGTCTGGTTCGCCGAAACAACTGACCTAAAGAGACGTTTCCTATTCCGTAACTAGTTAACTCTAGAAACATACCTTGTACATTGGGCAGATAAAAATTTAACTCTTAACTTTCTACGATTTAATTACATGGGTTCTGCCAGTTACCGCGTGACGCTCATTAAATGAGATCGAGTTAACGGAAATTTTTAACATATAAATATTACTTAAATATTTTGTATATAGGTTAAAATTTTACTTATAATTATTACTTTAAATTAATTGAAATCAGTTACTCCTTAAATGCACCACGACGGTATTTATTAGATAATTATAAAAATAAAATCACATCTGAATCGAAACAGTAATTAGTTTCATATGCCCGCGTCAGTAACAAAAAGTGCGGCATTAAGTTCCCACACTCAATACGCACTCTAATCTTGAGGTATTGCGTGTTGAGTGGCGAAACACAACGCCGCGCTATGCTTTGTTACCAGAGGGAAGAAATGAAAACAATAAATATTTAATTTTCTCGAGTGGGGATCGAACCCACAACCTGTCGTTTATAGTCACACGCTTGTGCCTCTGCGCCACGACAGACCTCAGGCCTGGTCAATAACATATTTTAAATAACTGCTATATAAATCATAGAACATTCTTCATTGTCATTGGAAAATATATTCTACCGTACGATTTCTAATAATAACTATTTTGCAAAACGACAACTAAGCAAAAAGTAGAAAACCAAGGTGTTTTCTTGAATACTTGAGAATTAACAGGCTATTTCGGCGTCCTGTCGTCTTATTGCAGTCCTCGGAGCCACACGCTCTCGTAAATAGATCGAGAAAAGAGATCGTCGACTATAGTTGACATTTGAACGACTTAGTAATTTTATGAATAGATAAACATATCTCAAAAGCAATTAATTTATGACGCTATTCATTAAAACCCGAAAATATAGTTCTTTAAAACAAAATTCAGTTTTTTTTTATTTATACATTTAATTCAGTTTATTATGCAGCATAGATAAGTTTCACTTTAATCTTTACTTTTACTCTTTTTTTTACTTTGAATATATCATTATTTGGAAAATACTCACTACTCTACTCAGCTTCACCATGTATCCCGCACATGGCAGGGTAGGCAGAGGGGAACTTGGGAACCCAGTGTTAAGACACTCCGTTCCATTTCCTTTCCCCACTTTCCGCCGAATTTGACGCATTGCGTGTTGAGTGGCGGAACTAAACGCCGCATTTTGCCTTATAGCAGAGCGAAGAAATGAAATCATTAAACTGAAAATCGTCTCTTGTTAGTTACAAAAAGCGCGAAGTTGCGCTGAGATTCCACCCTGTTCCTACATATTCTATCTAAAAATTATCTTACGTAAAGAAACACATAGAATTATATTAAAGTATTAACTTAAGGCATAAAGCTTGGACATTTAGTCAAAGTGTTCATCATTAGGAATGATCTGTCTATCCACCTTCCCAATACTAAGTACAAAATATAAATGTTAAGAAAAAGGTGGAGTTATGAAATACACTTGTCAATATACCCGCATGTTATAACGGTATTTCACATTTTAAATAGCAATTTTAATTAATTTATTTGCACATCTGAAGCGTTGTGATACTTTGTATCATACCGGGATCGTCGTCAAAGGTGAATCCATGCGGATGTTTATTTTTATCCAGTCTCATTTCACACCTTCTTAAAGGTGCACTGCCCACTACCGGTGAGCTCTAAACATATTCATGAAGTAACAAATTGTGTTAATAAATCGATGGAAATTTTACAATGATAAGGGATCTTTACATTCTATGAATGAAAAATCCAAGTCTAGTTTAGTTGCCCTATAACTATGTGTTTATTAAAACAGAAACTAGTGATGAAGAAAAATATATACAAATTTACATTTTTATTTTAAAAATTATACAATTAATGTTTTAAGTTGTATTTTATATTGTATATAATCAGACTAATTTATATTATTACGGTATTGAATAATTTATTTAGTTATTTTGATCAAAAAAACAAGATCCATATGACAACTACAAGAATCGCACAATGAATTGGGCGAAGGTGAACAAAGGTAAATTTAATTTAAATCGGTTAAAAATAAAAACGTCAATTGCAAATAATAAATTCGACTAAACTGCATTTTTTTATTTATTTTCTTGTCAATGTATTATATGTATGTCTATTTGCCCTAAAATAGGCAATATCATTAGAAATAGAAAGTAATTTATATTAGCAAATAAAATTTTAGGTGTACTTTAATATGGTGGTTTCAGGACATAAAAATATGTATACAAAGTTTCATAATTATTTTCTTTAAGAATAATAGTATTACAGATAAACCCATTTTTACATTAATATTAGTTTAAGAAATACAACTGTTCGAAAAATAAGACCTCTGTAGTTTTATCATACAGCACATAGTTTCAGAATGGCTGAAAGGTAAGTATTTTTTTTTAAATCAATATATAATAGTAATTATTTTAATCTACGTTAGTTTTTTTACCAAATATTAATTTTACTCTATCTTATATATCAAAAACATAATATATGCGTTTCCTTCAAGTTGTAAATATGAAGACAATATTAAATATTTATAATAAATAATAGATTATACAAAAATATTTATACAGATTATAACAACAGCGCAAAACATATTTATAAGGTTGATGATTTGTAATCTATCTTGAAGATAACAGGTAAGTCGTAATCAAAGTAGCAAAAGTTAAACAGTGATAGTATTTGTAAAAGAACAGTGTGCCAGTGATATAAATGAATATCCAGTTAATTAAAGTCTCACTAATGTTTATATTAGTACAACTAGAAAATATTACAAAATACTAAAATAATACAAAGGTGAATAAATAATTTATAAGCATGTTAACCTACAGACCTACTGGTGCGATTGATACATTCTTGTCATATGGTATAGTCAATTTATCAAGGAAAGCTATAATATTACTAATATTGCTTTTTGTATAACAACAATTGCTTTGATATGGCCCTTTATACTAGCTTTTGGAGTTACCTAAGGCACTTTTACAGTCATTTGATAAAAAATTATCTGCATTATTTATCTTATTTTTTTCACTGGGGCAAAAGTAAATGTTAATAGTAATAATCTGTGTAGTTTTTATTGATTTATTAGTATTAAAAAAAGACAGGTAGCAAATTTTACGTCCTTTCATATAAATTAGTATTCGACTATACTCTTATCTCACATGATTTGTTGTTGTTTAACAGTCACAGTCAAGGTATATATGAATTTTCTTATTAATGTGCATACCATTAACACAAGTCCTTTAAATATTTATTTTTTATATCTAGACTTACCTCTTTAGCAATCTGATCAAGAGCCTGCTCCTCAGCAGATGCCTTGGTTTGAGTGCGCTGCCGCCGCGACGGGTCCATCTTGACTGTCGCTGCACTTGCTAAAATATTGAAAGTAAGTATTAGTATACAAATAATCATTCATTCATGTATTAATGATCCTAAATTATTTGGTGTATTCAGTCAAAATATATATTATTTTTTTTAACTCATATTTTATAAACTGTATTGGTCATGACTAGTAGGAAGAGGGGTAAATATGTTAAGATATTTTACTAATACATATTGTTTTAGGAAATGAAACTAAACATGTTTAATTTCCTTGATAAATCAAACTGACAACCACATTGTTATAGTTAGACGTTCAACATCACTAGAACATTCTCAGCTATAAAAATGTGTAATATGCTTAAATAATGTGTTTTTTAATTGTTTTGCTAGATATGGCCATATATTATTAATCTAAAATTAATTTATGGATTTAGTAAGGTGATATGCAAAGTACTAGATATAAGGTTCACTTGCACTAGCCAAGGATATTTAAATTAAACAATTTAACTTATAAACTAATACCATTTTATATTTGATAAATTAGTGAGGATAATTTAAATTATATAAAATATATAAAAAGCTTCAGCAAAATTATTCATAATAGGACTGCATATTACATACTTAATAATGCAGTAAAATAATTCATTGTGATTACTTAAAATATAGACAGAAAAGAATAAACTTTAAAATTTGATATAAAAAAAATATTTAAATAGTTGTAAATTAAAACTACAGTAAATAATGTGCTCAAAATGCAGTTAACTAATTGCCACAGAAGAATCTATTTCCATCATATTCTTATCATAATTGTCAATATGAAATAAGGTTATCTGCTTTTGTGAGCAATCTTGTATTCTTGACAAATTGATGACAGCAAAAAGATTTTTGTATATAAGTGACAATAGTGATATAAAATATTTAACCTTTTTTTTTTCAGGTTCATTCAGTACACTGTAATTTTTATAGCAGATTTTTTATAGCTTCAGGGAGGGAACCTATTGTTAAGACACTTTATTTCCATTCACACATTTCAGTTCATCACTTTCCGTCATACTGGCAATGGCAAAATTCAAGTAGCACTTTGTTGAAGCAAACATTACCAAAGAAAGGCTATGGAAATATTAAATTGAAAATTTTCAATCTCTTGAGTGTGAAATAAACGCACAACCAGTTGCATTTACCATTTTGTGGCCCAAGTAGAGTATATAGAGCAAGATGGACAGATAGAAATCAGTGTTAAACAACTGATCTCCACACACTTTAAACATTTTGAGACATTGTGTGTTGAGTGGTATAACTTATTGCTTTATCTTGTTACCAGATCAAGGAAACAAAAGCAACTCTTCCCCGCATAGGTATCAAACCTACAACTGTTGCAATTACAGTTAGATACTTTGCTGCACTAGTACATCTTCCTATATAAGTATAAATAACAATTATTGAAGCAATGAGTCTTTTTCATTTAACAAAAAAACGAGTCATATGATACACAACAGACAATACGCTATAAGGATTCATACCAGTCTTTAATATATTCTATGGCTTCTTTAATGTCTGTTACAGAATTGATATTTATGCATACAATATTCAATAGATTAAAATGTAAATATGTATATTATTAGAAAAACCTAACATTATTCTAAAGTTGGAAGTTAACTTACATTTGTCTTGCAAATTGACCATCACAATTGAAACATAACACTATCCACAAATTTATGCTAAGATTTTGGAGTATGTAATAAGGTTTTTATGTTTTTATATGCACTGAACACTTAATGCACAAATGCTTTCTAATCCTCTGAGATCAGAGAGAATCTAATTTGCATATTTATCTGGAACAGGCCAGCTATA
Source organism: Eueides isabella (assembly GCA_019049475.1). Taxonomy (NCBI): domain Eukaryota; kingdom Metazoa; phylum Arthropoda; class Insecta; order Lepidoptera; family Nymphalidae; genus Eueides; species Eueides isabella. The sequence goes on along the minus strand of CM032391.1, from coordinate 15,031,517 downwards.
ACCTAGAGGGTTCGTTGTTCTTCCCCGCGTGGATGTTTTCACAAAACATTATTAGAATTATAATACTAGGAGGAAAACGGGTGGGCACATAGCCAACATATTTTTAATGGCAGTCACTACAATGACATCATACTCACGGGGACAGTTTACAGATGTAAACACATCGTTTCGATAAACACTTTTAACTTTTATGTCACTAAGATATGGATATCTTCGCAATTTTCTTACCGTGTATAAACTATAAGAGATTCATTGAAAATAAGCTTTATTTAAAAATTATGGAGATACCAAATTACTGTCCTCACGATTTAAATTAATGTTCCAAAATATTTACAAAATTTATTACTATAAATTTGCGAGTCGGCACCACAATATTAAATCACAATTTGTTAATAAGTTTTACTAATGAAATATTATAAAATTAAACTATTTTTACAAAAATTAAAAAGACATTTCATGACAAGCATGCCATTTTTTTCTGCCATTTAAAACTGTTGCGTTCCAAATTATATTGTCAGTTACATTATAGGTTCATTCACCGTTACAAAAGTTTGATTTACAAAAAAACATATAAGGTACTTGTAAAATGCAAACAATAAATGTAAATCATCATTTTTTTAAATATATATATTTTTATTAAATGGAATGTAAGATATCATATCGATTGATACATATTTTTTTGGTAAATTATTAGTAAAAAAACTATCTATAAGACGCTGCCTAGTATGATAAGAATCTTAATACTGAATTCGCTCAATATATTTGAAAGATCATATGAATGTTTTTATTAACTTTTTTTCGTAATATTTTATATTTAGCACTTCAAGCCATACCCAAAAAAAAATAACTTTTGTTTTGTTATAATTTATTTTGTATTTAAACTTTTTTGTAGCTTCTCACTGTATTCCATACATGGTATTCATACATTCGGTCGAATTTGGGCGAGAGCGAACTAATATAAATATTAATTTCCTCGAGCGGAGATTGAATCCGCAACCGGTCGCGTTTAATCACACGCTTGTGCTCCTGGACCATAAATGGCCCCAAGGCCAATTTTTTTTAAAAATATCTTATGATTCAGACGTTATAGACAAATTATATGCTTAAAATTAAAAATTATATGGATAATATTTATTGAATTGAGTTAAAGGCGTAAGTCAATTAAAAAAAAATGTTGACTTCTTTTTGAAAGAATAGGAGCGTAAAGAATTCATAATTAAAGAAAAAAATAACTATTACTTATTGCTATCCGTTGATTACTGAGATCTAAACTTACTTTAAGTTCTTACATAGCAAACTATAGATTAAAAAAAAGAAACACATTTACTTATTATTTGTGAACATTTATTTATCTTAATACAAATTAACTCAAGACTTTATTCACATACATTTATAAATTGATATATGCTGCAACACAACACAAACATACAATACAATATATATATTATTATTTATTCACTCTTGCTTTTTGGTGGATCTTCCTTGTAGTACAGGAATACAAAGGAGAACAAAAACACTCCAATCATCATTGAGAATGCACTGACATAGTATGGGAATGCACTTGGAATGAATCTTTCATATTGAGTGTGTTGTAGAGGTCGGACTGATACCTGTAAAAACAATATATAAAATTTTCATATTGAAATACAAAAGCACAGCATTGAGTTCTGTCGTTTATTTCTTAAATTTTCATAATATATGCTGGTACATAGGGAATCGAACAGCTCTCTGTTTACTTTGTTTTATATAGAACATAGCATAAACAAAAAAATGTAATACACTCTGTTCTTTACGTTTCGGCCAAATTATATATATTGCATGTTGCGTGGCAAAAAAGCATCAATTTTCTTAAGAAAATAATTAAATTGCTATCTCTAAAAAACATTTTACCAGTGTAAACTCTTTATTACATCCTCCTTCATAGCGATAAACTCCTTATAAAGTAGAAGTGAGCACAAAATGAGTTGGTTTGTGATAAACCCACTCACTGTGTTAAAACTCACTTCATATTATGATAACTCTCTATAACGACAAAAAAGTCTCACTCAGTTTCTTGAGTTTCATTACAAACAGTTCACACTATTTACACTGTATAGATAAAAAATATAATAAAGTGAGGAACGGAAGTGGAATGGAGTGTATACACTAGGTTCCCAAGTCTGCCTGAACAGATTGTATACACTAGGTTCCCAAGTCTGCCTATCCTGCCATGTGCGGGATACAGTGTGAAGCTGAGTGAGTGAGTGAGATAAAGTATATGTAAAAATTACCTGTGTAGAGTGATACAGTCTGGTATATCCAATTCTATCGTAATCCACTTTGAACTGGTAGACACCCCACACATCTGGTACTTTGAAGATCGCTTCATAAACACCATTGGGCTTCTTTTTCAATGTTGTGCGAATGAATGGATCTATGCGCACAAACTCTAACTGTACATCATTGGCTTCAAACGGTTGCCATTTGCCATTTCTGAGTTCTTCAATTTCAATTCTGTATACCTTTGAAACATTTATTTTCATTAGTATTGAAATATACTTAATTTTTATTTTAACTTAATCTTGCATATGGCAAGGTATGCAGAGTGAATTTAGAACCCTAGTGTTAATACACTCTATTCTGTTGAATGGAGATATTCTATGCTGCGTTTTGCCTTGTTAACAAAATGAAATATTAAATATTATATTTCTTTGATTGGGGATCAAACCCACAACTTGTTGCATTGACAGTCACACAATTGTACCTCTGCCCCACAACAGACCTCCTAATTCTCGTAGTAATTTTATTAAAGTAAGTGAAAATATTCCAGCTTTATGTTTTTTAATGCTTCATAAGCATTGCATAAATGATTTATGCAGTAAAAATTTACAAGGTATTAGCACTACAATCTTACTAATCTCACTTCTGAATAGATGAAAACATCTAAAATGAGTAGCACATCTGAATATAATTCTTTAAAACATGTCTGAATATATTTAATAAAAAGAGGTTGCCTGGAAGAGATCACTTATAGTGATAAGGCTGCCTTCACACATATTGTTAAAATTATATTACTAAATTTATATTTTTAAATTGTTGTGTAATAAAGTATTTCTGGTTCTGAATAGAACTATAATCACAATATTTCTTGATACCTGGTATTTAATAGAGACAAATTAGTGAGAATATGTCTATGTATCTGTATGCATATATCATATTATTATATATTAATCCACACAGTAAAAATGAAAAAGAAATTTTTCATCAACATAAAATATTTAACAATGTATACTTACAACAGTATCAGTGATAGTGTAAGTATTAGAAGCCTCCTTCTCCCCCTGCTTGTGATGGTGGACACGGCGCACTCTAAGCTGGCCGCGCTCTCCAAATGCCCACTCACTAAGATGCACAGCAAGTGCTTTGTTACCAGAAAGGGCTGCTTTTAATTTATCACCCTGGAATTTTATTCAAATAGTTAGCATTAAATAAGTATCTAATTAGAAAATAGTGTTTACATGATTGCATAGAACACATGGTTATAACTACTAAGATGGCCTCTTTTGGCATGTGAGAAGAAAAATACATTTTATTTATGATTATATGAAAAATAGGCAATATTATTTACGAGTATGTACTTACATGTACTTTAGCAACGGGAGAGTTGAAGGCTTCATCAGAAAAGAAGAAAAGGGATCCACTGAAAATGATCCTAGCATTGTTTCTAGCTTGAAGAGCTGCAATAAGGACAGTTTTACGACCAACTGCATGAGGATACTCTTTGACCTGAAATAGTAAAATTATATAAATACTTAGGACTCAATTATTATAATTTGTAAAATATTTCATTGATGTGAATTCTATTTCTGGAGTATGATTTATTTAAATAAATTTTATATTTATATCTAAATTGTTTTTGTTCTTATTTAACTTAGTCAATATTACATTTATCCTTTATCCAGCAATTTTACAACAAACAAATACAGACTTTCAGTGTTCAAATGTATAAGCAAATCACCAAAATAAAAAAAATAAGAAAAGTTTATTATGACTTTCCTTCCATCTATCAATTATATCTCCTATTCTCCTATCCTATGACGACATGATGGATGGAAAATTCTATCAAGTTGTCCACCTTAATAAAATAAAATAGAAGAATTTTTAGCCATGTGATTCTGGCTTAGAATAGGATCACCCTGGTACTGATGGTGTCGTAAGAGGCGACTAAAGTAAGTGTGGGAGGTTAAAACCGGCGTTAAGTAGTGACTTCGGTTATGCATTTCGCATTGGGTAGAGCCGGGCCCCGGTGCCCATCCACATTAAAGACATGCAACACTCATGTAGCTCCTCTGGTGCTACACGGGGCCGTGGGCGGCAGTGATCACTTACCATCATGTGACCCGTACGCTCGTTTGCCCTGTCTTATACATAAAAAAAAAAGCTTATAAATACATACCTGACTCTTAGGATTATAGCTGTAAGCTGTACTATCGGCTGTCAGTATAGGCATGACCAAGCTATTATCCTTATCTAATATTAGACCTGTGCCTTCAAAGAGTAATGGTTGAGTGTTTTGAGAGCCAATAATTGTAGGAGCATTGATTAAATTTTTGGGAGACACTACAACCCTAGTGTGGTCTCCATCATCAAGAGCATCATAGTTGAAATGGTCAATTACAGCTGCAGATTCTTCATCCATCTGTAATAGAAAAATCTTTTCAATTAGACAATATGCAATTGCTGTTAAAAAATTATGACTGAAGGCTTGATAGACAATTATTATATGTTAGTATAATGCCTCAAATTCAGCAGAAAGTGGGCAACAGAAGTGGAACAGAGTTTTAACACTAGTTTCCCAAGTTCCTTCTGCCCACCCTGCCAAGTGTGGGACTACTCACTCAGCACGTAGCTGAGTGAGTGAGTAATATTACTACTTAACAATTATACAGTCAGGTAATACAAGTAAATGTTTATTCTATTTATAATTAATATTAAACTTATTATTAAAGCAATTATAAGTTAAGTCTAAGTCACACCTCAAATCCACATTCAGATGCGATCTCTCTGTAGACATCCCCTGCCGCAGAATTTCCAGCCATAAGAACATTTCCGCCATCATCGATAAACTTTGTGATGGCTTCCGTATCTATTTGACCACCAAATTCGACGACAGATGGTGAAAAAACTATAAGATTTTTATACAAATATTCTCCATACTTTGATAGCACTAGGTTAGCATCATCGGCTAACTTAAAAGCAAGATTGTAACCACGATCTGAAATAGGTGATATAAGAAAAAAATATATATGAACAAAATTTGACCACATTTATGTTAAATCGTAATTTAAACAAGTAAAAATTTGAGTATACACTTAAAAACCCGGCATCTTATCAATAGACACGCAATCGATTTCATTCATACCTTGTAGAGATTTAAAAAATTGTGAATGAGTTTCTCTTATGTTCAAATTGTCCACTAGAACCAAAGTTTCTTGATCAGCATATGCTATTGAAAAGCATGCTAGTATTCCCAATATTATGGAAATCTTCATTTTTATTTTACTTAAATATACCGCAAGTTCAACCAAGATATTTGACAACTGCAAAAATTAATTCTCTGACGTGTTCAAGCCGCTATGTTCATTGTTCACAGAGTCAGAAGTATACAGAACTTGTCTAGGTAATTTTATTTTTAAAAGAAAATTTAAATAGCTTTACATTAATAAAATGTTAATTAATATAATAAAATAAAGAGTTTACTAATACCTCAAGTTTTTTGTTTAATCTATTCAAAAAATAGATAACTACGATACAGTACCTACATGTTCTACTCTGTAATTCTGTATTATTTTGATTGACGTTCCGTGAAATGTTTTATTTTTGTATCAAAGTTAATTATGTCCTAAAACAAGTTATCTAGTTAGTTAAGTCAACTTTTAGCTTGTTATTAGAATAAGTATACTATAATTTAAATTAAAATGATGATATCACGATCTAAACATCGTTCGTCAGTAGAAGTGTGCTCTGATTGCGGTGCATCGGGTATACGACGTCCTAGTTTCTTTTATATGGTGCTAATTAATCTATTAACTATTTCATTAAACGAGTTGAATACTTACGTGTTTTTTAGATCCTTCATGGGCATCAATTAACCGCGGTTTATTACTATGTGCGGAGTGCTGTAGTGTACATAGAAGTATGGGAAGACACATTTCCCATGTAAAATCCTTAAGACAAGGCTCATGGCCGCCCTCGCTTTTGTCGGTAAATAAATAAAATATTAACATGTTTCTTCTTCCGTAGTAATACATTTTTAAGTAACATCTATAATTTGGATACAGATGGTGCAAGCACTTACTGCTCAAAACGTGAATAGTATATGGGAACATTCCTTGCTTGATACCTCGGCTCCTAAACATTTAAGGAAGAAACCACAACCAAAGGATCCACTACAGTAAGATTAGTTATAATTTTAAAAAGTTTATGGCTTAATAAGCTTGTAAATATTAATTTAAAGAAATATATATATATAAGTAGTAAAATTTATTAATATTTGTAGCTATTGTGTACCAAGGCAGCAAAGCACCTGTCTGTAAATATGACAGTTTGATTTAAACTCAGTCTAACAAATTATTTTTATTTCTTTGCTCTGGTAACAACAACACAAAATGTGATGTTTTAGTTAATGTCTTAAAAATTGTGTGACCACCCATATAATATATATGATTGTAATAAGTAATCAATAAGTTTTATTTTTTATTTTTAGCCCTATTAAATCAGAGTTCATATTGGCTAAACATTTAAGACTGGCATATGTTTTGAGAGCAAGAAGAGATGAGCCACCAAGTGAGTTAGGAAGACAATTACATAGTGCAGTCCGCAGCGGGTCTTTAGATACTGCTATGAGACTGCTGGCTCAAGGTGCCGACCCTAATTATTATAATCAGGTAAGCCTTAACTAGTATTTAATGCATGTAACATTTCAGGCATTAGATATAAAAAAGTATTTTTAGAAAGATTTATTATCTATTGTATAAAATTAAACTAAGGATAATTTTAAATCTTTTTATTTCACTTTTGTATGGTATAAAAGGATGGTAGATAACAAAAAAATAATTTAGCATGTTTGCACTTTAAGCTGGAGATATGAAAAATATGAAAAAAAAAACTTTTTTGTAATATTTGTTACCGATTTTTTAATAAGAAATTTCCAATTCTTTCCACTACTTTTTGAAGGAGCTAGAAAATTAAAAACATGTTGTTTAATTCTCCTAAGCCATAAATATTAGCATTTTTTATTGTATTTGGCTTATGGATACTTTTTTTAATTTGGGTATCCTATTGTTTTGGTTTTGGTTAGAGTCCCATTTCTTATCTTAACATTTTATGTAATTGGACTACTGAAGTTTATAATGAAAATAATTTATAATGACTCATTTAATTATATGACTCAAAAGTATTGAACATTACTTACAAACAATGGAGTGAGATTTATAATAAATAATTGTGTCATCACTAAATATTACATAATTATGGACGCTCAGCTTCAAGCTATATCCCGCATATGGCAGGGTAGGCAGAGGGAACTTGGGAACCAAGTGTTAAGACACTCCGTTCCACTTCCGTTCCCCACTTACTGCCGAATTTGAGGCATTCCGTGTTGAGTGGCAGAACTCAACGTTGCGTTTTGTCTTGTACCAGAGCGAAGAAATGAAATCATTAAATTGAAAATACAAAATATTTCATTTCCTCGAGTGGGAATCGGACCCACGACCTATAGCTTACAGTCACACTCTTGTGCCGCTGCGCTACGACAGGCCTCAATTATGCACACTATAATAGAAATAAATAAAATGTAGTAATACAGTGTTAAAAAACTCTGTTTTTCACTTTAAAATCAAATATCCCGTTATGTTTTTCTACCTAAAATATGATAATATTTTTTAACGAAGACTTTTTTTGATTAAAACGTTTATTAATTTTGTTTAAATTATTAATTTGTTTCGTTATATTAAGTACTATTTAGTGTGATACGATTATTTGTTTTTAAGTATCCTTTTCTTGGAGTATCTTGCAAAGATGTAATGTCCGATAGTAAAGCAGTAGAAGAATTAGAGCTGACGGAAACAGCCATTGTCTTGATTCTGGTATCATTTAGAATTGAAGATGCAGCCTCTAATAAATATATTTTTTTTTTATTTTGTGTATTCTGTATATGTAAACAAAAAAAAACATTTTTTAATTTATTAATTAAACTTGCAATTTTCGAATCGCCACTTTTACCAATCTACGCCGTTGAGTATTCTTCCCTTCTTTCTTAGGCGACAATAGATACCCATTATGCACAGCGAAATGAGTCAGTAGGAAAACTATAATACAAAAAAATATATAAAAAGTTATTATAAATATAATAAAAAAAATTTAAACATCTCTCTATGCATTTCTTAGCCCAAACTTACCGTTAAATCGTTGGTAGTGTTATCGCCAATATTGGTCAAACGACGGAATTTTGTTATTTAATTGTTTAATATTGATTTTTAAGTATTTTAAAATTAATTCTCACGTGTGCTTACCGAAAGAAAGATATTCCTTCTGAAACCTTACTGTTGCGATGGTTATTTACACTATTTTTATAGGCACACGGAGGCATTTTGTCACGTCCGCACATTGGCTATGGTTGGAACATACTACACTACACTACAACGAATAAGAACACAATTCCTTTTGTTCTCTTATTTGTCGGGCCGTTTTTTGGAGTGTGACACTTAATTTATGAATAGTTGATCGAAGTGGTAACACTAAAATTTTAATAAATAATTAATAATTTGCTAAAATATATATTTATTTTTATAATTTGCTTACAGGAAAAAGGAAGTACATGTTTGCATGTTGCATGTAGGGCAGGACAGCCGGCTCAGGCGGAGTTGTTGGTAGCGTGGGGTGCCGACCCCACTGCTAGGGACAGCGGGGGCAATTCACCTGCTGAATGCGCTAGGTATTTTGCTTTAATGTTTTTTTCTAATGAGTCCCATGAATTATTTTGTCTTCTATATAATAGATCTTTATTAATTAAGTTGAAGAAGTTGTTTGTTTGTTATATTGAACGCTCTTATCTTAGGTTCAATTTATAAAAATATTTTTTGTGTTATATAGTCCATTTATCTAAGACCTATAGAAGAAAAAATAAAATAAAAAATTGCTGCATTTTAACTTTAAGCAATTATAACATAATTTAAAAGAGCATATATCTATCTCCTATGGACAAACCACAGTAACATTTTTATGTGTACAAAAAAAATCAATTACAAAATCATTTTCCTAAACTATTTTAAGCAATACAATAATATTTCTTATCCAAATAAATGAGTCGGAAACATTTTTCATATACACATATATATATATATATATATATATATATATATATATATATATATATATATATATATATATATATATATATATATATATATATATATATATATATATATATATATATATATATATATATATATATATATACATATATATATATATATATATATATATATATATATATATATATATATATATATATATATCCTCAAATTCGGCGGAAAGTGGACAACGGAAGTGGAACAGAGTGTCTTAACACTAGGTTCCCAAGTTCCCTATGTTTACCTTGACATGTGCCGGATACAGCGTGAAGCTGAGTGTTTATTGCAAAATGCGTTAACCTGCGAACTTACTAGCTTGAAACAACGAAAAATTTGTGTGATATAGTTTCATTTATTTACGAGAAAGGCTGTATGTAAAAATTAATTTCCACTAGACCATGCGGGCGGAGCCGCAAGCAAGATTTAATATGAGATATTACGGCCAAATTGAAATTTCTTTGTATCTTTGGTGTTAAACGAAAATAAAAACATATTTTTAAATATATTTACATCATAATCAAACCTATTTTTTCGTACACTGCTCCACATAAGTCTCCACCAAGGATCTTCCCAACAACCAGTTCTACGCTTAACCTGATCTATGGTCCATTTCATTGGCGACCTGTTCATTGGTTAAATATGTAAAAAAAAAAACGTATTTCAGACAAGGCGGGCACACGGAGCTGGCTGATAGACTAACTGAGCTGGTATACGAGGCGACAGACCGTATGATACATTTTCTAATAGGCGAGAAGCCGGACCATGCCGCGGGCAGACACTATATAGTGCCGCGGGCCCACGATACACACGAGATGACAGATGTGGCTAAGGCTGCGAGAGGCAAGTTGCAATTGGTAAGTGTTTGAAGGGTCATAGAATTGATGCTGGGATGGTATTCATTTTTGTTTTCGGTTTCCGTTGTAGACATTTTCTTTTAACTATGATTTATATGATGATATAGAGAATTTAAGAGAAAGTGAGAGATGGAAATATTTTATTTGGAGCGGAGTGTGTTAGTACTAGGCTCTCAGGTTTTATCTGACCCAGTTGTGTGCGAGATACATTTTGAAAAAATGAGTAAAACTAAAAATGTACATGTAAAAATTGCTAGCCGTACTTTTTTTTTTTCATAATTTTTATAATTATATTTCTAGTTAGGTTTATTGTGCTATAACTATTAAAAAAACAACAATGATTATTCTTTTTAAATATTTTTTTTAAACTTTTATTGCAGCTACCAAATCATTTGTTCGAGGAACTCGTCATGGATATTTACGATGAAATAGACCGACGCGAGACGGAAGCGAGTGAGTGATGTAATTTTTATTATTTATAATTAAAAAAAAAGATGAATATACATTTTTTTCATGTTTTTTTATTAGTATAATTATAGCGAAAAGTATTTTGAAGAGTAACATTGCTCAAGTAGCTCTTTTATAGCTAGGTTATTTTTTCCTAAGGTGGTCATCAATCGTAGATTTTGCTGTACCTGTTATTTTTTTTAAACGATTGAATAAAATATTTTTTAATATTTTCTTCTCAGTCTGGCAAACAAGCGCAACAGGCTTAGAGAGATGTGGCGTTGCTTTCCTACCAGTCAATCCAGCGCTATCAGCACCAAGGAACCAAGGTAGGCAGAAGCTGGCACGTCTGTCCGCGCCGGAGTTGGCGGCGCTACTGAGAGATGTACTGCTTGATGCGACAAGGAGGCAAAGACTTGCCACTTTACAGCCTAGAGGTATGTTTTTTTTTTGTTTTTAACTTCACATCTTACTACTTATGCACGATACGTAAAGGTTATTGTTTTCTGGTTTTGGTTCCTTTTTGAGATACAACATGCTAAATAGTGGAACCAGAGAGAATTATAATATCTTTTTTTTTAACTTCATAATGTGTCCCGTACGTGGCAGGGTAGGCAGAGGCATCAATATTAAAATAATTCAAATATGATATTTTTCCTATTTTTAAAATGTTATTCCACGCTTAGGAAAGAAAAATACTTATTTTAACGTATAAAACGTATAAAAATAAGAACATAGCGAGATTAGAAACCATCCCAGCGCTATGACCAACCAAACCATACCTACGTTGAACGATTTTCTTTTTAATTTTCAAATATGATAACTTCTGGAAATTATGTAGTTTTTTATACAACGCTACGAATATTTATTTTTTATATATTAACAATATTATTTTTAGCCCTAACAGGACCAATGAATCCTCTCCTATCCGCGAGCCACCTCAAGCATTTCTCACAAATGTCCGACGACGAGCCCCTATACGACTCGGTAGCCTCAGACGAGGATTACGCTGCGCTTGCGCCTATTGATTTAGATGTAAGTTAATATTTTAATATTTGTAATTTCACATTTTTTTTAGTACATTTCCGTTACGTATATATTGAAGCAAGTCGTAACGTAGGAGTGTCACTCTAAACCCGATAGGCATTGGGTTCTATCTCCACTCGAGGAAATGAAAAATTTAATATTTTCAATTTAAATATTTAATATTCTCGTTTTATTTGGCTTTGGTAACAAGGCAAAGCGCGATGTTGAGTTCCGCCACTTAACACGCAATGCTTCGAATTAAGCGGATAGCGGGGAACGGAATGGAGTGTCTTAACCCTAGGTTCCCATGTTGCCTCTGCCTTACTTTCCTTGTGCGAGATACAGCGTGAAGCTAAGTGAATATGTGTATATATTAGGATGTAGCGTGACTCGAAACCGTATATTTTGGGTACTGTCCTAAGCTCGCTAACCTGATGATTCTTGCAGAAAAAGAAGATTTATAAACGGACCTTGAAACAAAACAGTCTGCGTTATTAAATATTACTAACTACATAGATTGCTGTACACTTACTTAATAATACTTAATATTTTGTTTTCCATGGTGTGCTCGTAACAAAATAAAAAAATATAAAAATACAAATATTCTTTTTAAAATACTTAAGAATCTATTTAGTTATATCTCTACGTTCGCTATTTTTTTTTTAATTTTAAATAAATTTGAATTGCTATAACATTTTGTCTATATCTTTTTATTAGATGTCCCTAGATCCAAGAGCTGGAGAAACGGTATCCTCCACATACAATCCATCTTTACCTAACGACAATACATCAACCGAGCACCGAACCCACACCCCCAGTCCGGCTCACGAACCGGAAGTCAAAAAGCATCAAATTGAATCCCTGAAAAAGGAATTAGACAACAGAGACTCTACAATAACGGAATTGAAAAATCAATTGAAGAACTTACAAACGATAGTGGAGCAGCTAACTAAAGAGAACAGCGCGTTGAAGACCAGCAGCGTTGATGATGACCACAGCATGACCTCCCAGACCTCAATAAATGATGCCAATTTAGACCTGAGCCCTCAGGAACGCGGCAGGAGCCTGGAGACGGATCAGCTGGCCCTGACTGAGGAGTTGGACCTGAGACTGAAGACCCAGCGACCGGTCAGTATGTTTGAAGCTAGGGAGGGACCAAAGAATAACTGGCAGGTTACTAAACACCAGGTACTAATTGTTAATTTTTAACTTGTGTTTTTTTCTGATTTTGTGGTTGTCAGTGCAAATTTTATTAGTTTGGTTAGAGAGGTCTTTAATTTCGATTTTTCTAAGTCTACAATTTGTATGAATATGTACCACGTATGTAACCAGCTGCGACTAGATTGACCCTCATGGTCAAAAAATTATGAAGTTCGTGTAATGTACAGTGCGCACTCTAAAAAATTGGCAAAAGTTATTTTATTCCTATGAAACAATGCGTAAAAGTTCAAAAAGATTAACTTCTGGTTGATCACGACTCGTTAACCACACTGTAACTTTTGTATGGAACCTTATTTGTAAACTCTGTACATCTTCTTTATTTTTGCACTGGCAATCTCGAATATTAGAGGATGTTTTGGTTAATATTTTAAAAGTATTTAGTTTAGTGCATTATTTAATCTAATAATATCTTAATATTTAATAATGGTTAAGTTATTTTCCAAAGTAGACTAACTTTGTAGTTTTAAGGGAGTTTAGGATATAACATGGATATAACATATAAAAGCATTGTGATGTCCCAATTGTAAAAAGTATTAAAAAATAAATATTAATAAGAAATATATTTAAATTATTAATTGTATAAATAAATATCTTTAATTATTAAGAAAATTTTAAAAAATGCTTCTTCTAAATTAGTTAGAGTTTTAAGTTATATAACTTTTACTAAAAAAATAATTTGAAATATTTAAAATCATATTACATTAAATAATGTGATGTAATTATTTAGTAGTTGTTCTATACAAATAGATTTACTATTACAAATTTGACACCAAATCTCTTATAGCTAACAAGTATCCCTGGATTAGAACGATCCTTGACCCAAAGCGCTTTAGAAGGTGGCATATCAAGTATGTCTGACGATGGTCCATCAGGATCTGGAACCAGTAGACTCGGCGAAGGTCAGGAGGTGCAGAGACGAGCTGAAGCGGTCACCAGGTGTATCCAGGAGTTGTGGTCAGCGGCAAGACTGCATAGCAGTAAATTGCCAGAGTGTGCAGATTCTATAAGGAGAACTGTGGCGGCTTTGTTGGCGCTGTTTCCACAGGTATGGATACTTTTTGATGGTTTTTTTAAATATATATATTAGGAAGAGTAAAGTAAACATATAATCTATATATTTTTGTTTTGTCGTACCGTACGTGTGGTGGAATAGATTATAATAAAAAAAAAACATAACTAACTGAAAATACTGCAGAGATTAAAAGACGATGTCGATTATAATTCAAATTACTACACTGTTATGATACATGTATAATTAAAATATATGTGAACCAAAATTTCATCCATTAATAAAAAACTCCCGCTCAGACCTGCACAGATCCGAACCTGCAACAAGTGATAGAGTCTCTCCAATCAGCGAGTGAGGCTGTAATAGCTGCATGTACCACACGCGCTCCTCTAGACCAAGTGCGGACCTCCGCATACGATCTCGCCAAGGCCACTAAGCTGCTGGTAACTCACTTCCAACCATCCTAGCGCCCGCATTCGACGCTATAGTACGCGCGCTCCCTGCTCAACTGTTGCCTGCGGGTGCCCACCGCAGACTGAGCGTTGACAGCTGTCAAATGTCAGCTGTCACTTAGTGTCGAGAACTGTCAAATGTTCAGTCGTTTGTTGTATGGAACTAAAATTAACTGTTATACGGTGATGTGCGATATTTGACTGTATTGTTCGTTTTTTGAAAATGGAATGTGACTATTAACTGTTATTCATTCGTTCTATTGGTCATTTCTTAGAGTTCATTTTGAAATGTAACTGTCACACCTGTGTCTAAACTGTCATTCATTCATTAGGTCTTCAATGATGTTCTTTCATATTTTAATACAATTAATTATAGTTAATTTGTGTAGAAATTAATAATTATTTTTAATATTCATTGTTATGTATAATCTTCACAATTTACAATTTTAATATTTAGGCTTATCGTTATTTTTTCTTAACAAATAGTTTTTATCAAACTGTACTTTTAGTATTACGTATATCTTTTCCAGTTATCGACAATATTTTTATCTGCAGAACAATAATTTGTTCATATTAACACCTTTTATGTTATATCCATAACATATGATGGTTCTGTAAAATGTTAATTCTTAAAAATATGTACAGCACAAACAGTATGTATTAATTGTCTTACTTTGATTAATATTTTAATAATTTATTCCAGTGTGGTTAATGAAATAATGTGATTTAAATAAGAATAAGATTTTGCACTTTGTGACGTCATTTCTGTCAATTCAAGCCAATTGGATAGAGTGAGTGGAACAATTTTTTTGTTCACACGATCTTTTTTTCTATGATTATCAGTCTTTTTTTTGTTTTTAGTTAAACAGCATAAAATAAACCATTATTGATATACTAATAAGTTATCTATGAAAGCTATACCTTTCCGATTTTATGATTTGTCCGTCGAGATAAAGGTCATTGACGTTTCTAATCTTACTTAAATCATATTAATATTTAACATGTTTTTTTTATGATAAGTTAAGTAATAATTTTTAACTTCTTTCATTCTTGGTTGTGTGACATTCTTCTTTTGAATTTGTGTCAATCTTTTAACAGTATTGTTTTAATAATTTGTGGGTGTTTAATAAGTTTTGATATAAAGTTAAGCGAATAGATTAAGGAACATCAATATTTTTATTTACTAAGTTTTTTTTTATCAATTTAATAATTAATAATAATAAAAAACAACTGTCACTTTAAAAACTTTAATTTGACATTTATAATTTTTTTTTTGTATTATGTTGTTTAATATTAAAGTGTAATATTTTCTTTAATACATGCTACTAAATGTTACTTAGTAGTTAATGAACTTAAATTTTCTAATATACTATTTAAATGTGAATAATTTATATATTTATGTACTCCCTTGAATATTTATTCATTATATGTCTGTATTGGGCGTGGAAAAGTTGATGTACCGATTTGCTAATTTTTTTTATGCCTTAGTATTGATAGGATAAATCTATCTTGATTGGTTCATTTTATGTTACACTTGTAAATTTTTTAATGCTGTTTTTACTAAATATATAGTAAAAAAGTTATTATTGAAAATAAATTATGAGTGATCCTGACTTGTCAACTTTTCACATCGTGTATGGGTATAAAATACATGTCACAATCTTCGATCTCATGGATTTGTCTTATATATATATATATATATATATATATATATATATATATATATATATATATATATATATATGTATATATATATATATATGTATATATATATATATATGTATATATATATATATATATATATATATATATATATATATATATATATATATATATATATATATATGTATATATATATATTCTGTAGTTTTTTGTTTATGGAATGCTATGTATGTAAAACTTATATAGTCACCTTAGTTATGTATAAACAATGTTTTTATATATATATGAAGTAAGTTGAAATATGTGAGTGAAAAAAGGTAACACAATTAGAATTTAAAGAAAAAATACTTCTGACTTACACAATCATTGCAATTAAACAGAATATATAAAAAATGTTTTAACAACATATTTTCTTTGACAATTTATTTTGGTAAAAAAAGCAAAAGATTGTCAAGAGTTAGATAAAAATGTGCAAGGCTCATGAAGATATTGTTTGCATATAAACTGTTTACCTAAAATTTAATTCAAGCTCTGAACAAAAATCACAAATCGTGACTTACCATTCATACATTCATTCCTTCATAATTTCAACTACTGAACTAAATAATCATAAAAACGATGTTATTATAAATGACTTTATTAAATTTTTTGATAGGCTGAAACAAAATTGATGGGATTTTATTCAAATATGTGGTATAGCATATTAGTAGATGATTGTTAGTCAATTGTCAATATATTTATATATTAGAGTTATTTTTATATACAGAAATGCTTATTATATGCTTTATGCTAGATGCTAGAAAAGTATTTACTATTAAAAATTTAAGCTCACGTTAAGCCTTACTTTGTGCTTTTTTAAACGAAATTCAACTTTGGTTGTCGCTGGTTGTTAATGGTAAATTAAAAAAGAAAATTGTTTTTCTCTTTTGGCATAATAATTAATATTTGTTTTTGTCTAATTTAAGTATTTTATTTATATTTTACTTAAAATTATATATTTAATAATTTTAATAGTTATAATTATATATCAGGTTGAGATTATTGTGTATAACTAAATTTTGCAAACCAGTTTTCTCAAATGTTTCGTGATTAGACCAGAATACATGTTATTACATAAAATTTATTCATATACCTTTCAATACTTTTAGTACATTTTTTTTTATATTTCCATTTAAGTGAAAGTTCAAAGCCATTTTTTCAGAAGGATACTTAAGAAGAAAAACAATAGAAACTGTGATTTTTTTTTTATTTACGTTTTATTTTTCTCAAAATTTGAATTATGACATTTTATATACTTAAATGTTATAATTTTTTGATTTGGTGGTGCCATGGCTATTTTTTTCATTGGCTTTCAACATATACATATTATTTTACATTATACACATTGTAACAAAGTATCCGCTGAATTAAATTTGTATACAATTATTATTATTATATCGATTTAATTGAACAAATCTGAGTATTTTATAGATTACATGTTGTTAGAGGTGCTTGTTATTATCCAATTTATTGCCCAGTGTTGGAGTACAGTTGGATATAAATACATACACACACACACACACACACACACACACACACACACACACACACACACACACACACACACACATATATATATATATATATATATATATATATATATATATATATATATATATATATATATATATATATATATATTACAAACTTTTAAGTATTTAATAGTAAGTAACTTGAACACATTGAATTAAGTTTCTATTAAATATTATTTTAGTTAATAACACAAAAATAGTGTAGAAATACTGAATTGATTTCAATATTATAACATCTACCTGGAATACTACAGAATCAACTACATATTTTTATATTATATATTTGTAGCCGACTGTACTTGTGGGGTACTCTGATGAAATGTGCCTGAAAAATGTTAATGTTATTCCTAAAGTTTTAGATTCTAGATGTCTAGTTAGTTGGAATATTGAATATTGTATGGGTTTGTAGATTTTATACGGACGTTCCACAATATGTTCATAGTATAGCATAGTATGTATGTATGTATAGTTGTTACAGTGTAAATTCGAAAAATGTAGTTAGTCTATTGCGTGTTAATGCGTGTTAATACGTGTTGTTTTAGTGAAACTGTCGTCGTTTTATACATATTTTTAAAACGCAAAAAAAAATTTTGAACGTAGCATGATTTGAACTCGCGCCTCTTGGGAACCGTCCAAGCACTCTGATCAACTAAGCCGTACGTTCTCATCAAGCTACGTCGAAATTTTTATAATGTCGTCTTATTGAGCTATATGTGTATATTACTTTTAAAATATTTTGTGTCACTTTTTTGAATATGGGTGTTTGTTTTTATTAGAAATTACTCTTAACAAAGGTATATTCATAATCTTTATATATAAATTTGAAAATATGTTGAGGTAGAAACATTTCCCACCCGAGGAAATGAAATTTTTAATATTTCCATTTCTTCGCTCTAATAAGACCAAGGGTGGTGAATTCCGCCATACAACACGCAATGCCTCAAATTGTGAACGGAACGGAACGGAGTATCTTAACAGTAAGACTGCCCAGTTTCCTCTGTCTACCCTACCGTGGTACACAGCGTGAAGCTGAGTGAGTGAAATATGAAAAAATACTTTGAACATTATTTTTAAATAATCAGGTTAACATAACATCACATTCACATTTTGTATGTACGCAAGATATTTCATAATATTTTGTTACTAGCTTCTAAAAGAAGACTAACATCACAGGTACTTTAAAATGACGACAGCTAGCACTAAATGGCGTTAATAATTTGCAAATGCGACTCGGTACACAATTTACTATTGAAAATTTTAGAGCACTTCATAATTAATTTGTTTTATGTAAATTATGAATATTAAAGAAAACAACAATTATCATTTTCAACTATTTTGAAGTCTTTTACAGTGTTATCTTATACATACACTTATTTTTTAAAAACGTATATTTTTTATCTAATCTGGATTTGAACATGTTTGCCTTGTGCTTCCAACGAATGGCATAAATGTATTTGGACGGTTTACAAGAGTCGTAGGTTCAAATCGCATTATTTTTTTAAAACGTTTCCTAAAAGAGCATATATATGTTAACACTGAAGTAATTTTAACTATAGACATCTGATTTTTTATTTATAGTATATTTTCTTATGATTTCCTGAAATCATTTATAATGGCTGGGGAATAATCAATATAGAATTTTGAAATTTTCATAAATTATAAATTAAATTGTCGTTTATCGGGTCGTATATGCAACAGATTTGTATCAAATGCTTTCGTACGGAATGTTTAGGTGTATTTAATGAAATTATACATTTGTAACGAGTATTATGTGATCATTATATGTGCCAATGTATATGTAAAAGACGTATTTTATTGGTAATAGCACTGTCAGAGGTCCTGTTTCCATACTATTTACAACGCTTTATACTAAACAGTAAATAATTACGTAACTCTGCACCGCAACCTCAAAATGAAAGTGATAGATAGGTATAACCCAAAAACAAACTGTTTATCGGATATTAGTGAAGTACCTATGAATAGGCTTTTTACTGCCAATTTTCAATTAGTAAGTCATAGAAACGTTGGAGATAGGTCACTTTTATTATAAGAGTGCGATGTTTTCGTGAAAATTGGGATATATTGTTTACTTTGTGTTGTAAAATGTAAATTTAGATAGATATGAAATTAAATTATATTAAATATATAGTACAGCATACCGCAAAGTGAAAATACCTCACGCAGACGCTACTAGAAAGAAATAAAAAAAAATTAAAACTAAATTTGTACTAGGAAACAGGATTTCAAATTGATTCTTTCGACATTTATTGAAATTTATAACACAATAAAAAAAATGATTTACAGTTTGTCTTTAATTAAATAAACACTTTTAGTCGACTAATTATCAAAACTTTACTTGGGAAGCTAGCGTTGACACCCCGATCCATTCTCATTTTTCACCGAATTGTACATTGCGTCTTGAGTGGCTTAACTCAACGCCGCGCATTGCCTTTTTGCCAGAGCGAAAAAATGGAAATTTGAATTTCAATATTAAAAATTTCACTTCTTCGAGTGGGGATCGAACCCACAACCTATCGTTTACAGTAACACGCTTGTGCCCCTGTGCCAAGGCAGGCCTTATTGTTGGTAATACATGTAATAAAACCAAAATATTCAAATATAAAATTTATATCACTTAAAAATTTGCTTTTATTTTACAAAAATCAATATAAATATATTTATTTTAAGACAGCATGCAAGTCGTTTCTACGTGTATCAGTACAGTATTCTTAGAAGTCAAGT
This sequence comes from Eueides isabella, assembly GCA_019049475.1. Classification (NCBI taxonomy): domain Eukaryota; kingdom Metazoa; phylum Arthropoda; class Insecta; order Lepidoptera; family Nymphalidae; genus Eueides; species Eueides isabella. Next base: position 15,011,141 of record CM032391.1, on the reverse strand, counting down.
AGTGTTTCTCTAACCTTGTTTACACTATGCTATAGTCTAACATTACAAAAACAAGTGATTCTTTCACGTGTGTTCTTTTTACTTGAGAGTACGACTAAATTTCACAAGCCAACAATGCGGCTTTCTAGTTGCCTTCTATAGTTAAACAATTTTCAGAAATATATCTATATCGATACATCTTACAACAAATCTGTCTGTAGGTACATGGAAGATACATTAAAAACAACCTTATAGCGGTTTATTAATGCAATAGGCCTGAAAAATGTTTGTGCGTTTGTACACGCTTATCTCAGAAAAGGCTTTTTACAGCAATTTTCCCTCAACGTTTAGTGTTTGCTTCATTGAAATATAGTAAAAATAGAAAAAGTCACGTCAATTTAAAATACCTATTTATTTAGTTTGGATAAACAGCTACAATTTTTTAGTAATTTAGTGTATACAGATAAAGCCTCAAAAGTACTAATAGCAGAACAAGAAAGTAAGTAAAATAAGTTAATAAAATAGCGTATTTCAAGTGGGCGACGTCGCGGACGAGTTACAAATACTTAAATGAAAGCAAAAACAACAGTGGTTTCGAAAACCGAAATGATGATAAAACAGGCATAATGATACATACATATTTAATTTAAAAATATATGTTTTATAGATTTGAAATGAAATATTTAATATTTTCAATTTAAATATGTAATGTTTCATTTCTTCGCTCTGGTAATAAGACAAACCGCGGCGTTGAGTTCCGCCACTCAACACGCAATGCCTCAAGTTCGGCGGAAAGTGGGGAACGGAAGTGGAGCGGAGTGTCTTAACACTAGGTTTCCGGGTTCCCTCTGCCTACCCTGCTTCGTGCGGGATACAGCGTGAAGCTGAGTTGAGAGTTTTATAGATTTTTAGACGAGAGAAAGAGAGATAGAGAAAAAACATTTAAGTAACAACACAAACCTTAATTAAATTTTATCAACTACATAATTGCGAAGTAAATTACCTTGAGAAAGTTGGGAGCGGAGTGTCTTGACATTATTCACTATCTTTTTTTTAATCGTAAAAAGTCTTTCCTAGTTACTTGTCATAATACGTATGATTATATACCAAATATACGTATATAAATAAAAATAAATATATAAATATAGACTTATTATATATCAGTTGGGCATATGTATAATTATTTCTTGTCTAAACATTCTATAGTCCACATGAATCGTTATATTTCCCATACTATTTATATAATTAGGTATCCACTTTATAATAACGTTAACCTTGCCCGGTAATTGTTTACCGAAAGGAGTCATTTGTACGCTATTTATTTGGCATTGAACTCAATGTTTCTGGCAATATTACATGGCTATTTTTTATATATACATTTTTTTTATTAAACAATTTGAAGTTCTTGTCTAATACTTGGTTCTACTTGGGAACCTAGTGTTAAGATACTCCACTCTCACTTTCGGTTGAAGTACACATACGGCGTGTTGAATGGCAAAGCTCTAAGCTGCGCTTGACCTCTTTACCAAAGCGAGAAAATGAAAATATTAAAAAATATATTATATGCATATCTATACTTATGGGTCCATCTTCATTCTTCACAAATCAGCGTAGAAGAAAGAATAAGTAGTGTTACACATTATTGTGTCAGGCCGTCTTTAAATATATACTTTAGTTTGTACGTATCTATATAAGTATCTATAATACTTAGGTATATAGATATAAGTATTATAGATACTTATATCTATATAAGTATCTATAATGTCTAAGGATTTTCTGAGAAACATTATTAAATAGAAACAATGTAAAATTTAAATGACACATGTAATACAAACACATGTGAAACAAACCTCTACCATATAATAATAAAACTAAAATTACTGTGTAAGAAAAGTATAATTTACAAAATTGAAATGACCACCACAACAGTGACCAGATAACTACATTAACATTACAACAGCGCGTCGTGTTTCTACAAAGCGTTGTCGATTTGACGTACTTAAGGCTAATTCTCAAGGTAAATTAACTGTAGTTTGACATTAGTTTCGTTTCCTTTGTTTAATTTAAAGTTGCCGCATAACTCCTACATGAAGCTGTAGGTAGATTACATTGGCAAAAAATAAAATACCTACTACCTAATGCCTAAACCATATTCTTAAGCAAACATATTTTAAAATAAAACTAAGTTAATTTTAATAATATCATGATTTTCGTGTTTGTTACAAATTGTAAATGAAACGATTTTAAACGGATAAGGTAATCGCGTATGTTGTTTTAAAAACATTTTTGGAAACTCCACCTTTCGAAAACTACAGTAATCCGTGGTCACGGATAGACTGTTTACAACAACCCTGTCATGAAATTATGTATACAAATTAATATACGCGATTAATCCGTTTCAATACATTTAAAATAAATTATTTTTTTGTGCAGTATTATATTATAACGTAGACACCTAAGCCTCAATGATGTCCGAACTCAAATTATAGCTGTATCTAATATGATTTTTACAGAGTATCAAAATCTTCATCATAAAAAAATATGTATATTTACAAAATATTGTTAAACCGCTGGTTCTACGAAAGTTTTATGTTAGAAGATATCTTTGAAAACAATAAACATACATATATCTAGTTAGTAAAAGTTTGTCAATGTACATTAATATGCAGCCCCTAACATGCACTGATACGTATATGTACGTTATACATCTGTATATCTCGATCAATACCACCCCCGCACTGAATATAAAATAGGGGAGAACACCACATACCTACATACTATTACAAAATCATAAACATAACCACAAAATTAATATCAAATGAATTGAAAATTATGTAAATAATATACAAAATGACAACAATGTATGTATGTAGAAAAGTCTTTAGGTAATAAAATATATTTTATATAATCATTTCACGATTTTACAAGCTCTCTGTTACAATTAAACTGGTAACTTACTTGATAATTTATTATGTAAATAAATAGTTAATATTATTAATAATAGAATAAGTAATTGAATGTCATAATTTTCATTGATAATGTATTGATTAATTATAAGTTAAATTCGGCACAAGTTATATCATCCGGACGGATGCGTAATCCACAGTTCTTTGGAGACCCTCTTATACTAAACTTACATAGAATATTCAAGAACATTTCCAAATGCAAATCGCTTGATTACCCCCGAAATACATATAACATATCGTAGTACATTCGTACGTGATTTCGAACCCGTAGCTCTCTCCCACCACCACGTGGAAGGCGGGTCCAAACTTTTTGTCCATGGATTCCTTGACCATGCGTGCCGCTAGCTCGTTGTTTTGTGAAAACTTCTCACACGCCGTAACTGATAGCTCAACTGCTTCTGTACGCATTTCTTCTGACATATCTGAGTGCTGCATCAAAACAAATATATTTTATAATTACCATATATTAAAAAGGTAAAGCGCGGTGTGGAGTTCTGCCACTCAACGCAATAGCACAAATTCGGCGAAAATTGGGAAACGGAACTGTCTTTTCCTACTCTGCCGCATACTGGATACAGCTTGAAGCTAAAAATGTAAAAAAAACTGTTTGTTTTCGCACCTAATAAGATTGTAGGGCAATAACTCGGACAGTAGGTACATAGTAAAGGATAAAATCACAATTATGATACTGTTTATATTAAAAAAAATTGACGTTTCTGCGGATTTCCTAGGTAAAGCGCAGCGTTAATTTCCACGACGTAGCGTAGGTCTAATATAATGAAATGAATGTTGCATAGATTGAATTCAACAGCTGACGTAGTCATGTAATTAGACTGTTTCGTATGTGATACTGAGAACGTCTAAAATAAACACACTATTTGTTATTGATAAAACAGGCCACGATCGAAGATGGCACCTAAACTTTACATAGTTAAATTTTATGGCCGGCTATGAATATTTTGAATCATGTAGAAATTGGGTTAGTTGCCAAATAAGCACACTATAACATATCACATTTTATTTTGTCTTAGATAAAGTAAATATAATATTTAATTTTCTTTAAAGTCTAACTTATTTTTAAAATATCAAAAAGATGGATTTCTGTTGGCTTTGGCTCTTTATTTTAAAAAAAGTTAAAATTCTCCAAAATTTACATTCGAGGAAGTAATATTTCAGTAAATAACATTTCTCGGAAAGAAAAATACACTCAAAACTTTCAGGTTTTAGACAAAAAAGACATATTAAATTCTCAAAGATAATCTTGCCGCTTCAAAGTTATTTCCGAAGAAAGAAGACTACTTTTTTACAGCATTGCGTAAGTCGCCTACAAGGATCAATATTTAATACAAAAATAGGTTCGAACAAAGTAATTTATTTGACTTCTACAATGCAATATGATGCACTGCCCATTGATGCGTTAACGATCGACTGAGGATGCAACAGTCCACCTGCCACAACAAACAAGAGCAATCTAACGAATTACATCTGTTCATAAGGAATAATATTTACTTATATTACATTACCTTCTTATATAAAATGGTATTGATTTAGAAAAAAAAAATATCTGTATATTTTGCACAAAATATATTTTGTTATTAGTACCACATATAATTTATTATTAGTAGGTAGGTACGCGCTACCTATGTAGAGAATGAGAGCAGATTTCTTCATTTCCTTCTCATTTTTCTCAATTCTCTAATATCTGTGTTAGACGTCATTAATTAGACATATTACTCTCTCTCTCTCTCTCTCTCTCAGCTTAACGCTGTATCCCGCACGAGACAACCTAGTGTTAAGACACTCCCGTTCCACTTCCGTTCCCCACTTTCCGCCGAATTTGAGGCATTGCGTGTTGAGTGGCGGAACTCAACGCCGCGCTGTGTCTTATTACCAGAGCGAAGAAATGAATCATTAAATATTTAAATTGAAAATATTAAATATTTTATTTCCCCACCTGAGGATCGAACCCAGAATCTGCCGGTTACAGTCACACGCTTGTGCCGCTGCGCCACGACAGGCCTCAGATATTAAACGGTTCTATTATAGAAATCCTAGTTTAAATTAATTTTTTGTTGTACTATAATACAGATCGAATAACATAGATATACCAAGTCCAAATACCTGCTTATTATTCGTTATTATACATTTATTAATTGCGGATACGCTTGACGGATAAACGCTATTAATACTTAATTTTCAAATTACAATGTAATCAAACTTTTATACCAGTGGAGAAATTTTAATTTCTATAGTTTATTTTATTATTATTTTTTACGAATATTAATCATGGAATTATTGGGCCCAACTTGTTAGTAGCTTATTGCGCTAGATAAGTATAAGCTTAGGTACCAATATCAGAAGTATACAAACATTAGCACACACTCACTCAGCTTCACGCTGTGTGTCCCGCACATGGCAGGGTAGGCAGAGGAAACTTGGATACCTAGTGTTAAGACACTCCGTTCCCCACTTTCCGCCGAATTGGAGGCATGGCGTATTGAGTGGCGGAACTCAACGCCGCGTTTCACCTTGTACCAGAGCGAATAGCGAAGATAATATTAAATTCAAAAGTAATATCTATTTTTTACGATTACTCAGTCAGTGTTGGATTATGTGTAATATACCTACACACAACGATATAAACAGAACATTATTTAGAATGTAGTAACATGATACGTCACGGATATAAGTCGATTCGCAAGAGTGCCGACGTTGATCCGGCTTTGAAACCTCACTTGTCCGAATATTGACAGATTGTAATTTATACGTATTTTCATTAACAGCAAGCTATTCATATGTTTTATTATATATTATTATTACAATATTTTGAAAATATTTAAAGTTATATATTTATACATTTTAGAAAAAGATACTTATTTAGAATACATATAAAAAAACCCCGATATATCCAAATATTTAATTATATCATAAATAGAATTCCCCTTTGCAATAAATAAATTCACGGTGATAATTTCTTAACGGCGACACAAACAAGCGTATATAAATTTCGACGTAGCTTGATGGGAACGTATAGCTTAGTGGGCATAAAGGAAGTCGCGGGTTCATATTTCACTACGTTAAAATTTCTATACGTTTTAGTTTTTCAGAAAATTATTTTCTTTAGACTGTTTTGGCGCAGGCCTGTCGTGGCGCAGCGGCACAAGCGTGCCACTTTAACCGACAGATTCTGGGTTTAATCCCCACTCGAGGAAATGAAATATTTAATATTTTCAATTTTAAATATTTAATGGTTCATTTCTTCGCTCTAGTACAAGGCAAAACGCGGCGTTGAGTTCCGCCACTCAACACGCCATGCCTCGAATTCGGCGGAAAGTAGGGAACGGAAGTGCCATGTGAGGGTAGGCAGAGGGAATTGATGAATTTCTTTAAGAAACATAATATTTGTGTTTTCTTTCTATAAATTAATATATTTCTTCTGTCTAATTAATAAAAAAATACTAATCATGAAATGTCTGTTATATTATAAGATACTATTGTTCGTGATATCCAAGATAATTTTCGTCATCATTATAAAGTAAAAAAAGAGGATTAAATACCATTATTAATATTCAAAATATTTTATTTATAAAGTAACTAAAGAAAAAAACTATACAAACGAATAATCGAATATAATCCTAATTTAGTTTACGTAAGTACCGATATTACATTAGGGATTAGAATTAAAATATGATAAAAGTATATAAATATTATTACCCTTATCAAAGGATACGTGTGTATCACTTTTTCTACCACAGCACCTGTGGCTGCACCTTCTTCAGCCATTCCGATTCAGAGCACTGTTTTATTTACTTGGAAAAATATACGCTAATAGAAAATAAATCACAGAAAAGAAAATACGTGCGCTGCGAGTCGCGATGTCTCTCTACTGTTTACGCGTCGCCTTGACAACGGCGCGAGCGTGGAGATGCGATTGATTTTTTCCAATATTTGACCTATGCACCAGTTACTTGTTGAATAGATTTTTTTAAACTTTTAACGTTCTACGATATATTAAGCGAACAAGAAAATAAAAAAAAAATAACTACACTTTATATTGTATAAAGTGGACGAATAATAAAAATATATGACTTTCCTATATAACTGAAATAATACTAAATAGATTTATTTACATACAAAATGTGAGGATGAGTGTTTAATCTATGTATAAAAAAATAAATAATTATTTAAAATATTATTTATAATTTGCGTACTGTGCATAGATATAATTATAACTTATAACTAGCAACATTTATGAACATAAATGTCAACGTCATAAAAACTTCGGTAAGCTGTCAAATCACAAGTGATCAGCTGTAAAATACGACATTTTCCGTTCTTGTAAATAAAAAACGTTTACTACATTCTAAGCGTGCTGATATTGACTGTGAATAATTATAATATGGCTTCGAGATTTAGTGGTGCACTTCAATTAACTGACCTTGATGATTTTATTACTCCCTCACAGGTAAATATAACCTCTGTTTGGTACAGAGCTATTTATTTATTTATGTATTGATTAAATAATTTTAATTATTACTTATAATATATATATTAAAATAAGTTTAATCTATTTTATAATTAGAACTTATAAATAACACGTAAAGATACATATATAATATATAAAGGATTTTATTTTGATTTAAACATCACATTTTATTCAGGAGTGTATAAAGCCAGTTAAAATAGAAAAAACAAAAACAAAAACAGGAGCAAAAATTAAAATAGGTGAAGATGGCTATTTTGACATATCCAGTGGAAAAGAACAGAAATTACAAAAAGTTGAAATCACTCTAGCAGACTGCCTAGCATGTAGTGGTTGTATTACTTCTGCTGAAAGTGTTTTAATTACAAAACAGAGCCAAGAAGAATTATTAAGGTATTAAATATGTAAGGTTATAGAAAAATATAAACAATTTATTTTGTCTGTAGTAATGAAGTAAATAATTTGGTTATATTTTCAAAAGTAAAACTATCTTATAAAAAATATTAAAAATTACAATTATTTTCAGAGTGTTTTCAGAAAGAAAATATACAGACCCCAAAGGGATAGAAAGGGTTGTCAGTTTAATAGTATTGTCAATATCACCCCAACCGCTACTTTCACTTGCATTAAGATATAAAATGGATCCCGAAGAGGCTACAAGAAAGTTAGTTGGTATGACAATGTTATTAAAATATTTTTTAAGGTCATACTTTAAAAAGAAAAACTTAAATATTCATAAAATTCAAAGAATATGTGTAATTTTACTGAGTAGAAATTAATACATTTACAATTCAGATTCTGTTCTACTTCGACCACAATGGAAAAGATGTACAACATATTTAAAATAATATAAATCTTTAATAGCCTATATTTTTATATAATTACAGGTTATTTCAAAAGTCTGGGTGCTGACTTAGTGTTAGACATGACAGTGGCAGAAGATATATCCATTCTGGAAGCACAACAAGAGTTCCTACAAAGATATCATGATCAACAAAATGATGCTAATACAAATAAATTATCAATGCTATCAAGCTCTTGTCCAGGTAAATAATAATTGAATTTCATTTATATTTCACTAACATAAAATCTAGCGGAGACCAAAAATGATCTATATTAATTTTACTGACTGATATTATATATATATTATACAATTAATAACAAATGTTATAAAAAACACCAAAATACTTTGAAATTGCTACAAAGTGAGATGATGAATCTGATACAAAATACATGGTGGAGTAACAAACCAATAAAAAAAAATAAAAAGCTTTGAAATAAAATGAAAGGTACTGGCATCAAATTAGATACAAATCTGACAAATATTTTTTAAATATATTGAATCGTACCTGGATGGGTCTTTAGACCAGTCTCCCATCATTCTCAGCATCAATTGCAGAGCATTGATTTGCAATAAAACAGAATCATTATGCAACCACAAGACTGATTGGTAGGGTTTTAGAAGCTACATCACTGAAAACATCAAGCTAAACATCCCCCTAAAAACTGACACAGACATTGATGAAGCATGTAAAAATCTTACTAACCTAATATATGCTGAGCCCTGAAAGTAGACGTCCAAAGACTCCAATCGAAATAAAAATTCAGCTGGATGAAAAACGCAGACTCAGAAGAGATTGGATAACATTTCACCGCCCATCTGACGAAACGAAATTGAACAGAGCAACAAAAGTTCTGAGGTATATTCTGTCAAATTAAGCAAATCTGAACCTCAAGAACAAGCTGATAATGTCTTCAACAACAACTCAAGGTAAACACTCTTGTGTGTGGTAGAGTCACGTTGCCAGCAATGGCGACACGCATGGGCAGATTCAACCGGATTGTTACCACCCCCGGCATTTAAGACCGGCGTTAAGTAGTTTGGCCACTGCGTTTCGCATTAGGTAATGCCGGGCCCCGGTGCCCATCCACCTTAAAAGACGCCAACGCTCCTGTAGCTCTTCTGGACAGATTTACACGGGGCCGTGGGCGACGGTGATCACTTACCATCAGGTGACCTGTACGCTCGTTTGCCGTCTCTTTCATAAAAAAAAGAACATAATCTGTGAAGGGCACAAAAAACCTAAACAAATCGGTCCGACACCAGCCTCCACTTAAACTGGGATCCACTTGGGCTAGATCTGATGAAGAGAAACTTGAATCATTTGCAGAACACCTAGCCAAAGTTGTTAAGCCAAATGCAGGAGATATGGATAGTTATATTGACAGTGTTGTTGGACAAACCTATCAGATAAGCCTCCTTTTAATTCCAACAACTCCCAAAGAAGTTGCACGGGAAATTAAACTAATGAACGCAAGAAAGTTCCTGGATTTGATCTAATCACTTCTGAAATTCTTAAAGAACTACCCCGAAAAGCTATTACTGCTCTTACTTGTCTTTTTAATGGAGTTGTCAGAACATGCCACTACCTTGACCTCTCGAAAATATCCCAGATCATTATGATACCCAAACAAGGCAAACCCCTTCATGATATATCATCTTACCGGCCCATCAGCCTAACGCCTGCCATATCTAAACAATGGGAAAAGATATTCTTGCTTAGGTTAATACCTCACTTGACGGACACAATTCCTTCACACCAGTTTGGCTTTAAAAAACATCACTCGACAGTTGAACAGGTCCACAGAGTTTATAATGTAATCCGACAGAGCTTTGAGGAAAAGAGATACTGCTCAGCAGCTTTCCTTGATGTCCAGCAGGCGTTTGATCGCGTTTGGCAAGAAAGGCTACCTCACTCCTTCTTTTCCGTTCTGGATTCATACCTAAGCCATAGATTTTTTCACGTGAAATAGGGAGAAGCTAGATCTGTTTTTCACAACATTCAGGCGCAACATTGGAGTACCACAGGGCTCGGTTTTGGGCCCAGTATTATATAATATCTTTACCTATGATCTACTACACTAGGTTCCCGGGTTCCCTCTGTCTACCCTGCCTCGTGTGGGATACAGCGTGAAGCTGAAAAAAAAAAAAACAAAAAAAAAAAACCTATGATCTCCCAACCACAGATGAAATAACAGTGGCAACCTACGCCGACGGTATCGCTCTTCTTGCTTGTGACAGGCACTACCAAAAAGTTAGTTTCAAACTACAATCAAAAACTAGCCACTAAGTAACTAGCAAAACAAAACTAGCCACTGGTTACGTAATGGTTACGTTGGGATTTCACCTTGATAGACGCCATACTTGGAAAGCACACATTAAACACAAAACAGACAAGATGAACCTAAAGTACAGAACCATACTTTGGCTAATGGGACGCAATTCAGTTCTGTCAGTTGACAACAAACATAAGTTGTAACAAGCGTATAAGAATTTCGACGGAGCTTAGTGAGAACAAATGGCTTAGTTGGTCAGAGCGCTGGAACGGTTTTCCAGAAGCGCGGGTTCAAATCCTGCTTCGTTCAAAATGTTTATACGCTTTTTAAATTTAAGTTTAGTATTAAATATTTAAATTGAAAACATTAAATATTTCATTTCCACGACTGGGGATCGAACCCAGAAACTGTCGGTTACAGTCACACGCTTGTGCCGCTGCGCCACGACAGGCCTCAATTTTAGTTTCCATATTTTTTTTTTATAATTTACTTATTGTTTAATTTTATCTTAAGTACATATAAATCGCAACTAACCGATTATTTTTTCTATAGGTTGGGTGTGTTACGCTGAAAAGAAACATGGCAAATTTATACTCCCATACATTTCAAATACAAAATCTCCGCAACAAATAATGGGTTCATTGGTAAAGCAGCATTTGGCTCACAAGAGGGAGCTGAATCCCAGTGAAGTCTATCACGTAACGCTAATGCCGTGCTATGATAAGAAGTTGGAAGCCTCTAGAGAAGACTTTTACAGCGATGTCCTCAATTGTCACGATGTTGATTGTGTAATTACTGCAAGTGAGTATTTTATCTTTTAATTTTTTAATTAATTTGTCGCATTGTTTGATAAACCATTTTAAAATACATTTTTATATATCTACGTTAAATTTTATCGTGTTATAGCACCCATACAAAAAGCAGCTTCTTCATTTTTTGTCGGATAGATATATATGGAGCGTTTTTTACTGAAATAGGTTTATGTTTGAATTCATTAAGGATGTGAAATGTTGCTGCGTTAAACCTATTAGTAAAGTAAGTTTCAACATCACGTGTAGAATGGCGCAACTTAACGCCGCACTTTGTCTATTGTAACAGGAATTTATTGCTTGAATGAAATCCAACCCGCAATGATTACGTTTATGGTGCGAAGGGTTTATTTAACCAAATAAGCTAATTAGTTTGACGTTGCTACCAAATAGTATGTTGTGGCGCAAGGGCACAAGCGTGTGACTGTTAATACTTGATCAGACGACAGATTGTCGGTTCGTTACCCCGTTCGACGAAATGAAATATTTAATTCTTCGTTTCTTTGCTCTTCCGCATAAGCGCGGCGTTGAGTTCCGCCACTCAACACTCAATGCCTCAATTTCAGCAGAAAGCGAGGAACGAAACGGTAAGCGCTCCGTTCCGCATTAGGGTCCTAAGTGGCCTCTGCCTGCTATGCACAGGAAGGAACAGTGTGAAGTTGAAAAATACTGCAATTTATTTAGAATCGTCATCACTTCATTTTTGTAATGAATGTAATTAAAATGTTTTAAAATACTCAGCTTCACGCTGTATCCCGCACATGGCAGGGTAGACAGAGGGAACTTGGGAACCTAGTATTAGGACACTCCGCTCCACTTCCGTTCCCCACTTTCCGCCGAATTTCGGGGCATAGCGTGTTGAGTGGCGGAACTCAACGCCGCGTTTTTACCTTGTAACAGAGCGAAGAAATGAAAACATTAAATATTTAAATAGAAAATATTTAATATTTCATTTCCTCGGGTGGGGAGCGAACCCACAACCGATCATATACAGTCACACGTTTGTGCCGCTGCACCACGACAGGCCTCAATAAATAAATATGTTTGTAAATATATTTAACAGACAAGATAACTTTTAATAATAATTTTCATCTACAGTTGAATTAGAACAAATGTTAGAAAACACAAAGAAACGCTTATCTGATATAGAAGGGTCTAACTTGGACTGGCCGTGGGACTCAGAAGGCCCAGGCGTAAGGAGCCATATTGGTTCAGGGTCTGGGGGTTATGCAGACCAGGTGTTCCTGTATGCCGCTGAACAGTTGTTTGGTGATAGTGATGTGCCGTTAGTCTATAAGAATTTAAGGTTATTTTTCTTTTTTGTAATATTTTATTTTATATATATATAAAAAAATCATATACTATCATACAATATCTATGATTGCATATCTAATTATCAATTCGTGTAGACGGTAGTGCACTAGGAATGCTCCAGAACGTCTGACCTTTGAGGCTTTCATTGTTTACGTGACTCACTGAAGTGGAATTTATGTTTTGCTTGGTTCTATTTACCCGTTTCTATTTGATTTATGATGATAGTTCGTTAACTTTTTTAGTTTGGGAAACATTTTATTTGATTTTTAAACATGTTTATTTAATTAATGTTTTTTTTTTTGGATTTCATTTTCGTAGTGATGTTCTGTTTGACAATATGAAGTCGAAAATCGTCTAAGCTCTAACACGGCATATGATTGTTAGTATAGAAAAATTGATGCTTGTATTTTAAACGTTGTTAAGTATTTACGTTAACTTAATATTATAAATAACATTTGGAAAAAGTCACAAAAACATTTTTTATATAATTAGGAATTTTTAAAAAAAAATATATATATATATATATATATATATATATATATTTTTTCAGAAATTCAAAAAAGACGTAGAAATATTAAAATAAAAAAAAATATTCTGTATATTTATTCCAGAAACCCTGATTTTCGTGAAGTGACATTAGAAAAAGATGGCAAAATCGTATTAAAATTCGCAATAGCCAACGGTTTCCGGAACATACAAAACTTAGTGCAGAAACTGAAGAACGGCAAGTCTCCCTACCACTACGTGGAGGTCATGGCGTGTCCTTCCGGTAAGCGTTCACGCCAGTTCATTTAAATATTAATGAAAACAAAAAACTGAAGTTGGTTAATTAAATATGATTGTAAACTAAGTATATGTACATTAAATACGATAATTTTCAATACAAGTCCGAAATATTTAAATTATAAGCATTATATTTAGTGAAAATTCATTTATAATATACCATTTATTTTTATATTTACAATATTTTTTTCGGTTATTTTATGATACTCTTTTAATCAAGATACCTGTTCGCTGTTTCCCATATAATAGAGTAGGCAGTAGTAAACTTAAACACTCCATTTGCTATTTTTCGTCCGATTTTTGAGATATTGCGTGTTGAACAAGAGAATACAAAGTCATATCTATCATTGAGATCAATTCTATCTCACAACGTTCGTACTTGCTTGCCTATTTGTCTCACAGCGCCGACGGCTATTTTACAATAGAACATACTGAAACCATTATATCGCCAAAATAACAATAAAATACGTTAAGGCATGTCGTGGCGCAGACGCACAAGAGTGCGACTGTATCCGACACATTGTGGGATCGATGAGCACTCGAGGAAATGAAATATTTTATATTTTAATTTCTTCGGTGATAACAAAGAGCTGATAACAAAGAAAAATTGCGCAACTCAACACGCAATGCCTCAAACTCTGCATAAAGTGGGGCCGATCCCCACTTTATGGTGTCATAACACTAGGTTTTAACAGGGTGTCATAACACTAGGTTCTCAATTGATGACCGATGGGTTGTGGGTTCGATCCCGAGAACGAGGAAAAAAAAAAAAATTTGTATTTAAATATTTAATGTTTTCATTTCTTCGCTCTGTTACAAGGTAAAAACGCGGCGTTGAGTTCCGCCACTCAACACGCTATGCCCCAAAATTCGGCGGAAAGTGGGGAACGGAAGTGGAGCTGAGTGTCCTAATACTAGGTTCCCAAGTTCCCTCTGTCTACCCTGCCACGTGCGGGATACAGCGTGAAGCTGTTAAACAAAAAAATAGGCATTCCTGATGTTTTCCCCCAGGTTGTCTAAACGGCGGCGCTCAAGTACAGCCAATGCAAGGTGAGACCGGAAGAGAATTAATCGCCCAATTGCAAGCTCTATACAGTCAGTTACCTGTGTCGAATCCAGCTCAAAGTAAGTTAGTTAAACAGCTGTACAACGATTGGCTGGATGGAAGAGAATCGGATAAGGCCAAGGCCTTACTACACACAAGCTATCACGCGCTGGAGAAAAACGATATAGCGCTAAATATTAAGTGGTGATACGGCCTTATTATTTCTTTTTTTTATGTATATAAAGTTGTTTAGTATTAAATAATTAGAAAATGTTTTTAAAATGCAATTAAAATTCAAATAAGTATGCTTATATTGTACATATCTGCAAACAATTCACTATGTACTTCATTTCAATAAAGCCTTAAAAATGATATTATTAATAATGTTGTATTTTTTTTATTTAATTATAATTGATATAAAGGCAGCTTTCATTTGTTTTACTTTAAAGGACAAAATAAAACATGCTTTTTTAATATATATTTTATATGAAAAATCATCATTTTCCCAGTAGCTTTGCTATTTTTTAAGTGCAATACAATGATTTATATTATGTTTATTCTTTTTAAAAAATATTTTTGTATCTTAGGTTTAACTATTTTATTAAGTGTTTTTTTTTATGTATAATAAAAAATACTTGCATGGAGAAGGGCGCTCTTGGCTTTATATATAAAGCTGTTGACGTATTTTGTAAATATATGATTAAATAATTGTTAACATTTGTGTCATTTTATTTAATATTTTATTTTGTTTATTCAATTAGGTTATGTATTTAGGATTTAGAGACATAAAGCCTTAATGATGTCTTTGATTTTCGCGATTGTTATACATTTTAAATGAAACACTTTTAAACGGATTAATCGCGTATATTGAATGGTAAACATTTTTGGGAAACCCGACGTTTCGACGGGTTAGACCCGTGACCACGGACTACTGTAAAGTGTTCGAAACGTCGGGTTTCCCAAAAATGTTTACCATTCAATATACGCGATTAATCCGTTTAAAAGTGTTTCATTTAAAACATAAAGCCTTGTTCAGGCCTTTTGTGGTGCAGCGGTATAAGCGAGTGATTATAAAAGCCAGACAGATTGTGTGTTCGATACCCACTTGAGGAAATGAAATATTTAATATTTTGATTTCTTCTCTCTGGCAACAAGGCAAATCGCGCCGTTGAGTGACGCCATTTAACACGCAATGCCTCAATTTTGGTGAAAAGTGGGGAAACTGAATGGGTTGTTTTAACATTAGGTTCCTAAGTTCCCTCTGTCTACCCTACTAAGTGAGGTATACAGCTTGAAACAGAAAAACAAAAGTTTTTAAACAATTTTAACGGATGTTTGCAATATTTCCTGCCATGTTAATATATCCAATGTAAAAATATATATTTCAATATTTTTTTTTTATCTTCACGTTGTATCCCGCACGAGGGAAAGGTAACCCGGGAACCTAGTGTTAAGACACTCCGTTCCACTTCCGTTACTCACTTTCCGCCGAACTGGAGGCATTACGTGTTGAGTGGCGGAAATCATCGCCGCGCTTTGCCTAATTACCAGAGCGAAAAAATGAAACATTAAATATTTTAAATTGAAAATATTTAATATTTCATTTCCTCGACTGTGGATCGAACCTAGAACCTGTTACAGTCACACGCATACGCCGCTGCGCCTCGACAGGCAATAAAAATTGATATCCTATATATATATATATATATTTTTACACCCGGGTAGAGTAAAAAGCTTTTACTAATTTTACCAATGTACTAGACTCGTAATACTCCATTTTATTTCAATTAAATTTTCCTGAATTATTTGGTTCGTTACGGAATTCAATGCCTGGAATGGAACCCACAATCGTCGCTAACAGCCAGATACTGGCCCACTGCGCCACAATACGTTAATATATACCCTGTATTTATTTATAAATTATTTGAAAGGTATGTGCTCTATACGTAACGAGGTCCGCGCCTTCATTGTTGTAACTTATGCATTGTCACTTAACGCCTTTTTATGTTAATTAGAACAACACGTGTTTGTGAGGCTATTTACATGAGACAAGGCGTTGCCGTGAAACGTATACGCTCATTTATTTTGTTTCAGCCAACTTTAACAATTAAATATAGACCTTGTTGAAAATGTATTGTGTATCTTTACAGGCTTTGTATTAATTATTACCTTTCGAGAAAGAATATTTTACAGTGCACGTATGGTATACTAATAGGTATACCATACGTAAAATGTAAAAACACTGTAAAATATTTTTATTATTTTCTTAATATTGGCTCTTTTTTTCATTTAGACAATTTTATTCTAGGCACTTCTGTATGCCTTCTAGTGCTTTGTGTTTTTCAGCGTATGTATCATGTATTTCTATATTTTTATACTCAGCTTCACACTGTATTCCACACATGGCAGGGTAGGCAGAGGGAATTTGGGAACGTTGGGAAGTATTAAGACACTCCATTCCCCATTTTTCTTTTTTTATATGTTGAGTGGCGAAACTCAGCGTCGCTTTTTGACTTGTACCAGAGCGAAAAAATGAAAACATTAAGTATTTAAATTGAAAATATTTAGTTTCCTCGAGTGAGTATCGAACCCACGACCCGTTGGTTAGTTACAGTGACACGCTTGTGTCTTGTATCATTGCTAATTTTGTCTATATATGCATTAAATTATTTACACACGACCCAATTTAACTCAATGTTTTTAGTATGACGGTGGGATTTAATAGCCATCTTTTGATCATCATTTATCTTTCTCTTAGTTGTGGAATCATTTCAGACTCGGGGGAGTGAAGTTTTTTGTAAAAGAAATTCTATTTAGATGGATATCTTTTTTGTCGTATCATTTATTATTTTTAACAATGTCGTGGTATCGATTGGGTCGTAGGTATGTACGTACGCTACCGATTGTTATAAATTAAATTAATTTCTTTGAATAATCCATGAAATCAGACGTGTTTAGGTCAGTGTAAAGTGCGGCCGCGGCGGCACGGTTGCTTCCAACTTTCATTATTTTCAAACTACTGCGCACTGTTTACAAAATATAAGCCGCTGCGGAAAAAAAGTTATACCTAATTAGTAGAGTTTGTGCAATGTCATGGGGGATTTCCGTTTGATGGGCGGAAAAGTTTACTTGCTCCTTCTGTGCACTATCGTCAAAGTTGTGATTGGTACTGGTTTAGGAAAATGTCCAATATATCCGCAATTTCCTAATTACGATGTCAGGCGAGTGAGTATATTTTTTTTATTGATACACTTTTAACAATTACTCTCTCTCTCTCTCTCTCTTCACGCTGTATCCCGCTCTAGGCAGGGTAGGCAGAGGGAACGAAAGTGAAACCTAGTGTTTTGACACTCCGTTCCACTTCCGTTCCCCACTTTCCGCCGAATACAATAGCAATTACTAGGTATAATTTTAATAAACGGGTTTACAGTTGGGTTTTTTTATTATGTTTTAAGTCCATAACATAAGTGACGACCTTTACCCTTGAACAAGTGTCCGGTGACGGCTGCGAATGTTATTATCATAATAAAAATGTTTATATAAAGGGTTGTGGTTGGGCTCTCTTTAAATAAAATTTTGTAAATCAAACATCAATAAACGTTGGCTGATGTAGCGTTAAATAGGTTTTTATTTCACGATTTATCACTAGAGAACGAAGCGTCAAACGCTTGGTCAATGGTCAATGGTCAATGGTCAATGGTTTCTCCCCGGTATATAACACAGTCACGCGAACACTGTGATAAGACATCTTTGTTAGGTCTATTTACATGTTTTGCAATCAGAAATAAAAACTAAGCATGAGGCATATAAGCAAATACTTATTCTGCAAAATGTAGAACTATAGAAACACGCTGATTGTAAAAAAAATATATACCAAGAATATGGTGTTTTCTTTGAAACCATTGTAAACTAATCAATCGAGATCGGAAACCAATCCGGATAGTTGAATGATACTGCAGACAATATTTATTATCAAATTACTCATTTAAACGAATGATTAAAAACCATAACCTTTTACACATACTTGAACTGAACCAAAATGCTTATTCGGTTTGGTTTTAGCTTGAAACATGCCTATCCAAATGTGTAGGTAGACCTTAAAACTGAGGCTCTTTTTTAAACGTATTATATTATTGTGTACAGTTATCTGGTTTGTACTGATCTCTGAGTCCTCTCGTGAGTTTTCCATACAACGCGTCATTGGCGAAGTGAAAACTGGCACGCTCGAAACTCCATAATGTGAATTAATTAATGGGACATTACCGAGACCAGAGGCATCGATTAAAATGTTTAAGATCAAATAAGCACTGTCTGTCCAATTGGTATGGTCTGGTTTTTCGTAGACAAAACGCGACATTGATTAGATACCCTAAATGAACATGCTAAAAAAAAAAATTAAAATTTAATGTTTTAACATGATACAAAAGGTAGCACATTTTACTTTAGTAAAGATTTTTTTTTCAGTTTCACACTGTATCCTACACACGGCAAAGTAGGCAAACGGAACTGGGGAATTTAGTGTTTAAACACTCGTTTCTGTTCCTCTGGTACCGCTGTATGTGAGATATTGCGTGTTGCGGTATTTACGCAGCGCTTTGCCTTATCACCAAAGCAAAGAAGTTAATAAGATAAATATTTAATTTAAAAATATAAAATATTTCATATCATCACGTGAGGATCGAACTAACAACCTTGCGTTTACTATAACACACACGCTTGTGCGCCTTCGCCACGACAAGCCTCAAAGAATTTCTTCATTATTGTTTTTCCAAATTCTAAAATAAACAATACAGAAAATAATAATTCTTAGTAAAGTAGGTAAATGTATCGAATATAATTTAGAAAATTAGAATATTCATATATTTACACATTAGTAGTTACAATACCTTCTTACCTTAAACGTTAAATTATATAACTTTGGTCGTTGAACTTATTTTCAAATATTTAATGATGTTGACTAAATCATTTACTTTGTTAGAAATAAAAACACAAGGTAGTTGTTTAGACTATTATTATTTTTTTAATTATATATATATTTTTTAATAATAATAACAAATACAATTCTAATTACAAAAAAATATGAATGTGATGTGTTTTAGAATTTAAATAATATCCGTAGTAGGTAAGCGAAAGTCCGAAAACAGATTGCAATTTTTAAGAGATATCTCTTCAATTTCCTACGTTATGTTACGTAGTTTCTTTAAATAATTTCTAATACACAAGTTTTCCAAAGTAACAAAAGTCGGGGAGTGAAGCAATTTTGTAGCCATAGTATTTGGATGTGTGTGCTCCTAAATTCCTTTACAGTGGGCATGTTTAGACAACCATAACCATAAATGACTACATTGCAGGCGAACCATGGTGTATCGGCAATCGTTGTAGAGTGTGGTTTTGTGCTCTCCATTGTCTGTTTTCTCCCATTCGTTATGACATTCGCTCTACTCTACTCTTTAGATTTATATAAAAACTTCCTTTAGCAGGCTATTGACCTGTCTAATTGCGCGGTTGATCTTTTTTTATCGATTGAATGATGAGACTAGTGCCAGCCATTGTTTTTGAAAGACGAAATTTTTGCTCGAGTTTAATTCTGCTTTGCAGAGGAATAGGAAAGGTTTTGTCTGGATCGTGTAGGCAACTGGGTAACATACAAGTTAGCCTCCTAAGAAGTTTGTAGTGCTCTACAGCACTACAAACTTCAGAAGAACGCGTATATAAATTTTATCTTAAAAGTAGGTGCGAAAGCCACTCCAATCAGTTATGTGGTTCAAGACCAAGATCAAGAATGACAGGTGATCGGATGATCCATCACACTTTTGGCGATAAAAAAGTCCCGAAACTCAGACATCCTCTTAAGATTAGAGGGCCAACAGTGTGGGACTGCCCGATGACCATGCTAACATCTTTTAGGAACGCGCCCTCTGGTTATTGTGCAACATGAGCCTCAACATATACCTATGTTTGGCATTCCGAAGCTCTTTTCCATAGTCTCTCCATATACCTGACAGCCTTTGTAATTTATGGGGTGATCTTGGAAACATGAAGCGCATTTCGGAGGCGTCTTTTTTGGTACAATCATGCTTACTACTTTATGTCCCTTAGCACACTTCACAAAATCGCAAGGCTGAATGCAGTGGTTCTTTAAGGGGTCATATTGTTCACAGCGTTGCCACTGAACTTTCGTGTCGTGTTATTTTGCGTGAGTCTTCAATTTTAATACGATGGTGATGGCGACTAAAGTACCTGTGGGAGAGTCACGCTGTCAGCAATGGCAACACATATGGACAGACTCAACCGGATTACTATCAAACCCGGCATTTAAAACCGGCGTTAAGTAGTGGCTTTGGCTGCTTTTCGCATGAGGTAATGCGGGGCCTAGTGCCCATCCACCTTAAAGGCCGTTTTCAAAGAATCTTCTCTAATAAGTTCAAAGAACTTAATAGTGAAGACACTAATAAGTTTTTGGGTAAATGTAAAGACAGATTATGAGAAGATATCGCACAAAGCACTAAGACATTTACTGCTTTTTACCACTACCACATGTATAGGTACCTAAAACGGAATTCTCTACTCTTGCAAATTAAAACAAATACAGAAACAGATTACAAGTGGAATCTGATTGGAGATTGATTACAGCTTAGTAGCGACGTTAACCCGATAATCCTTAATTTAGTTTCAAAAAATCAACACCAACCTTCACTTTATTTTTGTTTCATATTTTTCATAATAAAAAGTTATTATTATACCTTCTGTTTTTTTTGTATCTATATTAACTAAAATAACTACCTAATCCGTGGTTTGCTGTTTATTTTATTAAGGGAGTCTGTGAAAACTGTGCTTGATCTCCTAAGGGTCCGTGGACTAAAAAAAAGCTGGGAAATGCTGATCTAACATATAGTTCGGTAGCACATTTCACACCATGAGGCTCGGGTACCTCACCAGAACCGGAGGTTAGCCGGATCGCAGGACAAATCACTCATATCTTTTTCCATAAATCACTCTATGTAAGAAAGGGAAAATGGAGCAAATATAATTACAGTGCTTGTTCAGGGCACTGCATACAGTCTTTTAAAGACCGAAAAATATCTAAAAAAAAATGGAATATCTTATCATATTATATCCTATATCAATCTGGGATATTTGGGCCGTTTTTTATTTGATATCTTCAATAAACATTTTTTTATAATATTTTTATTATTGTTTGATATCCAGATGACTGGCACGTGGTATGAGATCGAGAGATCATTTCATTTGATGGAGATAACCGCAAGCTGTACAGAGTTGGATGTAAGACTCAATGATAAAGGATTCCTCCTTATCACTGTCAACACTATAAACAGGTGGTGAGTGGATTCAATGTTAAGTAAATAATGTCAATGAATTGTATGTACTAAGTAGGCACGATTTATCCCCTTTAACCGTAATATATTTGTCTTTTTTTTAAAAAAAAACGAGTTTTACATTGGAAAAAGATATAATACTAAATTATTAAACAAATTTCCTTTATGTACCGAGCCTCATAGCTATCGTGACGGCCCCAAGATGCCATGTAAGTAGACACTTGTCATGTTATTAGTTAAATTTTTCCTAAACTCATAGGTCAGGCAGTCCATCAACTAGCTTCGGCTTGGGAATATCGAGTCACAACGGCTCGTCGACATTCCGCTACAAGCTGAACAATCGTATGCCGTATATAATAGGGCGGCTGCTGCCCGGCGCGGGACAGTACAACGTCCTATTCACGGATTACGACAGATTCGCCCTTATATGGTCCTGCACTAATTATAGCATTGCTCATTCTGGTACGTGAAGTTTTTAATAATTTATTAATGAATATTTAGTGAATGAAATACCTGAGCTCAGAGCTTAATATTAAGATTATATTTCTTTCGTATTTAAATTGTTGGTCTACTTACCAATGCTTCACACTTTAAAGCAAGGAAATACTGTTCAGTGTGCAGACGAAGTTGTGTAGAGGAACTAAACGCCATTCTTTATCTTACCTAAGCATTAAAACGACAAGAAATACAATTGTTGCAGAGTGGAATTGTATTCACAACCATCCTGATTTTTATACATTGCCCTGATGGGCCACGATGCCTATAGAACCTTATCTATAACAGATTAATAGACTTATAAGTAATATTTTCCCAGATCGCATGTGGGTGCTGGGCCGGGAACGTGAGATAGAAGCGGGACTCCGCGCTCAGATATATGCGTTGATGCAAGAACTGCGCCTCGACCCCGACCGCCTCATACTCTCTAAGAACACCAACTGTACCGCTGTCGAACAATCATATGAAATAAACTAATAATTTATTGTTTCTGTGTTTATTTATAATCACAGCTAGATATATTTTCAAAAATATTTTTATTTTAGCTTTACCTTGATTTCAAAAAGGAACTTGGAAACCTAGTGAAGAATATTTTTAAGGGGCATTTTTATTAGTTATTTATTTATAACATATTGTCGTATTTATACGTTAATTAATTTGAAAGCATGATTGATATATGAAAACGATAACTAAACGCTAAAAAAAAACGAATATCAAGGAAGCGTTATCTACAAAAGCGAAAGCCAACGAAGTGGTTTCAGTGGCTTCTAAAACAAAACAAAAGCATATTAAAAAAAATATATCGTTATAAATAATTTATATATTAATATAAATATCATTTTGATATTAATAAAAATAATAATAATATGGTATTTAAAAGAAATACATCGCTATAACGTTACCAAAATGTAACCGAAGACCTTGTGTTAAGTCACTTATCGACGTCGAGTTTCCTATTATAGCCGAATTTTCGAAGAAATTAAAATATTAAACATTTATCTCATAAACTGTTGCGTTATAGTCATTCGCGTGTGCTAAAGATGAATTAGTGTGTTCGTGGGTCGGGGACACAACTACCCGTAAAGATGTCCTTATTTATAATATTTTCCTTTAAATCATCACTAATTTATCTTTTCCAAATAGGCTGAGAATTTAACTAGAGTTTCACATGTTTAACTAACAAATAATTTAAATTTTTAAATATCTATGTGTAACAATGTTTTTCTACCTGCTATTCTATTCTGTACATGAAGGAAAAGCAGAGGGAACTTGGGAACCTAGTGTTAAGACACTCCGTTCCTCTTCCGTTCCTCACTTTCCGCCGAATTTAAGGCATTGCATGTTGAGTGGCGAAACACAACGCCGCGTTTTCCCTTGTACCAGAGCGAAGAAATGAAAATAAAACATATTTAAATTGAAAATATTAAATATTTCATTTCCTCGAGTGGGGATCGAACCCACAACCTGTCGATTACAGACACACGCTTGTGCCGCTGCGCCATGATATATAATTTATATCGTTATATAGACAGACGGTAAATAAAACAACCTTTTCAATATCTATTTTTTGGAAAAATATCATTTATTTACAACAATAGAGTAAAAGATATAAGATTCGAAATACACAATTGTTTCGTACAGATCGGTGACAACATATTGCCAAAGAGACATTGACGAGACAAATAAATTAAACGTACAACACATACGCCGTAAAAGGCAATATAATATTTTATTGCTTCAAACAGCCAAAAATTCCGCTGGTATTCTCCCATCCGTAAACATTAGATTAGCGCACGATTAATAATAAAATAAATCATATTTTTAAAATTTTCATAGTTTTATTTTACACCATTAAAAGGCAATATTTTTAAAAAACATATAAATCTTGGTAATCGTCCAAGCTCTCGCACTAAGCCATACGTTTTTATCAAGCAGTGCCCAAGATGTTCGGCTCCGAATCTCGTTGCGTTAAAATTTTAATACGTTTTTTTTTTTGAAAATATTAGTTATTAGTTTTCTATTTTATATTAAACAGAATAAAATACTTTGGTAATAAACAGATATATATTATTATAAAACGTGCGGTTTATAAAAAAAAAATCTATACACAAAGACAATGTCGTACGAGATATCGCGCTGTCGTTTCCGGTGAAGGTTAAGTTAATACTACTTCAATACCAAATCAAATCCTTCATACTAGAGACAGACGATCTTATTTGATTTATTATCCAATAGACTATAGCTATAGCTTAAAAATTGTAGTAAACATCATAGTCTATTCATCTGTAGTTTGCTGATGTTTACCATACGTTTCTCCTTTAATTAATATAGAAACATAAAAAAAATAAGAAATGGCACTAATATTTACACAAATGTTTCCATAAAACGACATGATTGTAAAGTTTGATTGATTTAAGCCACAAAATATATTAAAAAAAAAGGAGGGCCGAAACTACTGAGAGCTAACTTATCTGAAGTGCAACTGAAGTTGTGATGGATGTTTGATTCACTTTAAAGCAAAAAACTACTGAACAGATTTTAATGTAACTTATATTTATACAGCATTATACATCAATGTAACACATATACTACAATTTATGTACAGTTGCTTTATTACAACAACATATTATGGAGGATTGCAGCCGTAGATCTCTAGTAAGTAATATTTTAAATATTTAACCTAAAATGGGATCGTCCATCTCTATTTCTACCCATGCCTAAACAACTAAAACTAACTTTATATAAATCAAATAAAATGCTTCTTTCATTCAATAACAAATCGTGTGAATGATTTTAATAAAATATTAGTGATAGACATTTGTGCTAACAAGAACAAGGGGAAGAATTTATTAAATCCTATATGTATATGGAATAATAATTATATTAATTATATTGGTTATTATTTGGCATTATGTTTAAATTACCTTGCTGTGAAATATGTTTATCTAACTAATGTCATTTACCAAATGATACTAAATAATATTATTTTCATAGAAAATTTGTTTAAAATATTGAAAAAAAAAAAAACTTTTAATGTAAAATAAAAAACATATCAAATTGAAATTAATCAAATATTTGTATCTTTCACAACAAGTTAGTACAGTCTCTATGGAATATAAATATACTTCTATTGGTTCTTATTGTATGATAAATATTTAAAGTCAAGACATTAAAAATGCTTAAAAATTTGTATGACGATAACTGGAATAATGTTGTATGAGACAATAATGCAGAAAGTGAAACACTCTGTATAAAGTTCAAATATTAATTTACAATTATTTAGGTGTAGTACATTAAAATGTTAATGAGTTTAATAGAATTGTTAAATCTTCAGTCACTTAATATCTAATTTATATTAGGCCTTTATATTGCTGTCTCTGGTGAGAGGCATCCATCAACAAAAGTTAAAACAATAACAACGCTTAAAACAAAATAATTTTATAACAAAATAAAATATTTAAATAACAATGCTAATTTAAGTACACAATATTGTCTATGCTCCAATTCATTTATGGAATAGCATAAATATAAACAAATATTGTTTTTTTTTTTTAAAATATATGTAATACAAATTTAAAAAATATAATATATAGATAAATTAAAAAACAAGAAAAAGAAATAATAAATACACCCGGAACCATACATCTAGAATAAAATACAAACAGCTTACATATATATCAGTCACACAACACACAGACAAAACTGAACACATAGAAATTGCTATGCGACAAATTTGAAAATGCACTTAATAATTTTCATTAACATAGTTTCTCACCTCGTTCAGCCGCAAGCATTCAGCGTCACGATTTCTATAATCACTTGTCGGAGTAACGTCTGAGCTATCACAGTGCAGCTCCGATTCTTTATTGTTTAAATTGTTATGGCTGTTCTGTAACGCGTATTGATGCATCCATAGTTGTTTCTCTTCCACTTCTTTACTCACAACCACAAATAATTCCTTTTCCTTACTATCTAATTGCTCCTTCAGATAGGCTATGAGGTCACTGCTCTGAAATTTTTGGAAATACTAAACCTAAGTAAACTTAATTTTATAAAATTACTTTCTGGTAGAAGTATTATAGAAAATATATACAAATTAAAAAAATTGGTATAAAAAAACATGCACATGAAAACTACCACACTCTTTTATACATATTCGGTACAAGTTAAATATAAAATAAACAGAATTAGAATAAGAAATAATAACAACAATATTATTAAACAAGAGAAAATTTCTTATCTTCGTACTATACTTATAAAACAAAATGTGAAAACACTATTGGTAGCTCATTTAATAACCACAAAAATAATTAAACATACTCTTCCTATCAACTGTGGTGTTTCTAATTTTGAATCGAGGTTGTAGAAGTTGCCTTGTATTTGCCTTATTGTGATCCAGTGTCTTCTCCTCAATGGTAACATTACAAAACCAAGTTTATAATCTGATGGGACATTGAGAATGAAGCCACAAATGTTAGATAGATCTAAACATCCCGGATCTCTGAGAAAGATGAAGTAATTTTCAGTCTTCAGTGTTAAAATTAACCTATATTTATATGAAAAGTCTAATTAATAAGTAATTTTGTCACAACAAGTGATGGCACTGGTATTCAATTTAATTTTGATTCCGATAAATGAAGACAGTTGCTTCACTCAAAAACTGATCCTTTCTTTTTGGACAGAAAATTAAAACTAGATGAAAAATAGTATGCTAGCATAAATCCCTCCTAAGAATAATATATATAATTTAAAGAGCATTACTAACTTTCTTTTATCAAACCATACAGCTTCACATCCTTTCTTTTGCAATGCAGCCATAATGACATTAATATCATAGTTGCCGAGCCCCAGCATAGATCGATGAGGATTGATCCACACATTGGGTGATAATCTGCTGCATATTGAATCTAATTCTGATTTCGAAAATGTGTTGCGAGTCTGTAATTTGGATAATGCATAATATTTAATTAAATAAATTTTTATTATATTTTATATGTAACCTTTTCTTTAAGAAAGAAGTTAAATTAGGACTAAAACATACACCTAATGTTGGAATTCTAAATTGCAAAATAAGTAAAATAAAACTACTAGTTATAGCAAGTATTTTTCCAACACTCCATTAAAATTATGACAATAAATGTATTTTTAATAGTCTAAAACATAACGAACTGAAACGATGAATATTATAACGTAGTGCTAATTTAATTCTAATAGCTATAGTAAGAATTTTTTTTCATAATACTTTAAGGCATCTTGAGTTGAATAAAATTTTTCATAATAGAAACAAAAAAATTGACTTACTTGAAATAAATTGTTTAGCGCATGTAGTGCACACAATTCTTTTACTTGTTTTTCGTGGTATATTAGAGGTTTTGAACTCATCTCGATTAAATATTTTGCATGATTTGTACTGATGCTTGTTAAAAATCGTCTTAGATTATTTATTCATATAGCAATTAAAATATGTATTATTCCGAAATTAAGAAGATATAAGCGCTACAATTTTTTTTTAAATACTTCTTTAATAAATAATTTCGTTATAGATGTTTAAAATTGAACTGAGACTCAAGTTTACACCTACGAACTTCACAATTTTATTACTTGACAGTAAATGTCACAGTGACAGATAAATCAATTAGTGAGCTTTTTACAATAGACTAAATTTAGCTAACAAAGCAACTATCAGACAGCCTGTGTTCGCTACCGTACGGTACGGTACAGTACATTACCGAACCTACTGTACGGTACGGTATCCCAAAATTTTAATTAGTTAACATCTAGCTTCGACTCGCTTCTTTACTCTTTATTATATCGTTAATTAAAAGATAAATTACTAGGTTCGAATTAATTATGTCTCAAAAACATGTGCCTTGAAAATAGTCATATTTAAAAATAAAAGTTCAAAGTAATGCATTTTTATGTCATATAAATTAAATAACACTTCTTATCGTTAAAACATTTGCATTATAATAATGAAATATAGGCCTGTGTCAACCCTTATTACAGTTTTTCTACACACTTGAGTCTTTCTCGGGAAAACGTCGACCTTTGCCGAAATCAACTTGTGTCCTGCGTTGAGGCATCCCTCGAGAATGTCTCCTCATGGGGTGAAAAGAACCTTGTTCACTTCAACCCCCAGAAGACACAAGTCTGCGCGTTAACCGCTAAAAAAACCCCATTTGTCGTATGACCAGTTTTCGAGAACACTCCCCTTAAAGCCGCGCCTCAGCTTTTCGAACGACTGCCAGTATCGCGATCATCTGGAAAGCAAGGCCAAGTTGGCCTCGAAGAAACTGGGGGTCATCAGCAGAGAGAGACAGTATTTCACGCCAAAACACCGTTTGGCCCTGTATAGGGCCCAGGTTCGGCCTCATATGGAATACTGTTCTCACCTTTGTGCTGGTGCACCCCAGTATCAGCTTGAACCATTTGATTTAATAAATATAAAATAAATATTTACAATATTTAAAGTGAAGCAAAACGTGAAAGAGGTGAAAAGACGACTTTGTCGTTGTATAGAGTCAATATTTACATAATTTAGGTTGATAGACATGAGAAGGTTTGTATAGATACGAGAATTGAGTGTTTTTTTTTTATGGAAAAGACAAGGCAAACGAGGGTACGGGTCATCTGATAGTGAGTGATCACCGTCGCCCACAGCCCCGTGTAACACCAGGGGAGTTACAGGGGCGTTGCCGGCCTTTAAGGAGGTGGAGGTAGACGCGCTTTTTGAAAGTACCCATGTCGTATCAAACTGGAAATACTGCCGCGGGCAGGTCGTTTCACAGATGTGTGGCGCGTGGAAAAAAAATCCTATATAAACAAAGATTTTCATGAATTACCAATGCAACGACCCTGTTTCAGATAACTAAGAATAATATTAATTAAATTCATTAAATATTTAATTTAACCTTTGCAATATAGAAAATAACAACTTTTAACTTTAGTACACAAATTGTAACAGTTATACACACAGTCACATAAGAAGGACCAAAATAGTAGAATTAGTAATGGAATTTGCTGAATATTATATATAAAACTTTCCCGCTTCTACTTTTTAACTTAACCCAGTTGACCATTATCGTGTAAAGTTAATATAGTCACGATTTCTGTGGGTACCACAACAAATGAGCCCTTAAATTCAAAACACTTTATTTTATTCTTGAAATATGGTATGGGTAAACAGAGCTTTTCTTGAAATATGAGCTATGCATATGCTTAAACAGAATGACAGTTGTCATACATGACGTTTATAGTATTTAAAAAATATGCCGCCGTTTTTGTAATCCAACAAGAGTAGTAACTAAGTTAACTGTATATTAGTTTGCTATTTGTTATTTTTTAAAGTACATACACATTCAATAATATTAAGATGCAACGTCCGCAACACTCAAGTTTTCAATGTGATGAAAATATGTTAGGCTTGATAGATAAGACAGCTGTACATGAACTTCACACATCTTTTCACAGGTTGATGCGATATCTATCTTACATAAATTATGCATTATTGATATTTCTGTAATAAGTCTCATGTACTTATATTTTACAGATCCCCCAATATTGTATCAAATATTATTACTACTAAGGTGTGGAAAGCTAACACTGATGCACTTGATGAGGATTCAATTGATAGCATAGTAAGCTCAGCAAAACAATTAATAAAAGACTCAAACGCAAATAATACACATAACTGGACCAGTTCCTTAAGGTTTATATACTTTCTTCATCGCTTTTTTAAATTTAATATTTTAGAAAATACAATATTATTTGCTTCTTAATTTCTTTTTTTTTTCAGTAATTTTAATAATCCTGTCCCATTGTTCGAAAAATATACTCCTAATTGCAAAAAATGTTCAAATGTAGATTTCACAGTAGTTCTTAAAAATATAAAGACAAATAATTGCCACTGTAATATAAATACCACAAAATCAGATAAATCAAATCCTTATAGTAAACAAGTAAATTCTGAGACTAATAGCCAAGATGCCAATTCTTCAGAAGACTTAAGGCCTTTCAAACCTAAGTTTCGTCCTAAAATTAAAAGAATTGTACCACCTATAAGTGTTAGTGTTATCAAGGAAGAAGAAAATTTACCATCAGTAGTAAAATCGAACAAACAATATGAAATTGAAGGAGAGAGATCACACAATCCAGATATAGAAATGGATGAAGAGAAGGCACATAAGAGTCAAGTGGCTAAAATAACATTTAAAACAGCTAAAGAACAGCTCCTAGCTTCAAATCCAGCTGCGAGAAGAACACTTGGTGCATCAAGGAAGGCACAAGCAAAGTTTATATCTCCAATGCTTGGTGCTCAGTATGTATACATATTTATTGATTGTTTTAATTATTATTTGTTTACAGATATCTTACTAATATATAGAAGTAGTAATAAAAGAGAATAGTGGGTTAATTATTTTAATATTTATATTGTCATTACTGTTAAATTAAATAACAACATTTTCTAGAAATTATGACTAATTAGAACTAAGATTTTTTTTTATAATGATTATTTAAAATGTAAATGTGTGAATACAGGGATAAGCAAGAGGTCAACGAACCAATCGTAACAGATGAACGATTGAAACATATAGACCCAAAGATGATTGAGCTTATAGAAAGTGAAATCATTGACAAAGGAACTCCCATTTGTAAGTAATGAATGGTTATTATTTATTAATTTATTTTAAATCATTATCTTCATAAGTAAATATAATTTTTAATAATGTATACATAAATTATTTTACATACATTCAATATGTAGTATAATACTGGAAGGTGAACAAGATGCCTTTTTTACAAATAATGTT
Source organism: Eueides isabella (assembly GCA_019049475.1). Classification (NCBI taxonomy): domain Eukaryota; kingdom Metazoa; phylum Arthropoda; class Insecta; order Lepidoptera; family Nymphalidae; genus Eueides; species Eueides isabella. Next base: position 14,980,003 of record CM032391.1, on the reverse strand, counting down.
TTATAATTTACAATGTTATTAGTTATTTGATTTTTTTGACAAGGCAATACATGCAATGGTAATATGGCAAAGCGCGGCGTTGAGTTCCGCCACTCAACACGCAATGCCTCAAATTCGGCGGAAAGTGGACAACGGAAGTGGAACGGAGTGTCATAACACTAGGTTTCGCTTCCGTTCCCTCTGCCTACTCTGCCAAGTGCGGGATACAGTGTGAATCTGAGACAATACATGCAATGACTCAAATTCGGCAGAAAGTGGGCAACAGAATTGGAACGTAGTGTCTTTACACTAGGTTCCTAATTCCCTCTGCCGTCCTTGCCACAAAACTTAAATTTGGTGTCAAAATACTTATAGATATATCAAAATTCATGTTGTTTCTTAAGCAGTAAATCAGTATAAATTATATGTAAACTAACGTCACGATGTCGTATAAAAATATTAATGAACATTTTCATATTGTAATATGAATTATTATCATGGAATCGTCATTATTTTGAATAATAAATACAAAGTAGGAGTTGAATGTAAAAATTATGTTTCTTTCGATAATTTAACATTAATTTGCACTTGTTAAATAAAAGGGTTCAATCCCCGCTTGAGGAAATGAAATATTTAATATTTTCTATTGAAATATTTAATATTTCCTTTTTCGCTCTGGTAATAGGCAAAAACGCGGCGTTGAGTTCCGCCACTCAACACGCAATGCCTCAAAATGGGAGGAAAGTGGGGGAACGGAGTGTCTTAACACTAGGTCCAAGTTTCCTCTTTCTTGTCATGTGCGGGATACAGCGTGAGCTAAGTTAAATAAAATATTATTGTACTTAAACTATACAGATTGATTACAAGTAGAATTATTATTTCTGTAGACACTAAAGCCATTCAAACCTCTCTATATCTTGTTCTGCGCTTGCTCAGCAGGTGGAACGTAAGTAATATTTTTTTGTCGTACCAAATCCACATGTATTTCGTTTATTTATATAATAATAATATTAAAGCCATTATTATTGATAAACATTTAGTAACTTTCATTTACACAAATAAATTTCGCACATCAGCCGTCAGTGTGTCAGTGTGGCTGTTCTTATCCAGAGACTCCCTGCTGTTCTACGCAAGTCATCAGCCCATATTGTGAGCTGTTTACCTCTTTTTCTTTTGTGCTCTGACGCGGTGTCCATTCGGTGAGGTTTTTTGCCCATCTCTCCACTGGCTGCCTTATTATGTGGCCAGTCCATCTTCACTCTAGAAGCTTGCATTTCATGTTGACATCCTCAAATTTGATAATGTTGCGTAGGTCAGATGCACGCATGTTATCTCTCCTTTTGTATCCGAGGATGGTCCTTTCCAACTTTGTACTTATTTGACATGAGGCTAATATGGCGATAGTTGTTTATATCATCAAAGATATCGCCTTTTTTGTATATTAATATGATTGTTCTACTTGTACACATGGATAACATTACGAAGATCCACTGACAGTGTAATGTTCATCATTTTGTTTGTAATATTCATTATCTTGTCCCGGTGATGTTTCATTTTTCTTTGATCTAACTGCATAAGAGACTTCCGTTTCTAATATAACGTTTATTTATAGTATAGATGTTATTTGAAAGCTCCAAAACGGCCCTTTATTGTTACTTTTACCAAGTTAAAACAACAAATCAGGACACGGGCAATGTAATTGGTACGCCTTGCCTTGTTACCGGAACAATACACATATTTATATGCATTAAATATTTATATAAATTTCTACCAGGCTGGGACGACATAGCGGGGCTGCAGCAAGCAAAGAGCGTGATCCAAGAGGCGGTAGTGTGGCCGCTGCTCCGGCCGGACATCTTCACGGGGCTCCGCCGGCCGCCGCGCGGGGTGCTGCTGTTCGGGCCGCCCGGCACCGGCAAGACTTTGATTGGTTAGTGTTGCTTCAGTTTAACGCAGTGTTCAGTATGTCATTGTAGGCAGAAGCGATACAGTGATCAGACACTCTGGCACTTTGTTAACTCACACTTGAAAGAATTATTGGTTCTGTTTCATATGGAGTTCAACGTTGCGCTTGTCTTGTTACTTAAAGAAGAATTTAAAATATTAATTAATTAATCGAACTCATAACTGTCAAATTTACAGCCACGTTAGTGCCACTGTGCATGTCTGCATTGTGGATATTATTATTTTTTTTGTTATATTTAATGTGAGTTAAGCAATAATGAAAGAGTTCTACTTGCTTTTACTATGGTTAGCTTGAATTGTTTATGGTGTAAAATATTAATGATTAAGTATTTATAGTGTGAAAATTTGGTAACTAAGTGGTAATACTTACATCGTAATTTATATAATTAATTATCAACTTCTCGTTTATATTTGCTTACGTTATTTCGAATGCGATGTCAATATACTCAATAGTATATACTTCTCACTCACTCAGCTTCACGCTGTATCCCGCACACGGCAGGGTAGGCTGAGGGAACTTGGAAACCTAGTGGTAAGACTCTCCGTTCCACTTCCGTTATCCACTTTCCGCCGAATTCGAAGCATTGCTTGTTGAGTGGCGGAACTCAACTCTGCATATATACTTCTTATTTGTTATAATTAAAAAAAAACAATTATTTATATAATAAATAAAAAAATATTGTTTTCATGGAGTGAGACAAAGTGAAATGGGAGTGAAAGTAGGTACCTTGAATATAAAGCGCTGAAAGAAGGATGTGCAAATAATGGTCTAAGCCTGAATACGAATAAGACAAAGGTTCTGATATTTGAAAGAAATGAAGAAAGGACAGAATGCAAGATCAGTGTAAATAATACGATATTAGAACAAGTGAATGAGGTTGTTTATCTGGGAAGTATATTTAGCAGACACGGAAGATACGAAATGGATGTGGTGCGGCGTATTGCTGCCGGTAACAGAGTTAACGGGGCCTTAGCTGCATTGTTGAGACGGCGAAACGTCAGCATAGCTGCGCGTTTGGCCGTACACAATGCAGTGTTGGTACCGACACTGTTATAAGGCAGCGGAACGTGGGTATTACAGAAGAAGAATGTAAGAAAGATGAATACTGTAGAGATGCGATCTCTTCGTCGGATATGCGGAGTCAGTTTAGCTGATCGCGTACCCAATGAAGAGATACACAGAATGGTAGGTACTAGCGTGGATGTCACAGTGAGAATGAAGACGAACGTGCTCAGGTGGTTTGGGCACGTCGAGCGAATGAGTGAAGAAAGAATGGTAAGAAAGATTTATGAAGGAAAAGTGAGTGGTAAGAGAGGGAGGGGGAGACCTCGGTTGACCTTCGAAAACACAGTATCGACGATACTGGAGGAAGGTCACGTAAAAAGCACGAGGACCCCCCGGAGGGCATGTATGTATGTAGAGGCTGGTGACAGTGGACGAGGTGAAAGAAGTATGCTGAGACCGTAGCGTTTGGCGCTACGTTCTCACTGCCTACCCCGCTAGGGATATAGCGTAAAGATAAGTAAGTAAGTAAGTAAAAATGATTGCATTCTGTGGAGGCCGAGGAGGAGGGAGGATTTCTTCGATTGTAAACTTTACTGGCCGATGGTGGTGTGTTCGATACCCACTGGAGGAAATAAAATATTTATTATTTTTATTTTTTAATGGTTTTGGTAATGAGGCAAAGTATGGTGTTGAGGGCGCAAGTTCGATCTAATATTTTTCTATTCTCGCGCTGTTGACGAGAAAGTTCTCCAATTTCTCGTCACCAGACGGAAGTGCCTTAATACTAGGTTAGGTTCCTTCTGGAACTTGAGTATTGGTTTAACTTGCTATATGCATACAGCGTGACGCCAATAAAATGTTTTTATTCTGTTTTTTTTTTAAATAATAAGTTTATATTGGAATGCAAGCGATAATATATTTCCGAGACAGGCAAGTGCATAGCGTCCCAGTGCCGCGCCACGTTCTTCAGCATCTCGGCGTCGTCGCTCACGTCCAAGTGGGTCGGCGACGGCGAGAAGATGGTGCGCGCGCTGTTCGCGGTCGCCGCCTGCCACCAGCCCGCGGTCCGTGACTACTTATTTATGTAACATTTTAACTGACGTAACGTGATATTGGCGGTGAGGTTAGCCGCGTGATTCCGGCTTAGAATAGGATCACCCTGGTACTGATGGTGTCTTAAGAGGCGACTAAAGTACAGGCAGACTCGACCAGATCATTACCACCCCCGGCATTTAAATCCGGCGTTAAGTAGTGGCTTCGGCCTCTGCGTTTCGCATTATGTAATGCCGGACCCCGGTGCCCTTCCACCTTTAAAGGCCGACAACGCTCATGTAGCTCCTCTGGAGTTACACGGGGCCGTAGGCGACGGTGATCACTTACCATCAGGTGACCCGTACGCGAGTTTGCTGTGTCTTGTCCATAAAGAAAAGGTGCTGTAAATTGACTAATTCATTCAAGACAACTCGTTTTGCATTTGGGGTTAGAAGGAACTGTATTGATAAAAAATGCGTGTATCATATCATATATCATGCCACTATGGTATCAGTTTTGTACTACCCTGTATTAACATAATACTTTTAATTTTACCTATATAAGTAGAATTAAATGAAAATATTTTAGTTTTGTCCATAAAGCAAATAATAAGAATTGTCTTTACGTATTTCAGGTGATATTCATAGATGAAATAGACTCGCTACTTTGCCAACGAAGCGACACCGAGCATGAGGCAAGTCGCAGGATCAAGACGGAATTCTTGGTGCAGTTTGATGGAGCGGCCACTGGTTAGACTTTTATATATATATATATATATATATATATATATATATATATATATATATATATATATATATATATATATATATATATATATATATATATATATATATATATATATATATATATATATATGTATATATATATATATATATATATATATATATACATATATATATATATATATATATATATATATATATATATATATATATATATATATATATATATATATATATATATATATATATATATAATATTTCATACAATTTCACGTATAGCGTGGTGGGTAAAAGATTTTTTTGTCTATAATTATATTGTGTGAAAGATATATTTTCTTCGATCACTCACTCAGCTTCACGCTGTATCCCGCATATATCAGGATAGGCAGATGGAACTTGGAAATCTAGTATTAAAACATACGGCAAGGTTGCCGTACGCAGGATACAGCGCGAAGCTAAACGATAAAATTTATATTTATATGTATTTATATTTATATGTATTTATATTTGTATGTATTTATAATTATATGTATTGCACTACAATATAAATTTAAAAAAAAGTTCTGTAGTCTTTTGTATATTGTTTTTAATGTTGGTTTTGTGGCAATAAATGATTACTATTATTGCTATTATAAATGAATAATACTCACTTTTATTTGTGGACTTCTCCTACTGATTCGTCTACCGACAGTGTAAATCCTCTATGCCGCAAAGAAGTATATACGCAATATTGGTATACCTGAATCGGACTATATTTTATTTATTCTTTTTAATATAATTATTCTTATTTTTCTGAGGCCTGCCGTGCCGTGGCGCAGCGGCACAAGCGTGTGTCTGTAAGCGACAGATTGTGGGTTCGATTCCCATTTAACTTATTTAATTTTCTTCGGTAACAAGTCTCGGAAACTGGGAAACACAAGTGGAACAGAGTGTCTTAAAAGTGTTCCCAAGTTCCCTCTGCCTACCATGCCATGTGCAATAAACATTGTAGTGACCTGTTTAGGTGAGGAGGACCGGCTGCTCGTGGTGGGCGCCACCAACCGGCCGCGGGAGCTGGACGAGGCGGCGCGGCGGCGCCTCGGCAAGCGCCTCTACGTGCCCCTGCCCGACGCCGCTGTCAGTGACAACTGCTAACAGCCAGACAAATACTTACTACATATTCATTTATGTTTTTTATATAAATCTATTAGCGACAGTGTGTACAATGTATCTAAATATTGAGGCCTGTCGTGGCGCAGCGGCACAAACATGTGGCTGTAACCGACAGGTTCTGGGTACGATCCCCAGTCGAGGAAATGAAATATGGCAACCTTGCTGTGTGTTTTAATACTAGATTTCCAAGTTCCATCTGCCTATCCTGATATATGCGGGATACAGCGTAAAGCTGAGTGACTCTGTTAATATTTAATGTTTCATTTCTTTGCTCTGGTAATAAGGCAAAGCGCGGCGTTGAATTCCGCCACTCAACATGCAATGCCTCAAATTAGTTTTCAGCGTGAAGCTAAAAAATGTAACTAACTTTAACTATTATTTCATGATATTGCCCATTTTTTTTTAAACTGCTTGCAATTTTTTTTCACGTTCACGTTGTATCCACCACATGACAAGGAGGCAGAGAGAACTTGGCAACCTAGAGTAAAGATACTCCGTTTCCAAGTTTACTGAACTGTACCATGATAGGCGCCTTCTTCTACATTCAGAAAATTTATGAACATGTCTATCCAAATGTTTTACCACAATAAATTGTAAGTTAAATTAATTAATAATTTTATATATATTTATTACAGGCACGAAGGCAAATAATCAATAATTTACTGAAGAATGAGACCCATGATTTATCACATCACCAAATATCTGAGATAGCCTCTCTAAGTGAGGGGTACTCTGGCGCGGACATGAAGTCGGTTTGCTCTGAAGCGGCCATGGGGCCCATACGTTCAGTGCCACTATCGCAGATCGTCAGTATTGATAGGAATAAGGTACGTATGTTCTTTATCATGTTTTTTTTTTTATATATTTAGACTTGAATTTTTTGTTATTTTAATTATTAAATAATAAATAAATAATAATGTGTTAGTACCATTTCAATTCAAATAAAATTTAATATTTTTATTTCTTCGCTCGGGTAACAAGGCAAAAAACGCGGCGTTGAGTTCCGCCACTCAACACGCAACGCATCAAATTTGGTGGAAATGGGGATCAGAATTAAGTGTCATATCACTAGGTTTCCAAGTTCCTCTGCCTTACCTGCCAAATGCGACATAAGCGTGAGGTTGATAAGTTTTGCTTTATGCACCCCGTTCTAAGTGTTCTTGCTTGAGCTGAGAAATGTTTTTTTCTTTATATATCGCAACTACAGTCATCAGGTTAATCTTTTAATTATAATTATTAAAGTATTTTATTATTTTTCGCAGGTACGTCCAGTAAATATGCAAGACTTTAAAATAGCGCTTCAACGTGTGAGGCCTAGTGTATCTCAAGACGATCTTGGGCAGTATGTGAAGTGGAACAATACATATGGCCAAGGACTTTAAATTTATTTTTAATTGAATAAATATTTTTTTATAATAACATGCATTTTTATTTTTGAATGAATATAATAATTGTTAATAACAACAAAAAAATACACATATATTTTAATAATTACATTAAATAATTTAGCTGGCGACTTTAAGTCCTGTGTGGGGAATAGACGTGTTGTCACACTAGGTTCCCAGGTTTTCTCTTCCTACCCATAAGGAGGATACATAAAAAATTAGACTATTTTCTTAGATTATATAAATAACCGTCAAAATTCCTTTGTGGAATGTATGTAATGTAAAAGTATTTATTTATTTATATACTTCACTGCACACAATATCATAACAGTTGATATAACTAAAATAATCTAGTCTAGTGAAGGCTGATAATTTTTTATTGTAACTAATGATATTGCCAATCGGCGTGCAATGAGGACGAAATACAACTGACTGTAAATATCTTATGGACTAGTTCGTTCCCATCGAAAAAATATTTTATTATAAATATGAAATGAATTATTACATACGTTACACGAAACGGGAGGATAATATATAACATAGTGTATTATTGTCGGCTCTGCAATGTAAAAAAGTCATGAAGAATAAAAAATCTTCCATAATAGATTTATGTCAATAAAATAAAATGTAGTTTTTTTCCTGAAACCGGAAAAATCACTATTGTAAATAATCTGTGTAAATATTCTAATAATGTTTGACAAGACAATGTTTTGATTTAAAATGTGACATTGGAATTTTTTGGCGGGATCTAATAACTAAACATGGAAATATATTTTATGTTTGATAGAAAAGCAACATTTGTTAATTAATATTTTACTAATCTTTACATAATAAAGTTTATAATTTAACTCAATATTTAATTAAATTAAAATGGAGTCAGAAAATAGAATTATTACTTTAATCGACATGGATTGCTTTTATTGTCAAGTGGAAGAAAAATTAAATCCAGAATTAAAAGGAAAGCCTATTGCCGTTGTACAATATAATCCTTGGAAGGGAGGAGGGTAAGAAGTAGATCTTTGTGCATTAAAAACTAACTTAGGTACAAATAGAACGGTTACTTATTCCATTTTCGACGAACTTTAAGACGATCATATGAAATGAAATTTATATATATAAAATAAATTAAGTTTCCAATATATTCTTTTACTTTAGTATCATTGCTGTTAACTATGTAGCGAGAGCCATGGGAGTTACAAGATATATAAGAGGTGATGAAGCAAAGGAAAAATGTCCTGATATACAATTGTGTTCAGTGCCCTGCCAGAGGGGAAAAGCTGACATCACCAAGTAAGTATATTTGACAGTCATTACTATGATTTTTTTATTAGGAAATAGACGAGAACAGAAAATCAATTATTTTTGTCTTTCAGATATAGAGATGCAGGCAAAGAAGTTGCAAAAGTACTGCAAAAATTTACATCCTTGTTAGAAAGAGCATCTATTGATGAAGCTTACTTAGACATAACTGCAGCAGTGAGTATTTTTCAAAACTTTATAATCTTAAAATGCGATAGTTGTGAGTTTAATAAGAAAATGTTTTTTGTTTCTTAACACACTGGAAAAAAAACCTGTTTTCAAATGGTCTTTCTCCAGTCTTTTAAGAAAAAATAACCATACAATACAGTGTGTTGAGTAAAAGGTAATGAAGCAAAGGTTCAAGCCAAAGTTCAAGTAGAAAGTAGCAAATGGAATCCTGACCCTGGATTGTCTTTACCTACTCTTAGATATGGGATTAAGTGTAAAACTATAAAATAAATAATGTACATATTAATATTCTTTGTTTTAATTACTTGATAAATGTTAATCCTTCACAATAATTTTGGATCCTGAAGATTTCTGAGATAACAAAAATAAAAATCAATTTCAATATAAGCATGATGAAGATGTGGTAAAAAGGCACAACAGTTTCTTAAGAGGCACATGCTGCAGTTGTACTATATATATTTTTTTTCAATGTCTAAAATATATTTTCTATTCTTTACTATTTTTTTTTTATTGTTTATCATCTAGGTGCAGACGCGGCTTCAAACATTAAATGTAAACACAATACAATCTGCAATGATGCCAAACACATTTGCTCTGGGCTACGATAGCTTTGACCAATTTATATCTGATGTCCACAACTGTAGGTCAGATTTTATTGATTTTGACCATGAACACTCCAGACAGTTACTTGTTGGTGCCTTAATAGTGAGCGAGATAAGAGCAGCGGTTTATGAAGAAACAGGTATTTATTGATATATTTAATCTAAAGCGAGGCCTTTCGTGGCACAGCGGCAGAAGCGTGTGACAAGTTATGGGTTCAATCCCCACTTGAGGAAATGAAATATTTAATATTTTCAAATTAAATATTTAATGTTTGATTTCTTTGCTCTGGTTACAAGACAAAGCGTGGTGTTGAGTTCCGCCACTCAACACGCGATGCCTCAAATTCAGCGGAAATTGGGGAATAGAAGTGGAACAAAGTGTCTTAACATTAGGTTCCTAAGTTCCCTCTGCCTACTGCGTGATATAGCGTGAAGCTGAGTATTTAATCTAAAATTAGTAAAGAAGTTTTTTTTTTTATTTTCGTAATATTTTTATTTTATGGATATGTTGAGAAATCAACATTTAGGTACCTTTTTTTTATATAAAAAGAATCTTTCAGACATGCACATTTATGTTAGAGAATTAAATATAATTTTAGTTCAGAGTAAAAATAAAACCATACAAATTTATTATCATCATATAAATATGTATTTCAGGTTTCAGATGCTCAGCTGGAATAGCTCATAACAAGATATTAGCGAAACTCGTCTGTGGAATGAACAAACCAAACAAACAGACAGTATTGCCCAAGCATTCCGTGAACACGCTGTATAAGTAAGTATTTTAATTTTACGCTATAAGGGGCCGTCCATTGATCACGTGAAAAGGGGGGAGATGGTTCGTCGAAAATCACGAGGGGGATGAAAGGGGGGGGGGGGGGTTAAAGTGTGGAGTAAAATATCAAGTGTACATATAAGTAAGTAATAAGTTTAAACATCACCAAGAGGGGAGGGGAGGGTTAAAAATGCTACAAAAACATCACGTGATTAATGGACGGCCCCTAACCTGTATATAGATTAAGCAAAATAAAGCAAGTGACTTATGGCATATAAGAATAATGAGGCCTGTTGTGGTGCAATGTCACAAGTATGTGACTGTAAACGCAACAGTTTGTGGCTTCGATCCCCACTCGAGGAATGAAATATTTAATATTTTCATGTCTTTGCTCTGGTAAAAAGACAAAACGCGGCGTTGAGTTTTGCAATTCAACACCCAATGCCTCAAATTCAGCGGAAATTGGGAAACGGAACGGAGTGACGTGACGTGAAGATGACACGAAGAAATATTTTTTCTGCACATGACATATTGTTGTGGTGTAACTCAACGCTGAAATTAAATCGCCACATAAAAACGCTGTTCCGGAAGGAGAATAAAAAAAAATGAAAATTTAACAAATATTATAAAATTTCAGGACTTTGTCAATAAAAAAAGTGAAACATTTAGGGGGTAAATTTGGTGATCAGGTGTTGGCCGTGTTGAAGATTAAGACAATGGGAGAGTTACAGCAGTTCTCTGAGAAGGAATTGCAATCTAGATTTGATGAAAAGAATGGGTAAATATCAGTTTATTTATGTTTATTTACAACTGGCAATCCGCCTGCGGCTTCGCCCGCTCAGCGTACTGTATTACACTATTTTATTTACTAATCTCAATCGCTTCCTTGTTCTAATAAAGTTATCACTTTTAAGACAGTATAACATATCAACTAAATTAATAAGAAATTGTAGCCATTTTGTTTTTTTTTTTTTCAGCTTCACGCTGTATCCCGCACTAGGCAGGGTAGGCAGAGGGAACGGAAGTGAAACCTAGTGTTATGACACTCCGTTCCACTTCCGTTCCCCACTTTCCGCCGAATTTGAGGCATTGCGTGTTGACTGGCGGAACTCAACGCCGCGCTTTGCCTTATTACCAGAGCGAAGAAATGAAACATTAAATATTTAAATTGAAAATATTAAATATTTCATTTCCTCGACTGGGGATCGAACCCAGAACCTGTCGGTTACAGTCACACTCTTGTGCCGCTGCGCCACGACAGGCCATTTTGTTGAACTAAATATTTTAAATTGACGTCAACCAATTTAAATAAAACAAGCACGAAATGTTGAAGGAAGGTTGCCAAAATATGATAGTGAAAACTGCATTTAAATTTGGGTAGCTGTTTTTGAGACAGAAAAAAATTGAAAATTACTAATTTGGGCTCTATTACCTTAATAAAAATTCCTTATATATTTGTCATATATCTTCTATGTACAGACAGCGATCAGATACAGATTTACTATAAGTAGAGATAGCTTTTACGTTTTTGATGTATTCAAAGTGCCTGAGGGTTGTAGTGCTTTACACTTAAACCATTATAATGAGCATGATGCAATATATTCTTAAGATATATCAACTTAGGTGAAGTGGAGAACGAAACGGAGTGTCTTAACACTAGGTTCCCAAGTTCCCTCTGTCTACCGTGTCATGAGCGGAATACAGCTTGAAGCTGAGTATATATCAAATTTAATGTTATTTATTCTGTTCGGCCATTAAAAGCTCTTTTAAATCGATAATTTACTTACAAATTTGAGTAATGTAAGCATGTACAGGAAGCTACTACCGACCCGAAAGGTAGTTCTTCTAAGAAAATGCTCTTTGTAAAATATAATTTACCATAAAGGTAGCCTTCCATTTATGTTCAACAAATGTATAGCCTCCTCCTGTTGTGGCGCCGGGGCGTGTGACTATAGACGCGACAGGTTGTGTGTTCGACCCCCAGTTCAGGAAATTAAATATTTAATATTTTCATTTCTACGCTCTGGTAACAACGAAAAACGCGGCGTTGAGTTCCGCTACTAAGTAACACAACGGAGTGATTTAACAGTAGGTTCCCAAGTTCCCTCTGCCTACCCAGCCGTGTGCGGGATACAGCGTGAGGCTGAGAGATTTTAATATATATGTATATAATAATTTCAGTTTATGGCTGTACAACATCGCTCGCGGCATCGACCTAGAACCAGTTCAAGCCAGATTTAACCCGAAAAGCATAGGATGTTGTAAACAATTTAAAGGGAAATCCGCACTCATTGATTTAAACAGCGTTAAAAAATGGCTGAAAGACTTGGGCGAGGAAATCGAAGACAGATTGGAGAAGGATTCTCTAGAGAACAATAGGACGCCGAAACAAATGGTTGTTAGTTTCTCTCTGCAGCTTCCAGACGGCAGGGACACCAGCAGCTCTAGATCGTATAATTTTGTTAGTGAAGATGAATTATGTAGTGATTTTTTTTGGTGTAAAGCATTCGAGTTGTTGATGGAGAGCGCTGAAGGGTGTAAGCCGAAAGGTAGACATATTTTACAAAAGTATTATTATTATTTTTCAGCTTAACACTATTCTGCACGTGGTAGGGTAGCAGAAGGAACCTGATAAGTTAAGACACTCCGTTCTGTTCCTCACTTGCCGCTGAATTTAAGGCATTGCGTGTTGAGTAGCGGAATTCAACGCCGCGATTTGTTTTGCTACCATAGTGAAGAAATTAGATATTTTTCATTTATAATTATTAAATATTATGTTTCTTCTAGTGGGTATCGGACCTACCTGGTCATTTACAGCTGACAACGACTTAAAATATGACTTAAATGAAAAAAATCTAAGTTGAGGCTGTCGTGGCACGGCAGGCAGCGTACGCCTGTAATTGTGACGGTTGCTTTCGTTTCCACTTTGAAATTTTATCATTTCAGAGCGAGGCTCTGAACTGGGACTTAGCGCAGCGTTGATTTTTAGCTTTCGGCAGAAAGTCGGGAAAGGAGTGTCTTTACACTAGTTTCTCAGGTTCGCCCAACCCATCCCTCATATGTGTCTAGTCTAAATATATTGTTTATATGATATACTTTATACTTATTTAGTACTAATAAAAAAATAATATTTATTCAGATTTCTAACAATATTTTCCAGATGATGATGTTAATAGAAAATTGAAAACACCAGTAAAATTTCTTGGTATAAGTGTTGGTAAATTCGAAGATCATTCTGAAAATAAAAAGACAAAAAAAATCAAAGATTATTTCAGTGCTGGATCATCAAGGGATGTGCCTAAAGCTAAAGAGCCTGTTAAAGAAGAAACTGTCAAAAATAACGATGAAAACAAAACCAACAGAAACGAAGACAAAGAATATATATTGCGAAAATTTTTCAAAACTGACGTTGATATTAGGAAAAATAATACGCAAGCCAATGTTAAGGTTAATGATAGCTCAAATGATGGTGAACAAATTATAAAAACAAGTCTCGATAAACAAGAATCGTTTTTCGCCAAGTTCCTAAACGGTGGTCTCATACCAACTGACATAAAGGAAGCTCAAAAAATGGAACAAAATGATGAAGTTGAAGCAGAAATTCAAAACAATTGTACCGCTACGCCTTTTTGCAACGTCATACCTTGTGGTGATGATAGCAACGACACTGCGTATTCAGGATCTACTATAAATGAAGAAATCAATAAAAGTATAGCTTTGTTCGAAGAAGACCCTGAAGAAATAAGTAGAGTTAGTCGAATGAGGGAAGTATTACAAAGCCATAAAGAACAAGACATAGAAAATGTCATCGAAACAGTAGCTGATGAAGAAGCTGAAGCGTCTGGATCACATCAAATTACTGATGAAACAGAAAATACATTGGAAAGTATAAGTTGCCCTGAATGCGGTAAAACAATATCCTTAGATAAGCTAGATGAACACGCCGACTATCATTTGGCACTTAGGCTTCGAGATGAAGAGAGACAGCAAGTACGTAAAGAAAGAGACAAAGATAAAGTTATTAAAGAGCCCAGCAAGAAGGAAAGTAAAAAGAAAATTCTAGAAGACACCAAAAGTGATCCGGTGCCATCAATATCCAGTTTCTTGGTTAAATTTGATGAAACTATACCAAGTAAAATGTGTGTGGAATGTGGGAAAAAGGTTCATATAGATAAATTTTCTGAACACCAGGACTTCCATGAAGCACAGAAGTTGAGTCGGGAGTTGAATAATAGATCTTCAAACAGTTGCTCCTCGAGCGGTGTCAAGAAGAAAAGGAAATTGACTTCGCCGGTCAAAAAGCCTAAAGTACCTTGTAAATCTATTGATCTGTTTTTTAGATAATTATTTATGTTAGTTTTGTATGTATGTATGTATGTAAATAGCCAAAATTATGTAAAAATAAATGTGAAATATTAAATACTAAGAGTTACTTTCTGTTCATTAAGAATTTTCTTTGTAATTAATTTATCAGAGCCATCAAAACCTTGTAACTATTACTAACTCCACAATTGAAACTTGGTGAGAGGATGAATTCAATTAAATGCAAACTGCTTTGCTTCTTTTATACAAATATAATTTAAAAATGAAGAACCAAAACGAATAAGAATAAGAATCCTAAAGCCATTGAGGAAAAAAATGTTCTTTTTGCTGTAAGCTAGACTATTAAATATACTTGGGATGTTTTCAGTTTAAAATTGAATGTACAAAGTCTGTAAATTAAGTAACAAGACTGATTTTGTTTAATTTTTTTATTCAAAAAGAATTACAATTCTATATTGTCACTTTAAAAATAACTTCCTTCTAAGGCCACACAGCGCTAAAGACGTTTTTTCCACTCCTCATAGCAGTGCTGGTCGGTTAAAGCCGTTTCAATGTTTTCGACTGTTGCAAAATGATTTCTCTTAACGTGATTTTTTAAAAAAAGTTAAAAAAAAAGAAAAAAGTCACAAGGATTCAAGTCAGGCGAATAAGGAGGCTGAGGACCCACAGGAATGTTTTTACTGACCAAAAACTGGTTTGTTGAATTTGCTGTGTGACAAGGAGAATTATCGTGATGCAACACCCACTTGTTCTTGATGTTTAGTCTCACACGAATATCCTCTTTCGAAGTCTTTCAAGAACCTCTCGGTAAAAGTGTCGATTGACCGTTTAATCTTGAATTTTGATCAAAAAACAAATCAGCATGCAATTGGGTTTTTAAAAATAATTTTTTTTTGTGATAAATAGAAAGATTATATATTAGTTTTATAACAAAACTATTTTTTTTTTGCAATAATTCAAAAGTTATTTCAAAATAAAAATTAATTTTTGAATCCAGTACCGAAGACACGCCGACAACTCCCAAACAAACCCGAGCGCGTGTGACGTCATAATGTTAGTTTTCACTCAATGTAGTTGATAGGAAAATAATGAATGCAGTGTTTTGAGCTATTTAATTTTGTTGTCATTATTAAATATTTAAATTTATATTAAAAATGTCGAACCTCAAAAGTTATCGTTCTTGTTTTGTACCATTATGTACGAATACTACAAAGGCAACTCCTGACAAAATGTTTTTAAATGTTCCCCAAGATGTCAAACGTCGAAATAAATGGTTTCAAGCAGTGCACCGTGATAATCCCCAAACAAAATCGATTTTTTTTTGTTGTGAAGATCATTTCGATGTAAGTATTTATTAATATCATTGTTATTAATTATTATTTATCTAAGTATACAAATCAAATAATTATTATGTATTCAAGTAAAGTTCAGTAAATATTTTTTTTTAACTGGACTTTTTTTTTTTAACATTTCAGTTTTAGCGAATTCCAAAAATTTCTCTACTCGCAAATCAATATTTTGATTAAAATCCAAAATTAATCGATGTAACGATAAATTGTAAGCTTTTTTGGATTCTAAATCAAAATTTAATTGCCCAATTTGAGAATTTATTTGTAGATTTTTGGCAAATTCAACATCTTCTTGTAAAAATGTACTATTATCCGGAAAATTTTCAACAGGAGTAGTAGAGGTTTTTTTTGTCAGTTTTTCTGCTTCAATATATTTTATAACTGTACCAATGCCTGATAATCGAGACTTTTTCCAATAGCAAGCGACTTCTGTTGGTGTCGGATCTTCACTTCTACGATGGGTCCACATAAGTAATGCATATTAAATAGCTATAACATTACGACGTCACAACTATGGTGACCAATCATGGCGCGTTTATAGTCACGTGATTTTTATTTAAATTTCATCAATTTTTAATTGTTTATAATTAATTGATATATTTTTTTTAATTTTTTGCATTTAATATCAATATTATTAATAATAAAGTTTTAAAATACATAAAAAAAATCAATATTTTTTTTTTTCAAAAAACTATTTGGGACGTGGATCTGGCAGCATGTTCTGATGAAGGGTAGTCTTCACCTGCCGCCAGTTCCCCGACGGCGTTGTCTACCCACGGGTAGACAGAGATGGCAGAGGAGTTCGTTTTATTATAGAACCGAACGAAAGAACTCATATATTTAAAGACCATGTTCATCTGTTCATTTTTAAGAACGCCTAAGCGTTCTTTTCGTTCGGTTCATTTTTGAATTTACAAAGTCTTTCGTATGCGCACAAATAGTGACCGTGGACTTTTGTAAAGTGTTCGAAACATCAGGTTTCCAACAATGTTTACTATTTAATATACGCGATTACAAAAACAATCGATACGCGCAACCAAATGACTCGAGCGAGGTCAAACTCGTATCGAAGACTGACTGAAGATGAGAATACTAGAATAGGTTCCTCTGCCGCCCCACTCTGCGCTTTTAATGTTGCCAAATCAAACGCAACGTTGCCAGTCTCATTACTTAATTACAGACCTCGTATTCAAGTTCCATTTATGAATTATCCGTATTATAGTCTTCATATATTATATTTTTATATCGTGGCATTAAAATTATTTGTTTTGTAATATTGTGACTATTCAGTCAATATATTACAAAACAGAAATAATGGTGGAAAGTATTCAACAATCTTCTTTATTGAAATTAGCATGTTTTTATATTTGAGGCCTGTCGTGGCGCATTTAAACTCGAATTAGACCCTTTTTGAATTATATTTCTAAGTAAATAAAATATATATATATACATGAATGAATATCCTGTTGAAAGTTGAATCTAGTGTTCAAATATATGAGAACTAAAAGATGCATGATTGCATTCATTTCAAATGCTTACATTGTTGATAATCTCTCCTTTGAATTAAAACATTAGTTTAAAAAGGTTACGTATTTTAGTTCTCCTGCAATACAACTTAAATTATTCATGGCAAATATATTCTTCTCACTTTAAAAAATCGATATTGTAAAGGTGATAAAAAAACTAAGATAAAAACTTCACAGTTTATTAGATATCATTTATACACTGTAGATTTCGTTCTGCACTTTCCTCCAGGAGTCGAGAGGTCCATGTTCAGGACGATAGCGGACATTGCAGCCATCGTTGGCGAGACGGCCATCCTCACGCAACTTCTCAAACTCCTCACGCTCGTACTTGGTGAAGCCCCATTTCTTGGAGATGTAGATCTAAAAGCACAGTATTTTTACGATTTTATCATAAGCGAGCGAGTGACTGAAGACATAATGAAAAGATTTGAGTTATAACCTTCACAACTTAATTGGATTTGTCAAATTACATTTGCAATGGTTTTGAGATATCCATTCTGTTTTATCATCCAAAACACATTACATTTAAACAAATTTTCTTACCTTCTCGTCAATATAGAGCTGTTGATTTTACTTTGTTCAAAATTAGAAAATTATAAAAGTTGTTAAAAGCCAAAAAACTATTAAATACAAACATAAATCTAGAGCTATAACATACTTTCTGGCGACCAGGGAACTTGAACTTGGCACGACGTAGAGCCTCAATCACTTGCGCCTTCCACCTGTCGCTGGAACGCACCGACATGATGGGTTGGCCGATACGCACTCGCGCTACGGTGCCTTGCGGCTTACCGAACGCTCCACGCATTCCAGTCTGGAGCCTAAAATTATAAAGATACAAATTTATTATCCAACCTCTGAATAGAGTGGAAGTATTTAAATACTTCGAACTGATTATTACTTCCAGTTCAGTATTTTTTTTGTATGCAGTAGAAACAGGAGTGAAATGTATTCAGCAAAATCTTCTTTTTGTTAAAAAAAGTCTATAAGTATGAAATTATTACTTTCTTATACTTCAGTTGTTAAAATTTTAAAATGTAGTTAGGTGGAGCCAGCCAGATTCTATCCCTAATTATCAGTAAATTCATACGATGAATGATAGCCGCATACAAGTCCAAGTTTAAATAACATATGCTTTACACTTTATCTTAGTTGTAAAACGATAGGTACTTGTTAAAAAGGTTACCCTATACCTCAACACTGTCTATTGCCCCAGAGTGGTGAAGGGAAAACAAATAATCTATTCACGTGGGGATCAAACACACAACCATTGTGTCAGTACAATCAGACAGTCTCACTATACATAACTTTTATTACATAGATAATCATACAATATTTTTTAAGTATTTTCTTTATTCCTTTAAAAAATGTTTTTATTTCTTCACTCTTATTAGATTCAATTATTTAAAGATAATACATAACATTTAAGGTTAATACATTATAACTATATTTATAATAAATCTAAATAATCAGTCTGTACATGAAACACATATTAAAAAAAACTTACAGGAGATAAATTATTACAGCCTAATGTGTAGTTATTACTGCACAAGAATTTATAAAATTTTTGTCTGTTTGCCTGTGTGTTTGTAGGTACTAATCTAAGAAACGACTTTCCAGATACTCTACCAGATATACTGAAGATAAATGCAGTTTTCACTATTATATTTTGGAAACCTATTTTCAAGCATCTAGTGTTTAATGTCAATGTAAGCTTTGTCAATATTGCTACAATTTTTAATCATAGGATGTATATATGTTACCTTAACAGTGACAATTTAATTAGAACAAAAAAATAATTAAATAATGTAATTTAAGTGGCAAGCCAATAGATAACTTAAAAAGACAAATGCAAATGAACTTTTGACTTAACATGAAAAATCATAATGACAATTCTTATCTATTTATAAGACAGCATGATAATCAGTTTTAGCCAGGTTCTATGTTATATTGACTAAATACAATTATGCCCAGTCATCATTATAATAATAAATCAATACAAAGCTTACTATCATGAATAATATTCACTTTTTGTTTTAATACATGAATCATAAACTTGTTATTATTCCTTTTACTATTTCACAAGCCTAAATTTACTATTGCTTACTTTATATGAATAATTTACCGAATTAATAAAAGCAGTATTAACAAAAAAAACGGAAATAAATCATAAGCTAACCAAAAAATATATAAAAATTGTAATTAATTAGAAAATATGTAGAACTATTTTCTATCGCAAGATTTTTGTAAGATAGTAAAATTAGCTATTTATTATAATTATTTTTAAATATACAAACTTACCTATCAGCCCCAGCGCACGATAACATTTTATTGATGCGGATAACGTGGAATGGATGCAACCTAATGCGAATGTGGAACTGATCTTTACCACAATTCTTTACAAGATATTTGTTGCAGCAAATACGGCCCGCTTCCAGCGCCTCAGAACTGAGCTGTTCATATTCATCAGACACCAGATGGACACATAGTGGGAAGTCATCTACTGAAGCCCTCTTCTTTCCCAAGTCGAAGATACGAATCTTAGGATCTGGTACACCACGGCAAAACCGGGATTTTGGATACGGCTTGTTTTTGCAATACCGGTAGCTAGAAATAATAAAAGCTTATAAGCAAAAAGTTTTTTTCCCAAATTAAACACTTCAATGAGGATTTAGATATTTACCATCTCGCTGGACGGCGCCCCATTGTGACCTGAAATTAATGAAACTTCTTGTTAAAAATAATGTAGAGAATACGATGAATTAATAAATAATTTAAATAAACACGTATTTTATAGGATTTTTTGAGATTAAAAACACAAAAATAATAAGCACCTACACAAAGTGACACCGACACCTAGCAAAAGAATGTTGACAGGCGGAACTTCACAGGTTTATATATAATACAGATTATTAATTATTTTCGTAGTTGATCTGTTAAATCTTCGCAAATTTTAAATTTTCTATTTTAATTCAGTTCTGTTCTTTGTTGTTAATATTCAGAAAAAACATTGTAAAATTTTATAATATTTATGACAAAAATATAAAATAAAGGGACGCCATGAAACGACGATAGATGTAATATAGGTTGATAGAAACAGGAAGATTCTTTGTAAAAAACTGTTATGAATACAAGCCTATATTTAATGTTTCATTAAAACGTAAAATAATACAATAACACATTAAATACTCAAACGATGATATTCAAATGTATATTATTTTAATTTCTTCTGATTTATAATTAATGAAAAATGTATGAAATATTTTATTTAGTAATCAAAATTATTGGATATTGTGAGATAATTACCTTTGCGACAGTCGAGAGGTTAATAAACCGAGTAATTATTAATTATTTATTAATTCAATATTAATATAATATTTATGTTAAAACTAAAGATTACTTTAATCGAAGTGGGAATAAAGAGAAAACTAAAAAATATTACACTTAATAAAGTAAAATTATATATTTCATGAAAATGTAATATTACGATATTTATTAACGGCCAGTGCCCGTAGAGGTAGCAAATGACCTCCACACAAATGACGTAAATCCATTCAATGAACCAAGCACTATCGACCAATCAAAACCCAGTAAACCTCTACCTACTGTTCTAAATGATAAGAATATGTTACTAAACTATTCAACTTACATTAAACTGTTGGAAACAAAAAGGCTCTTTTGTGAGTCTTATTACCACCCACGTCTCTAAGCTACCAAAATGATATATCTACGCGTTGTCACGAGTGACATCAATGGCTTAGCTCTTAATAAAAATGGACCAGAGGTCCTCATTAAATCGAACAAGCTAGATGTATGTCTTGTTTCTGAATTGCACACTACATCAAGGAACCTAATATGTATTCGAGGATTCTCAATTAAATTAGACTTGCCATCTTGATGACGGAGCTCATGTTGAAATGGCGGTTATCATCAAGAATAATATTAAGCATCATCTTTTAGAACATACAGTGACCCCTTTAAGCCACATCTCTAGAGGAAATAGGAGATCTGAATCCATTACTCTTTCTGTGGTATACTGTCCACCACATACTTTAAAATTATTTCATCTCGTTGGGCAACCGCCTTGTTACTTTTAGTGACTGGAATGCCAGGCATTCCTAATTAGCATCAAGACTCACAGTTACTAGAGGCCGAGAAATAAAAAGTAGTATAAATATCAACCATCTTCTACTGGCCTGCGAATATAAACGAAACACTTTAGACTTCTTTGTTACACATAGCCTGATACCTTGTCTATAGAATATCTCATAAAATCTAATCTCCATGGTACCTCTGATCTATCACCGGTTTTACTAATAGTTAGCCAAGAAGCCATATCTTAGGATACTAATAATGATTATCTCCACAAAAATAAAACTGACTGGCATAATTTTCGTGAATACCTCGATACAAAAATAAACCTGGATGTCTCACTTCACACCGAGAATGATGTTGATGACACTCCGTTCCACTTCCACTTTTTCCGGCAAAAGTGAGGCATTGCGTATTGAGTTGCGGAACTCAACGCCGTGCTTTGCCTTGTTACCAGAGCGAAGAAATGAAAACATTAAAAAATAGAGAATATGAAATTTATCATTTTCTCGAGTGGGAATCGAACCCACAACCTTTCGCTTTTAGTAACACGCCCGTGTCGCTGTGCCACGACATGCCTCTGTTTCATTAAACATTATTATTATATTTTACCCATTGGGTTAGCGTGTATTTTACGTCTGTGAACTTACTTACCTTTTGTTATTCTTATATCTGTCAGTACGTGCGTAAAAATATTGACAATAAATGAAATAGAAAATCTTCGTACATACAGTGTCAAAACGTGTATTTTTTTTGAAAACGGGGTCCTGTTTTAAATAATAATGGGTATTTTATCCAGTAGACAAAATGCTGGCGTAGAAGAAGCAGATGTAGTTTCTAATCTGGCATATAAATATCCACCTAGATCGGGTTAGTGTGACCTTTAAATCTTCCAATACCATACCAATTAGTTCTTTGTATTTTAAAGGTTTACATTTGTGTGCGATAATAAACTATTTATTTCATGTATGTTTACAATACTTTATAGCTATAATTACTTTCTAGCCCTAAGCTAAGCTAAGTAAGTAAAAACATCGAAAGATACAGAACTAGAATATACAAATATATAAAAAATCTCTGGTCATGCCAGAGGATCATTGGGTCATTTTATGTGAAAATTCCCCTTAATGTAGCAGATTTTTATTTTAGTATTGATTTTTGAAATAATAAATAATAAAACTAATATTCTAGGCAACTATTTTGGAAGTCACTTTATAATGGGAGGAGAAAGATTCGATACACCTCAGCCAGAAGCATACTTATTTGGTGAAAACGCTGATTTAAATTTTCTAGGGAGTAGACCTACACCTGTAAGTTACAATGTACATATATTCATATAACAATATATTATGACAATAAATATTTAAATTTTATAATAGCACAATACCAACTTTCCTGATCCATTGAAACCAAACCCTCTACTCCAAAATGCATCAAATTAAACAAAATTTAAGTTACATTCATGAATATATTTTATTAATTTAATCATAATATTCTTTCCCTATATGATATGATATTTTATGATCTTTCATCTTCTCTTTAACTCCTCACACAAAAAGTGTCTGCCAGGATGTGTCACTGAATGAATGAACTATTTTAAGCAATTTGCCAAGATACAATAGTATTTTTCATTTTAACCATTAATATTAACATAATCTATATATTTGAATTTATTGTTATTAATCAAGACACATAAAGAGTGTTCACAGTTCAAATAATTTTAATTGTTCAATCTGGGTAAACTAACAAAAGATGACTAGCCACTGGCTTGTCATGAAAATACTATGTTTAAAATGAAAAGTAATCTTCACTTTATAAATAAAATTATGACAGTACAGGACTTATTACATGGAAATTTTTAAATAAAAAAAACAGCTTACAAGTGAAAGTATGGAGTGAGCCTTGTTGGATCAAATAGTGACAAGACCACACAATCAATATTTGAATAATCAAAAACCTATTATTGCAGTTTCCCTACCCCCCACCACAATCAAACGAACCAACAAAAACTTTAAAAAGTTTAGTCAACATTCGTAAAGAATCGTTAAGATTTGTCCGATGCCCAGAACCAGTGGGTAAAATTAGTGATACAAACAAAATTGGTGATGGCATTACAAAGTCAGTAGAATGTAATGGAAAAGGATCTTATTATAACATTGAGTTCACTTTTGACTGTGACGTTAGATGTGCTATAACAGTTTTTTATTTTTGCACTGAAGAGGTTACCCCTACTGGAGTTGTGTGAGTATTTGTGCCTTATGTATATTGACCTTAGCATAGCATTTCTTGAAATGTTCACTACAATTGCCTAGCCATTTAATAACTTACTTTATATGTTTCTTAACAATATCTTTTTTTTATTTCTTGTGGATCATTGTTTTAACTTCCATTATTTAAATTTACTTAATTTATAAAGCATACTAGCAATAATCCCTAAGTATTTAATAGCTTTTGCTAAATTACTAATATTACAAAACTCATTAACATTTTTACATGAATTTTCATCATCCATGAATTCTATTTATTGGAATAGTTGGTAGACATCATTGCCCATGTCTCTTTGGGCATGCAGGGCTACTCTATGACCAGAGAGTTGACTGATTTTTTTTTGCCAAATTCACGGAAGTCCACTCTGATTTTTGATATACAGAATTAATTTGACTAAACATTACAGCTACTATCCTCGGGATCCCACATTGACATCACAAACCTATCATTACAAAAAGGGCGCTAACCAGCAGTTCTGTCAGATCTCCCATGTGTTTGACCCCTCGAAGCATGCCGAGGAGGACTTGTTGTACAATGCTGACAAGGAAATAATTCCTATCGCAATATATTGTGTTGTTGATGAAGGACAAGATGGTTTGTTTAAACGCTTTATTTTAAATTTTTAAATGATAGCTGTGATAAAGGTTTTTTTAGCTCACTTTTTTATTTTCTCACGTTCTGCCATATTTCGAGTGACTGTAGTGAATGGCTGAGGGCTAACAACGTCTTCGAGTGGGCATTGAACCCACAACCTGCCCACAACCCCTTCACATTTATCTATCATCTCTACCCCACAATCCTAAATTATTGTGAACAAAGTTTTATGTTATGAATGTTAAAGTTTAATGTTATTTTTTCGTCATGTATTGTTCATTTTACTTGTTTTCTTTATTTCCACAACAGAAGCCAGTTAGGTTAGTTTTTATTTTATTTCAGATCAGAATTATAATAATAGTTTTAAATTATGAAAACTATTTTAAGTGAAAAATTTTCTTCTAATGTCTAGATTTAAAACAATATGGATAAAAATCTAAATACTCTACTCTATTTTAAATGAAACACTTTTAAACGGATTAATCGCGTATATTGAATGGTAAACATTTTTGGGAAAACCCGACGTTTCGAACACTTTACAGTAGTCCGTGGTCACGGGTAGACTGAGGTGGCATTTGTCTGTCAGTTGATATAATTATTATATCAAACTACCGCCAACGATTCCTTAATTGCCTCGCGTACTGCCCTGGATTCTTGCAGAATGAGCTAACTGTATCTGGTCCTCTAGTGCGGTGTGCTGGGGATTTTAAATTTTTTAATAGTGGGTCCCAAGTGGTGGAAAGTTTCCAACCATCTTCTCTATTGAAATTATTGGGTTTCCCAAAAATGTTTACCATTCAATATACGCGATTAATCCGTTTAAAAGTGTTTCATTTAAAATGTATAACAATCGCGAAAATCAAAGACATTATTACTCAGTTTCACACTGTATTCCACACACGGCAGAGTAGGCAGAAGGAACTTGGAATTCTAGTGTCTAGACACTCCGTTCCACTTCCGAGTGTTGAATGGCGGTACTCTACGCCACGTTTTACCTTGTACTAGAGCGAAAAAATAAAAATATTAAATATATGAATTCAAAATATTAAATATTTCATTTCTTTGAGTGGGGATCGAACCCACAACCCGTCGGTTACAGTCACACGCTTCAGCCACTGCGCCACGACAAGAGATAAAAATGTAGATAATGTTCATATTATTTCTAACGATTGTATCATACAAAAATATAGAGACCCAATAAAATATGAAAAACATATTTTTTCTTTTTAGAAATAAGACAATCACACACAACCATAGCAGTGATAGAAAAACATTCTGACGGCACATTTGTGCTAAAAGCTCTGAAACAGAAACTGTTTGTGGATGGACTTTGTTACTTGCTGCAAGAAATATATGGTATTGAAAACAAGAACTTGGACAGTAAGGTATGTTCGGGTTAAATGATAGTATGACATCATCTTCAATCAGCTTCACACCATATTGCTTACATGGCAGGATAGGCAGAGGAAACTAAGGAAGCTAGTGTTAAGGCACTCCGTTCTCATTAACACTCCTCCGTTACCCACTTAAGACGTTGCGTGTTGAGTGGCAGAGTACAACGCCGCGTTTTGCCTTGTTACCAACGAGACGAAAAAAAAATTCGAACCCACAACCAATATAGATTGTTGAATTAATTTAATAGTTACTATGTATTTAACTGCATAGTTATGGTTGATACATTTTAATGTTATCTTTAAAATTAGACACCTATGGTATGTTTACATATTGGCCACATTAAATATGTGTATGTAAGTGTTGTTCGATATAATAAATAAGTAATAAAAAATATCACGCTTTCTTAGTTTTTTTATGTTATAATAAAAAAATGGGTTAACTAGAAAACATTACCGGTAATATTTTTTAAAGAAATGTTTTTTTTTTTTATTTGATAATCATTCGTAGTTAAGAAATACTTCACGCAATAACCCGCATGCATGGTAGGGAAGGCAGAGGGATCCTGGAAACGTAATTAAGATACTCTATTGTCATAGAGATACTTCCTTTTCTACGGTCCTCTGAATTCTGCAGGCGTTGCATATTGAATTGCGGAAATAAACGCCGTGTAATATGTTATTTTCTCGAGCAAGAATCGAACTGCACTTCAACCGGCCTCATTCATAGATAACCTAACAACTAGCAATATGTTGCATTTTCAGCCAACATCGGACGAAGAAACAGAAGATGGTGGCTCTGAATGTGTAATATGTATGTGCGACGTCCGCGACACCCTCATCCTGCCGTGCCGCCATCTCTGCTTGTGCAACTCCTGCGCGGACTCGCTGCGGTACCAAGCGAACAACTGCCCCATATGCAGGGCGCCGTTCAGGGCCCTGCTGCAGATTAGGGCTTTGCAGAGGATCACCAATCCTTCGTTGGCGTCAGCACCGAGTCCACCCGATGTTAGTTGTAGTTCCTTTTTGTGTTATATTTTTTTGGGGTCTGGTCTTATCATGGGGTATAGTATTTAGTAGGCATTGCAGTATCTAGAAATATTTTTAATAATAATAATAATAAAGTTTTTATTTCGGAATTATCCATATGTGTTAGTAACCTTTCAACTTACATGTCTATTGTTAGTACAATGGTTCTCAAATAAAATTAATAATAATTAACAACAATCAAAAAAGAATCCATAACATTAAAATAATCATAACAAAAATTAAATTCACAAAATTTACAAAATTGTTATTATTCAATTATTAAACAATTAATTTAATAATAATAATAATAAATAATAATAATAAATAAAATTTTTAAAGATGGATTTTTGGTTTCGGCAAATATGTATGTGTAAAGATTTTTGTTTTTTATATTTATCAAATTCATTTTTTTTAAATGTTGCTGAGTCAAATGGTACAACAATATTTGGACTGAGCACAGCCCCCACGGCCCCCATCTTTCTACACAGTTGGTAGTGGGGTTGGTAGGGAACTTAGTGGAAAAACACTGCACTCTCCGCGTGCCGTCCAATATGCAAGGCATTGTTTATTGAGCGCCGGAAGTTAACGTCGCACTTTTATCTTCTTACCAAATATTGAAAATAAAAATAATTCATATTTTATATTGGAAAACATAAAACAATTGTTGTGTTTACATTGAAATGAAAGAAAAATTGAAATGTATATATGCTTTTTTTCTGTACGCGTATAGTTTGCAAATTAGTTGATATTAATTGAGTATGTTATATCTAATATTTTCCAGGGCAGCATGGAAAACATTCCAGCTGGATATGAACCGGTGTCCCTAATCGAGGCGTTGAATGGTCCCCCGCCGCCGAGGGCGCGGCCCCCGGTAGCGCCCGCCATCGCTAGCCCAGATACTGATACTGCTTCACAGGTTTTTATTAAATTTAAAATTGTTAATTCTTTAATAGTAAATAAATTAAGTAAAATAATATTTTACACGAAGAAAAATTTAGTATGTTTATTTTTTTATTTTTTTTTGTTCTTTGAGATCATACATTCATATTAAAAAAATATTCTTAAAATCATTCTTTTATGACTTCTCTCTCTCTCTCCAGTCCTTGTCATATCTGTCTACATTTGTGTACATGATCCAAAGATATACATTGTAATTTTATACATACTTATTAAAAAAAAAATGAAAACAGCTGTTTTAAAATTGTTTTTGTATAAATATATAATCTCTCACTCAGCTTCACATGTATCCCGCACATGGCATGGTATGCAAAGGGAACTTGGGAACCTAGTGTTAAGACACTCCGTTCCACTTCTGTTCCCCACTTTACGCCGAGTTTGAGGCATGACGTGTTGAGTGGCGGAACTCAATGCCGCAATTCCTGAGTGAAGAAATGAAAACATTAAATATTTAAATTGAAAATATGAAATATTTCATTTCCTCGAGTGGGGATCAAACTCACAACCTGTCGGTTACAGTCACACGCTTGTGCCGCTGCGCCACGACAGGCCTCAAAAAATATATAAACACATATAAATGAAGTGTGTCGTAACAACCAGGCAGCCGAGGCCCTCAACCGCTGCAACCTGGAGCGCAGCTCGTCCACCAGCCTGGGCAGCGCGGGCAGCCGCAAGCGGGCACACAACCCGCACCCGCCGCTCACGCCTGAGGTGCACTACACATTTATTTATTACAAATTATTATTATAACTTTATTTCAGGCGTTTTGTCAATATTATAAAGTAATGTATTTTTGTGTGTATATGATAAAGATAATGTATCAAGCTACGTTGAAATTGATATAATCCGGCTACGCTCAAATTTTTATATGTTGTTAGTGTTTTCATGTAAATGTTAGTATTTTCTGTCCTCAGTGTGGAATAACACTTTAAAAAATAGTAAAAGTATTAAATAAATAGGATTCTCTCTTGCCAAATTATAATTCTTACGAGTTCTCTTTGGGTAGCGGAAATTTGTAAATATCTCTCTAAAGAGATGCTGAACAACATAAATAAGTTGTAACAAGCGTATAAGAATTTCGACGGAGCTTGGTGAGAACGAATGGCTTAGTTGGTCAGAGAGCTTGGACGGTTTCCGAAAGGTGCGGGTTCAAATCCTGTTACGTTCAAAACTTTTATACGCATTTTAAATGTAACGTTAGTAAATAATAAACATACGACATAAATAAGTTGAAATAAGCGTATAAGAATTTCGTCGTGGCTTGAGTGCGAGTTCAAATCCGGCTACGTTCAAATTTGTATACGTTTTCTGAATCAGTAATAATTATGGTAGTTTTATTGTTTGTTGTAATTTAGTTCCGCATGTCGGTGCTGCTGGCGCGCGAGGAGGAGGGCGCCCGCGCCGAGGAGAAGGCGGGCAGCCCGCTGCTGAGCACGAGGCACGTCACACTTTCTAAGGTACATTCTTGTATAAATATCTATAGAATTGTATAAATATATAGTTAACTGTTGAGTTGACTATGATTAATATAATGTATACTTATTTTACTCGACTTGGATATTGGCTGTTTTTTTTTTAACTATTTCATTCTTTGTCATTGTCAATTAGTGCGCATTATATGATAAAAATAAAAAAAGAACCCTACTCGATGATTTTTTTTTTCATTTCTTTGCCTTGATAACAAAGTAAGCGCGGCGTTGGGTTCCGCCACTCATCACGCAATCCTCAAAATTCGGCGGAAAGTTGTTAATTGCACGGAGTAGCTTTAAAAGAGTAAAGATACTTTATTAAAAAAAATGCGAAGTATTAGTATTTAGGCAAATAGATATGGTAATTTTTCGGACACCATAAAGATCATAGATTCACGCTGTATCCCGCACATAGCGGGGCAGGCAAAGGAAACTTGGAAACCTAGTGTTAAGACACTCCGTTTCATTCCCCACTAAAAAAATAATTATTGATATTAATTAATAAATAAATGTATTTTTTTTATGTATACATTTATTAGGAAATTAAATAAAAAGAAACTGAACTTAAGCTTATGCTCCAGTTAAATTAAACTAAAAAAAACAAATAATAATCAAGTCAGTCATAATAAAAATAATTACAAATATATAAACTTCCTAAAGTCAAATCTGACGTCAGCCGTCCTTTGCTTGTCGACCACAACTCGCCGGCCGTACTGTAACTAGATTATAATTATATATAATTGATAATATTACATACACAGAGCTCCCTGAACTCGGAGGTGCGATCGGAGGAGGGGGAGGAGGGGGAGGGCGCGGCGTTGGCGGAACCCGAGCCGGACAGCGACGCTGAACGCCGCTCGCCGCTACTCACGCAGCTCACTAATGGGGTAAATGTGTCAAACGTTTTGTTATACTATCAGACGATAGTTAGAACTTTAATTTTAGCTTCACGCTACGTTCCGCGATAAGCAGAGTAAGCTGAGGGAACATGGGAACCTAGTGTTATGACGTTCTTATTAAACTACTTCCGTTACCCATTTTCAACTTATTCTGGATACTCAATGCTGTGTTTTGCCAGAGCGAAGCAATAAAAAATATAATAAATATTTAATTCCATCGAGTAGGAATCGAACTCACGACCAGTTGCGTTTATAGTCGCACGCTTGTGTCCCTTGCGCCATGACAGACATCAACATGAATTTTCGCTTAAACAATATAAAACCTTTTTTATTGTGTACATGGAAGTAATATATTTTTAACTCCCCATATATAACAGCAAGCAAAGAAAATCTGATATTAAGAGCTTACTTTGAGATGTCACAGTTGAGAAGCGGAACTCAACGTCGCACATCTTTTTGTCACCGGAAATGATAATAATAAGTACGGAGTGATATTTAAACTAACAGACGGTATAAAGTGCTACGGCAGCTTTATATATTCTTTATTTCATAAATTACTAAATTATAGAAAAAAAACAATTGTAAAGCATGTTTACAATGGCGGGCTTATTTCTATAAGAAATTTCTTCCAGCCAACCAATGGAAGTGGGAGCAGAAGTCGCGGAGTAAAAAAACAAAAAGAATGATTAAAACAATAATAAAAAAAAATGCAATAAAATACAGTATCTAATATGGATCTATATGAACATACATACACATACATACATATATATACCTATACTACCTATATATAAATACATATATATATATACATATACATACATATATATACATAAACATACACTTACACATACATATTATAGATTGATGATAAATATACAAGAAAAAAAAAATATAAAAAAGAAAATAATAAGGGTTAAGGTAAAAATTTAATTATAAGCTAAGCCTTATATAAATACATATATTTAGTACAGTGTTAACTATTTATTACGTTATCTTTAATAACGTTATAAACTCCCTTTAAAGTAAAAGTGAGCACAATTTGGTTGGTTTGCGTTAAAACCAACATTGTGATTGTTCACTCCTTAAAATGATAACTCTATAACGACAAAAATGCTCAGTCCCTTGAGTGTCGTTATAAAGAGTTTACACTGTTTTTATTTACCTGAGACCTGTCGTGGCAAGGCAAGCGTGTGACTGTAACCGACAGGTTCTGGGTTCCATCCCCACTCGAGGAAATGAAAATATTCAATATTTACAATTTAAATATTTAATATTTTCATTTCTTCGCTCTGGTACAAGTGGAGTTCTGCCACTCAACACGCTATGCCTCAAATTCGGCGGAAAATACGGAACGGAAGTGGAACGGAGTGTCTTAACACTCTGCTCTGTCTACCCTGCCATGTGCAGGATACAGCGTGGAGCTGGATTACTTATACTTACATGTGTGTAAAAGTGAGGAACGGGAAAGGTTCTCATGTTCTCTCTGCCCACCCTGCTATGTGCGGTATACAGGGTAAAGCAGAAAAATAAATAGTTATAATGGCTAAAATACAGTTTCGAACTAAAATAGCCATTATCAAACTAAATAATGTACTTATAAAATAATCTTTATTGGAATAGAAAAAAAAAGATGACACATTGGTTGACAATGACAATTAATTATTTAATTTAATATTATATTTTATAATTTGTCTTTTTAGTTTTAATTAAGTTAACAAAGTTATTTGTACAGATAATAAAAACGATCCCGGCGAATGGCGCGGTGGCGGGGGCGGAGGCGCTCGCGCACATCGACGACACGGACACCGACGAGCCCGACCAGCCCCTGCCGCCCCTGTGTGAGTTCATTACGTCTCATAGCTTATAGCTCAAGGATATATATATAAATATATATATATATATATATATATATATATATATATATATATATATATATATATATATATATGTATATATATATATATATATATATATATATATATATATATATATATATACATATATATATGTATATATATATATATATATATATATATATATATATATATATATATATATATATATATATATATCGGAGTAGATACCTGGATCTAGTTTTAAAACACTATTTTTGTTATTAGAGGCTTTGCATGTCGAATGGCGGAGCTCTACGCCGCGGTTTGTTCTGTTACTAGTGTAGTTTGATGAAACGTATATAGGTATATTCAATATTAAATATTTCATTTCTTCGAGTGGATATCGAACTCCTGAACCTGCCGTTTTTACCTACAAACTTCAATTTTATTAATAATTACTTTAGTAATATTATAAATGCGAATGTATGTGAAGGTGCTTTCAGTTTAAACTTCACAGTAATGTAGCTTGTACTCAAATATAATCATCGATTACAACTTATTTTGTATGGTTTGGTTTAATATAACGATGAATTTGAGCGGGCGAAGCCGCGTGTGAGTTACAATAATATGACTAAAGTTATGTATTGTTTTAGCCTACTTGGACTTTAATTTTGGATCCATTAGTTCCTGAGTTTTGAACGTTCATGTAAACAAACTGAACAGCTTTATTATATTAATTTTGTTACTGTATATTAACATTGGACAATGCATGATGAAACATTAGTCAATGTCATATTACGTGTTACATACCGTCTAAAGTATTTTTGATTGCAATTTATTTTTTAATTTTGCTGTGTTGTTCCCCTTCAACGCGGCTGAACATTCCTTCTTAGTATACTACATTTTAATGGTGATCTTTAATCCTACAAGAAAAGTATGAATTTCACGTCTATGTTTATTTGCTTTTTTTGTAACTTGCTTTGTTTGAAAGGTGAAAGTAATCAAGTGTTCTTACTTCTTAGCCATGATCTAGAAAATGTAGTTCAGCCGTTTCGAGTTTATTATCTCTTGTTTGGTCAATAAAAGGGAACCTTAGGAAACTGATAGACTCCACATTTTGTATTCCGCGCATAGCAGAGTAGGCAGGCGGAACATGGAATCCTAGTATTAAAAACACTTCATTTCTATTGAAACACTTTCGTTACGTACTTTCCGCCGAATTTCGCGAGTTGAATAGCGGAGCTCAACACCGAGCTTTTCCTCGTTACCAGAGCAAGGAAATGAAAATATTTAGTATTATAGAATAAGGATCCAATCCACACTTACTTTTTTTTTTCATTTAAACAATATTGTCCACACATGGTATACTCATGGGCCATGGCAGACTCTTTCACCAAAATTTTAAATCACATATCGTGTTTCGGCTTACTGTAAGTAGCCTCAATGAATAAGACAGCAAAGCCGGACCGGATGTATATATATGCCATTTTGGTCGGCTCGGGAATTATATTACACAAACTTTGCTTTACACAGAAGATAAATATATTTAATTATAAAATTGGTGTTTGTTATCTGTATTTTTCTAGGTGTTTATTTATGTATGAGTGTGGGTTGTTCGTTCATCCTATATATTATCTGTCTAGTAGTGGTATTGGACTTCACTAAATGTACTTTAGTTCACTCACTCACTCAGCTTCACGCTGTATCTCCTACATGGCAGGGTAGGCAGAATGCCTCAAATTCAGCAGAAAGTGGGGAACGGATGTGGAACGGAGAGTCTTAACACTAGGTTCCCAAGTTCCCTCTGCCTACCCCGCCATGTGCTTTAGTTTAATAAATATATATAGGCCCGTCGTGGCGCATGGGCGACTGGTTGTGGGGTCGACTTCCACTCGAGGAAATGTGACATTTAATATTTTTACCCCCTCCCTTGCTCTGGTGACGAGGTGAACGTGGTGTTGAGTTAAAGTGGCGTCGTATTCAACTCACAATGCCTCTTAAACTCAGCGGAAAGTTAAGAACTGCGAACGTACGATGCTAGTAAAAGTTAAAATAGTAACTTTAACAATCAATTTGACATTGTTATATCACATAAATACTATATTTTTAAATTAACCAAACATTATTTAGTGAAACAGAAAACACATTCGCAGAAAGTTTAAATAAACAAATATTTACGGTATACGAGTATAATATTATATATTATATGTAATGCGCTTGTTGGCGCAGGTACACAAGCGTGTCGTGTGTAATCGCGAGGAAATGAAATATTAAATATTTAGGCCTGTCGTGGCACAGCGGCACAAGCGTGTGACTGTATTCGACAGGCTGTGGGTTCGATCCCCACTCGAGGAAATGAAATATTTAATATTTTCAATTTAAATTATTCGCTTAGTCATATTTTCATTTATTCGCTCTGGTATAAGGTAAAACGCAGCGTTGGGTTACGCCACTCAACACGAAATTCCTCAAATTTGGCAGAAAGTGGGGAACGAAAGTCGAACGAAGTTTCTTAACACTACGTTCCTAAATTCCCTCTGGCTACCCTGCCATGTGCGGTATATAGCGTGAAGCTGAGTTAAATATTTAATGTTCAAGACAAAGCGCGGCGTTGAGTTTCGCCACTGCACTCAATAGTTCAGTATAACAGCGTTAACCTGACAGATAGAGAAATGTATTTGTCAAAAATATTAAAAAAAAACCTTTCATAAATTATTGGAATATTTTATTATAACATAATTTTATTTGTAAGGTTTTTTTACTGTTGCAATATTCTTTATTGCCAGAACGCTTTAGCTGCTTTACAGTTTATGTTCACTCGTGCTTATTTTGAAGTAAACTATGGCCATGTAGATTTTCAATCAAAGCTATGCTAATGTTAATTTGAAATTATTTTATACAGATTTTCATTTGCATACTGATGTATTCGGAATACAAAATAAATGCGAAACAATTTTGAATTGTAAATAAATACATAATATTGTTTTTTTTTTTTTCAATACTTTCTCGGGTAAGTTGTATGTTTCATTTTGTTAATATATATATATATATATATATATATATATATATATATATATATATATATATATATATATATATATATATTTATATATATATATATAAAGTGTTACTTGAAAGTAAATAAAAATAAGAGAATGTCAAAAAACCATCCAAGTTTTGGTACAAGCAGCGGATGTGACGGTGGAGCCGCGCGCCGACGACTCTGACTACTTCACGCCTGAGGAACCCGCGACCACCCTCCTAGGAGCCGCCACCACCGTTACCACCACCACCGCGCCTTCAGGGCCTGCGCCCGGCGTAAGTATGGCCGCCGGTGCTGATGCCATGTGGACTACATACATTATTTTCGAAGTTTATTTAAAAATAGATTTTTTTATTTATAGTATTGGTTATATTCATTGATCGTATTGTAATGGTTTTGTTTTTAATTTTATGTCGATTCTGTTGTCGTTTTTGTAATTAATAATGATATTTTTTTTTATTTTAAATGTATGTAATTATTTGTAAATTTGGACACATTTTTTTCATGTATATTAACTTTTTTAATGTTTTCTTAGTTGTTTACTTTTACTCAAAAAAACATATAAAGTTATAGTCCTCAGCATCAGAGCCGGCCCCTTCCTCGAGCATTCATAGGTGTACCATCGCTGTTGCTGCACCATTAGATGTCGTTTCATTTATTTACGTTTTGTTTCTTTGGGTTGTTTCGTTCGCTCATCGTTGCGTTAATTTACGGCTTCTCATGTCATTTGTGTTTAATATTGGTTGTAGTTTTTCGTATTTTGGTGTGATATATTAGTAATATGATGTTTTTTATGATTTTTTTTTGCAAATTATTGCGTGTATTTAGTTTTATAATCACGGGTAGGCTGTAAAGACCAGGGATGTTACTGTAAAGTGTTCGAAATAACGGGTTTTCAATAATATATAAAACTAAATATACAGATAAGTGTTCTGTGTTTAAAAATTGGCAAAATGTTTCATTTAAATATTAGGAGTTATTTTAATGGAATGTTTGTTGCAGGAAGTGGAGCAAGTGGTGGTGGGCGAGTGCACTCCGCAACGCTGGGCTTTACCACATCACGTCACTTCCCTTCCTGGTAAGGTTTTATGTTTGTAAATATTTTGTTTGATATTAAATAAAACACGTGTTTTTGTTGAATTACAAAAGGCGGCGTTAAGTTTCGGAGTTTGGCAATGTCTCGATTAATTTGTAAAGTGTTGATTTAAAGTGGAAAGTGGAGGGTTTATTCTTTCCAGCTTCATGCTGTATCCCGTATATGCCAAGGTAGGTAAAGGGAACTTAGTGTTAAGACACTCCGTTCCTTTTCGCTGAATTCGAGGAAATTCGTGTTGAACGGCGGAACTTAACGCCGCGTTCTGTTTCCGGAGCAAAATAAAAATATTTCATTTCCTTCAATGAGGATCGGACTCGCAACCTGTCGTTTTAACAGCCTCGATTAGGTTTATTATTGATAGTACGTTCTCTTTGTTATTGCGCGAATAAAAATCCATAAAAGTGAATGCGCATTGACATTGTCAAGAAAGACAACCTAATATTATATAAACGTAACGTAATGCTTAAATTATTACTATATATTTATATATTTTTTATAATTTATGTGGGTTTGCTAGGACGTTTGTTCGCCTTATTCTCAGAAATAGCTTAAACTATTTAAAGTTATCACTGATGTTATTTTGGTAAATTTCCCTCGGAATTTTTGTTTAACACAATTGTTGAATAAAAAAAAAACCAATGATTTAGTGGAGATGGAGGATTTATTTAAAAAGTGAAATAAGTTGGTCCCGTGTCAGGCACCCCGCTGTCGCAGTCCAGCGTGCGCTCGTCGGGCGACTCGTACAGCTCCACGTCGTCCACGCGCCAGCTGCTCGCCGCCAACGCGCCGCTCGCCGCGCACGCGCCCTGCTAACGCGCGACACATTAGCTTTGTTCGTTCGTGTTTAGATTTTGTATTGCCTCGTCCAGAACGATATTCTCTCTGACTATAGAAATATTGACCACGTACTGCTCAGCCGCGCTAGCTCTTGCGTATGTATAGCGTTAGTTTACCATCAAGTACGATAGGTTAGTTAGAGACTCTAGTAATCGGCAACACGCTGTAGTAACGTCCGACCAGCGTCATTGTAGTTTTGTATTGTATAGTATCTTATAGAGTTCATTGTCTTAATTTTGTTTTTAACTTCACGCTGTATCTCGCACTCAGCAACGTAGGCAGAGGGAACTTGGGAACCTAATGTTAAGGCACTTTGATTTTTTTTCTTTGTTTGAATTAACTTCTTCTTGAGTGTACAATGCGCAAAAGTTCAGTGAGCCTTGGGCGGCCACTACTCGTTGATCGCACTGTATATTGATTTAACAGATGCCGGCCTCTTGGCTGAAATTTCTTTAGTAGAGATCACACCACACTGTTTTTAGTAGGTTAAATCACTCAATACTACTTTCCGGTTTACAATATTTAAATAATTGTCGTGCATTTGTGGATGCATTTATAATTTTGTATTTCTCTACATCTAGTGCCCTACATGATGTAGTGCACTAGATGTAGTGTGGTCTGAACATTGTTTTAAATTGATGCTATTAACGCGATGAATCAATAACATAGAATAACATACTGTTGGATTTATTACCAAAATTATAAGATGATTTATTGAAATTGAAGATTATATTGTAAAAATTAAGCGTAGTGTCATTTGATATTTTAGTGTTAATATAAGTAAGATATTAGTATAAATAAAGTTATGGCTTAAGGGAACCAAGCTATCGTAGAATAAGACTTCAATACATACTGATTTGTATGATAGTAATGTATAGTGTATAGAGTTGATCATATTAATGCAACGCACGACCAGATACTGTCTGTGTTAATTAATTCTATTCTGGATATTGACAAAATGGTTATAAATTTAAACTTTAAATAAATTATGATTGTAATAACTGAACTTTGCATTTTTGAACTTGTAATTACTAATACACTATTGGTGTCAGTTTGAGTAACAATTATGGATGGAACATAACATAGTATGTACAATACAGTAATTTTTTTTACAGGTTCACGCTGTATCCCGCACGTGGCAGGGTAGGCAGAGGGAACTTGATAAGCTATTGTTGAGATATTTCTGTCCGTTCCCCTCTTTGTGTGCCGAGTGGCGGAACACAACGCCGCGCTTTTGTTACCATAGTGAAGAAATGACAAATATTAAATATTTCACTTCCTCGAGTGGAGAGCCAGCGTCACGACAGACATCGAGACAAGAAAAAAAATACGAATGTAATATAATTTTGCATATATTATGTATATACATACATATAATAAAAAATAATTAGTTGTTTTTTTATTATTTATATAATTTTTATAACTCTATTATCGCTTTTATAAACTTGGAATAGGATTTAGCTATAGGTCTTTTGTGTAATATTAAGTAACATGTCTTGAAATTGAGTAAGTTAGCTGCAATTTGATTGTAAAAAATAATTGCCAATTGATTTTGAACTTAAAATATTTATATATTAAATAATATATGTATTAAAAACAGTAGGTTAATGATGAAACATTACATCACATTGGTCTTAGCATTAAGCTCGGACAAATATTTAGACATATTGTAAATAAGATTTATTAATTTTTCTATATTACAATACTATTTTTTTTTTATTATTTATGAAGTGTAAATTCCACACTTTGGAAACAAAGTTACTTATTTAGAAAACATATGAAAATTTTGTACGTAGCGACTTAGCTTGATGAGAACGGGCTTAGTGGTCAATGAGAAATTGCTAATTCCAAGAGGCGCGGGTTCAACACCCGATATGTTTTAAAATTAATATTATTTTTCTATGGAATTATCTTTGGGTAGCGGAATTTGTAAAAAAATCCCTTTTTACATGATGCTAACAGAATAAATAAGTTATAACAAGCGTGTAAAAATTTCGATGTAGCTCGATGAAAACGTATATGTTACGCTAAACTAACCATACGTTCAAAATTTTTATTTTTTCTTAATAAGGTTACATACTTGTCAATAATTCAATATTAATAAATACAAATATTTTGTCGATTTAATGTCAGTTAAAGTTTACTTGGCGTTTCTGAGAGCAGCTACAGAATCTGCATTAGTATTTAGTTATATATAAATATAGGTACCTCATATAAATATGTAAATCTTCAATAGTTATATATGAAGTGGACTGACCGAAACATTCCTTCACTTTGTTATTGAATCTCAAATGTATAAATGTTAAGTATAATCGTTTATTATTGCCATAAGTCAAATATATTATTTAAACACAACATTTGTTTTTTTTTTAACTGGACTGCTTTATTATAATCGTCACTATGGGTCACCTCATAGGTGTGTCGTGGCGCAGCGGCACAAGCGTGTGACTGTGTGACTGGTTGTGGGTTCGATCCCCACTCAAGGAAATAAAATATTTAATATTCTCATTTCCTCGTTCTTGTGACAAAGTTACTTAACGCACAATGCCTCCAATTCGGCGGAAAGCGGGGAACGGAATGAGTGTCTTAACCCTAGGTTCCCAAGTTCCCTCTGCCTTCCCTGACATGTGCGGAAGTGTGAAGGAGCCAAATTTACTGAGAAAGAAAGACTTAAGCAGAGCTCAACATTGGTAAAGAAATTATTAATAGTCATCAAACTTCTTATAAACCTGGGGCTTGTGTTATTTTCCTGTCCCTTACCTTACGATCTTTGTAAAAAGATAGCTGTGTTGTTGCGTATTTATGGTTGTACTATTTCATTTTCCCGCTCTTATAAGGCATACTGGGTGACTGACAGACAAGAGTTGCAAATAAAGAAAAAAAAATAGTAAAAATTTATTAGACACTGCGCCTACTCATACATTTTAAAATAGAGAATGTATGGACGATATAATAATAATAATAATAATAAAGCCTTTATTTCAGAGAGATTACATGATTTTATAAAAACAAAGTTGATATTTTTAAATGACATCGAAAACTTCCTCTGTGTGCCTAGTTTTGGCAAAGGCCTCCTCCAAATTATTCCATTCTAGTCAGTTATTTGCTTTCCGTATCCACAATATAATAAATAATCATAAAAAAGTACTACGAAAAAATATATTCCTTGTATACAGCCTTATTAACTTCCCTCAGTTGCCTTTTTAACACTATGTATTAAATTAACAAATTAAAATAGAATACATCAGATAAATGTTAATAAATATAGATATGGCAATTAATATTTGTGGAAGAAAAATACACACTTTTGAATATAAAATGCATTTAATTAATTAAACTTTAGCACACATTTGATTAATCAGCTGCATAAATAAACAATTTGTTTTGTTTGTAGGGTTACCAAGTTTTCAAAAAATATGTCACTATAAGTTGTTTAAGTACTGAAATTAATGTTTTATCACCACTATTATTGGTTAAGGCTTTCTAAATAATATTTACACACAATATTTAATGTTTCTTTAACTATTTATAATTTTTTTTTGGCAACCCTTGTCTAAGGATTAGAAGTAATGTAAACACAAAATTGTTATTGCAAATCAACTCACATACAAAAACTATTAAATACTCTATACATTGAAAATATGTTTGTTTCTCTTATTCTTTAATTACAACAAATATGTATTTAGACTGTAAATATAAAAATAATATTTCTTAACTATTTATGTACACATTTTATTTTTAGATATCTGTCTTTTCTTGTGTAGAATTTTGGCTAGGTGTTATATTATCAGGATCGTAATTTGAATATTCTGAATTGACACTGATCTCTGAGGTTGGATCAAGAACTTTTTTCATTGCTTGTCTCCTGGCAGCATAAGCAGTCATTCGATGTAGCCTCGCCTCCCTCTGCTCAGCGCTTTCGTTTGCTAGTCTCATGGCAGAGTAAGCTGACATTCTCGCTAATCTCCGAGCTCGCTGATCACTAGTCTCCTGAGCCAACCGCTTGGCAGCGTATGCGGACATGCGTTTAAGGCGAGAAGCGCGTTGGCCGGGAGTTTCATTAGCAAGCCTTCTAGCTGCATAAGCAGACATCTTTGCAAGTCTTTCTGCCCTTTCTTCTGGCGTTTCATTTTTTGAACCTGCACTCTTTCGTCTTACCCTTTTAGAAGCAGTTTCAATTAAAAGTGGATCCATCTCCTGTTCTATTGTCTCAGTCTCGACTTGATCATTTTTCGTAACGCTATCGTCAACTTCATTTTTGATATCTTCAAAATCAACAGGCAAATTCGTCGTGTTCATCGTGGAAGAAATTGGACTCGTAGAATCTTCTGACTTAATAGTAGAACTCCATTTATTATTTGATTTTGCTATCACCATTTTTTTCCATGAACCGTCAGAGGCACTTAAATCACCCATATTGATTATTTAATGATAAGGGGATCCATAAAATCATTTTTCTATAAATATAATAGTTTAATATTTATTATTTCAATGATAAATCACCATATAAAGCAAGAAAATACAACAATTCTAAAAAGTGCCTCAATGTAAATATCAATCACGACAGATAAAATTTAGAAATCTAAAATTAGAAAGCACAGATGTGTTATAGTCATAATGAAAATATTATTATCGTAACTAAATTCATAAATATAATTTGTAATTGTTTATATCTCATTGTAGTTTAATAAAAAAATATTAGAAAATGATTAAGACAATTTTTCATGTGAAGAAAAAGAATATAATAAATTGAAGTTATACAGTATTCTATTTACTTAATATACATGAATGTAACTATAATTTTTAATGTGTATCCGATTTATTTATGTGACAAATAGCAATTTGTACAGCAACACCGCATACGGCTTGAGAGTTGAGCTGAGTTGTCAAAAAGTTGGCATTTCTTCCATCTGTTTTATTTTGCTGAAATCTATTTCTATAACTTGTGGCTTGCGTATGTGAATGCATTTATTTGTGTAACATTTACAGTGTTGATATTTTGTGAATTGTGCTAGTTGTGCCTGCATTGTGGGAGCGAATTATACAGTAATACAATAAAATTGTATTAACATATTAAACGTTTTAATATTAAAGATACTTAAAAGAATAAAAAAAGATAGGTATTTTCATAATAACAAAAGTACAATTGGAAAAGTAACGTGATGACATAATGGTTTAATTGTTATTTGGGAACACAAATCTTAACAATACAAAAATGGACAAAAATATGAACTCCCCGACGACCGAAAGTCCTCTGCCAGAGCCGGAAGAGCTGGACAGTGAGACTGATTACTCGAGTATTCGAGGAAAGGTATATTTTTTCCTATGTTGTTATATTTGTTATTATTTGCCCAATGTCGCGCGAATTTACATCACTCAATAACATGTATATACTTTCTTATTAGAAAAAAGAAACTTGTTTTTTTTATTCTTGTCATTATTGATTTGTTATTATATAAAAAAGAAATCTCTTATTTAACTATTTATAAGGAATTATAAAAAAGTATATTGTTATAAATTGCACAACTGTTTTATGTACATTAGAAATATTTGTTATTGCATCATGTATGTATAATACATTCTGATATTCTAGTATTAAATATTATATTTATAATAAAATTCTAAAAGATTCTAAAATTTATTTTACTATCATAATCATTTAACAGTTTGTCATCATATATAAAATATGAAACATTTTATAAATTTTAATTGTAAAAAGTCCCAATTTATCTATTTTAGATGATATTAGTGAGCCCTACAGCAGACGAATATGACTTACTGCACAAACAGTTAGTAGAG
The DNA here is from genome assembly GCA_019049475.1 of Eueides isabella. Taxonomy (NCBI): domain Eukaryota; kingdom Metazoa; phylum Arthropoda; class Insecta; order Lepidoptera; family Nymphalidae; genus Eueides; species Eueides isabella. The sequence goes on along the minus strand of CM032391.1, from coordinate 14,937,366 downwards.
AGGCTAGAGGCAGGCAATGGGGAAATTATTTACGACATAGGACATGGAGAAGGTAATTGAATTTTTAACATTCATATGTATAAAAATGTTATAAACTAAATACAATCAATGTTGGTGGTAGTTTGATATTTTGAAATTGATTGAGAAGATAATGCTATCTTTATTTCATAATAAAAGGTAAGGTTACAAAGATTCATTACAATGAATCATGTATTGCAACATTAGATATGCTGTTAAGGTGATTAGTAAATTTTATAATTGAGGTACTAAAAATAATTTATATCCAATTAAGTAGGATTTAATTGTATATAAATTATATTGCTCACTGTTAGAGCTTTTTGTATGAAAAAAAAATACATTTGAATGTGTTGTAAAAATTATAGAAAAATAATTTAGGCCTATTGAAGCTGTGAAAAGAATATATATTTGAAATATATATTTTTTTGACTATAAGTATGACACTTATATTTGTGGAGTCATTTCTCACTTTTGATAATGAATAATTGTTATTTCCATGTACAGGATACACAAAAATGTAAAAAGGAAACAAAATTAATCTTTGTTTTATATTATATAGTACAAAATGAAAATCATTTTTGCAATTATAAAAATCTTAAAAATAAGTTTAGTCTTTTTGAAAACTTTAGTCTCTCATGCACAACAGCTACTCTGTTTGTAAAGGATATGGGGTAAATAAAAAAAAATATAATTTAATGTTGTGTCAGATGGTCGAGGATTAACAGAAGATGAGTACAGTGCATCTGTAGCGACACTACAGTCACTAGTTAGTGGGGAACGTATCTCTTGTGTGGAGTTGAGGCGATGGGACTGCGGCACAGGGCTCACTGGACAGTACCTGCTCAGGACTGAGCTGGATCATAATGATTTTATGGAAATTAGGTATGTATAATGATTGAAATTAATTAAAGATAATGGAAAGATTTTCGTTTTGTTTTACTTTTTGATTCTTTGAAGTAATAAAAATATTTTTAGTAATCAAAAGTAATAAAAGATACTATCTACTTATCTCTACTTAGTCATTTTCCCAACTCTATATCCACATTTGTTAAATTACTGCCTTTACATGTTTTACTTGCACAGTTCTATTCTAGAAGAAAAACAGCGGCACTGAATTCTGCTGCTCAATATGTAGTCTCTGTCTATCATATTATATACTACAAATTTTATACTATTCCTTACTACTCAGCTTCACTCTGTATCCCGCACATAGCAAGGTAGGCAGAAGGAACTTGGGAACCTAGTGATAAGACACTCCGTTCCACTTCCGTTCCCCACTTTCCGCCGAATTTGAGGCATTGCGTGTTGAGTGGCGGAACTTAACGCCGCATTTTGCCTTGTACCAGAGCGAAGGAATGAAAACATTAAATATTTAAATTGAAAATATTAAATATTTCATTTCCTCGAGTGGGGATCAAACCCACAACCTATCGGTTACAGTCACACGCTTGTGCCGCTGTGCCTATAGTTTTATATATTTTATTATTGCAAGCATCTTTTCCGTATTATTTAATTGGTTTGGCTTAAATTTGATCTCGACGTAACAATTGTGAAACAAATTTAACCGGATTAATCGCGTATATTGAATATTGCACATTTTGGAACTCGACGTTTTCAACACTCTGTGTTTAGTTTAGTACGTGGTAATGGTAATAAACTCAACTACAGTCTACGAAATGTGTCATAAATGAGGAAAATAAGAAAATCGTCGGATTTCCAAAAAAAATGTTTAACAATCAAAAATACGCGATTAATCGGGTTAAAAGTGTTTCATTTATATTAAATGTGTAACAATCGCGAAAATCAAAGACATTATTATCTAAATATTGTATCTAATTATATATATGTTTCAGAGTGGCAGTAGTAGGCAATGTGGACGCGGGCAAGTCCACTCTCCTGGGTGTGTTAACGCACGGAGAGCTAGACAACGGCAGAGGCTACGCGCGACAGAGGCTATTCAGGCACAAGCACGAGGCTGAAAGTGGACGGACGAGCTCGGTTGGCAATGATATATTAGGATTTGATAGTATTGGTAAGTGGTGGTTCCGTAACTCAACAGCGCGCCATAAATTTCTCTGATCTATCTTTCGTGGCCTTAAAATTCTGAATCGAGGAAATGACATGTTAAATATTTTTATTTTTCGCTCTGGTAAACACAAGGCGCAGCGCGACAGTGAGTTTGATCTCTTATCAAAGCAAAATGCCATAAATTGAGTGTAAAGTGGGGAAAGAAAGGGTCTTAAAGAGAATGGATTGATTTCACACTAAGTTCACAAGTTTCCTTTGCCTACCTTCCCAAGATACAGCATGAAGCTGAGAAAAAAATATCATAAATTAACAAATTGAATAAATTTTAAATGAAACTATTTTAACCAGATTAATCGCATATATTGAATATATTTTAAATGAAACTATTTTAACATACAAGTATACATTTCTTGAAACCTTGAACGTTTCGAACACTACGGTAGTCCGTAGTCGCGGGTTGACCCGTAGCCACGGTATACTGCAAAGTATTGTATAAAAGTCGATATACGCGATTAATCCTGTTAAAATAGTTCATTTAAAATCGCTGACTTTTGAGGCCTGTCGTGGCGCAGCGGCACAAGCGTGTGACTGTAACCGACAGGTTCTGGGTTCGATTCCCAGTCGAGGAAATGAAATATTTAAAATTTTCTATTTAAATATTTAATGTTTCATTTCTTCGCTCTGGTAATAAGGCGTGAATAACTCAAGCGTGGCGTTGAGTTCCGCCACACGCAATACCTCAAATTCGGCGGAAAGTGGGGAACGGAAGTGGAACGGAGTGTCTTAACACTAGATTCCCGCGTTCCCTCTGCCTACCCTGCCTCGTGCGGGATTACAGCGTGAAGCTAAAAAAAAATTTAAAATCGCGAAAATCAAAGATCCTATTAAATTGAATAAAGTTAACTTATCATGTAACAATATTTGACAGGCAACGTTGTAAACAAGCCGGAGCACGGTGCACTGGACTGGGTGAAGATATGCGAGAAATCATCAAAAGTGATAACTTTCATAGACCTGGCGGGGCACGAGCGCTACTTGAAGACCACTGTGTTCGGCATGACTGGACATGCGCCGGATTTTGGCATGCTTATGGTATGTTGGTATCTTTAAGGAATAGGTTGTTTTATTTCTTTCATTCTTATAAACTATACTAGCGACCCGTCCACGGCTTCGCTTGAAGTTGACTGTTACTGAATCTAATCTCAGTAACTTTCTTGTTCTAATGACATTATCACTTTTAAGTTAATCACCATTGTATTAAACAATGAAATTGTAACTTTATTCAATATTGAAAAGAGCAACTGTTGAGTTTGTTGCCGGCTCTTCTCAGCAGAACTGCATTCCGAGCCGGTGGTCATTTTATGTTTGTGATGATTCTAAAGTGCTTGCTATTTGACTAAAGAATATTTTGAATTTGAATTTGAATTTTAAGACGATATTATAGATATTGTTTTGTAAACTAAAATTTCAGCTAAATTAATAAAGAAAAATGTATCAATATTGTAGAAATTAATATTTTAAATTGAAGTAACTTTTTTATTTTGTAACCGATATAAATAAAACTAATACTAAATTATTGAGTAAAAGTTGGCAAAATATAATAATGACTAACTAACTACCTATATAACTGCATTTATATTTGGTTAGCCGTTTCTGAGATTCCTTACGAATATATAAACAGACAAAACTTTAGAAAATCATTATTATATATATATCATTATTACTTAAATGAACGTATAAATAATTTTTAATTCATCTTCCATACACAGACAGAGATCGTTACAGATTTATTATAAGTATAGATATATTTTAAAAACATTGAAAAAGTTTCGTATTTTCTGTTTTAAGTGTGGCATAACACTTTAAAAAATAGTAAAAAAAAATGATTTACCAACATAAAGCAAACATCCATATACGATGTATGATATACAAGATATGATAAGATAAAAAGATAACAGAAAAGTTCCTGGCTTTTTCTATTAATTAAATAAAAACGTATCATATAAAAGGTTTTTATTTACAAAATTTTCTGCATATAGCACAAGCAGAATAAGCAGAGGGAAACTAGTGTGTGATATTCCATTTTCCACGTACCGCCGGAAAATGTAATAACTGATAAAAAAATGGAGAACGGAGTGTTTTAACACTTGGTTCCCCCGTTTAACATGCCACTTGCTATATACAGGATACAGCGTGAAAGTATAAAACGTAGTATATTTCGCTCTGGTAACAACGCAAAGCGCGGCGTTGAGTTCCGCTCAACATGTAATGTCTCAAATTCGGTGGAAAATGGGGAACGGAACGGAGGGTCCCAACCGTATGTTCCCAAGTTCCTGATGTCTACCCTGCCATGTGCCATGAATAATTCAATATACTTGTAATTCCAGATCGGTGCCAACGCAGGCATAGTGGGTATGACGAAGGAACACCTTGGGCTTGCACTGGCGCTGGCCGTGCCCGTGTTCGTGGTCGTCACCAAGATAGACATGTGCCCGCCTAATGTATTACAGGTATACCTTTTCTTTTTCTCTCTTTTTCAGCCTCACATTGTTTCCTGCATATGGCAGGGTACACAACATACAGTTATCCTATGCCTTGTTACCAGAGCGGCTTGCCTTTTTAAAAGAACTGAGTACAAATACTTATTTATTATATAACATATACATTCTTTTTCTTTCATATTCTCGCTGTATCCCGCACGTGATTTAGGCATTGGTAGGCAGAAGGAACATGGGAACCTAGTGTTAAGAAACTACGTTCCACTTCCGTTCCCCACTTTCCGTCGAATTTGAGGCCTTGTGTGTTGAGTGGCGGAACTCAACGCCGCGCATTGCTTCTTAACAGAGCGAAGAAATGAAACATTAAATATTTAAATTGAAAATATTAAATATAATAATGTCTTTGATTTTCGCGATTGTTATACATTTTAAATGAAACACTTTTAAACGGATTAATCGCGTATATTGAATGGTAAACATTTTTCCGTCCGTGTAGTCCGTGGTCACGGGTAGACTACCCGTGACCACGGACTACATGGACGGAAAAATGTTTACCATTCAATATACGCGATTAATCCGTTTAAAAGTGTTTCATTTAAAATATTAAATATTTCGTTTCCTCGACTGGGGATCGAACCCAGAACCTGTCGGTTACAGTCACACTCTTGTGCCGCTGCGCCACGTGATATACAAATAAACAATAAATATAAATAATACTTCATATTTTTAAAATCAACATAACATTAATAAGTTGTAACAAGCGTATAAGAATTTCGACGTAGCTTGATGAGAACGTATGGCTTAGTTGGTCAGGGCGCTTGGACGGTTTCCAAGAGGCCGGGTTCATATCTTGCTACGTTTAATTTTTATACGTTTTTGAAATTTGTATTTTTCTTTCTTAAGTGTAGAATAACACTTTTGACGTAGTAAAGATATTAATAATTGTTAAACATAACAATAAATATTCGTAGATATACTGAAAATAAATAAATTAATAAATAAATAAATCTATCTCTGAATGTATAAATAATTTCCAGGACAATCTAAAGTTGCTAATCCGAATACTGAAGTCGTCGGGGTGCCGCAAGGTTCCCGTCATGGTGAAGACCAAGGATGACGTCATTGTTAGCGCCACCAATTTCGTGTCGCAGAGGTAATTCATATATAAGTATATATTTGTTGTGTTAATTACAATGATTAAATATTATTGCGTATTTTCATTTCTTGACTCAGGTAACAAAACAAAATCGCGAGACTGAGCGCCGTCTCAAGTTCAACAGGAAGTGGAAAACGAAACGAAGTGTCTTAACACTACTTCCCAAGTTTATAACATAAATCGTGAAGTTGATAACAAAATAATATTCATTATTTATATAATTATTTGTCAATTGTACAGGCTATGCCCAATCTTCCAAGTGTCGAACGTGACGGGCGAGAACCTGGAGATGCTGACGATGTTCCTCAACCTTCTGAAGACGAGGATGCCGTCGCAGGACGACAAGCCCGCCGAGTTCCAGATCGACGATACGTACTCAGTACCCGTATGTTTTATCTAAATGTATTATTTTAATTTGTAAACAGTTCAATGCTATGGTAGATATTTGGATATTTGTAAAAAATGATGAATTATTATTATAACTTAAATAACTATTATGAATTATTTAAATATTAAATTATACTTAAAGAAAATAACTTTTTGAAGAATTCAAAAATTATTATCTAAATATTAAAATAATGAAAATGAATAAATAAATAAATAAATTGTCACTGGGATGTCCCTTATATGTTGTATGAGAGATATATCTCTCAGATCTGTCAGTGTATATTGGTGTCAGGGCGTGGGCACGGTGGTGTCGGGCACGACGCTGGCGGGCGTGATCCGCCTCAACGACACGCTGCTGCTGGGCCCCGACCCGCTCGGCCGCTTCACGCCCATCGCCGTCAAGAGCATCCACCGCAAGCGCATGAGCGTGGCCGAGGTGCGCGGCGGACAGACCGCCAGCTTCGCGCTCAAGAAGGTACCTATCTTACATATCTTACATATTTCATATCCACGACCCACTCGTGATCGAACTCACTACCTGTCGAGTTTAAACCAATAAAAGTGATAAGATGCACCAATATTATCTATGAACAAACATTGGGTTGATCGCATAACATTGCTAACGATATATATATATATATATATATATATATATATATATATATATATATATATATATATATATATATATATATATATGTATATATGTATATATACATATATATATATATATATATATATATATATATATATATATATATATATATATATATATATATATATATATATATATATATATGTATATATGTATATATACATATATATATATATATATATATATATATATATATATATATATATATATATATATATATATATATATGTATATATGTATATATACATATATATATATATATATATATATATATATATATATATATATATATATATATATATATATATATATATATATATATATATACGTATATATATATATGTATATAACACATAAAAAACAAATTTTGTTAAACAAATATTTTTATATACTTACGTACACATACGGTATGAATAAGTGTCATAAGTAATCCACTTTAACAATATAAAAACAGGGTGGCAATGTTTTTTTTTTCAAAGATAATTTCCTCATTTGTAATGAAACTATAAAGTGACCATAAATAATCATTATTTTATTTCGAATATATCTATTTTTATTTATTTATGTCATAATTACTGTTCATGGTATAATAAAATTTAACTTAGTAAATTTTGCTTATTAGTCGTAAGAAAACGTTAAAGTCCGGCAATACACCTGTAGCTCCCCTGGTGTTACTCGGGGCCGTGGGCGACGGTGATCACTCACCATCAGGTGACCCGTACGCGAGTTTACATTGTCTTTTCCATAAAAAAAAACATGCAAAAAGAATAAATGTGCTTTATTTGTTATTTTGAGGCCTGTCGTGGCGCACCGGCACAAGCGTGTGACTGTAACCGACAGGTTCTGGGTTCGATCCCCAGTCGAGGAAATGAAATATTTAATGTTTTCAATTTAAATATTTAATATTTCATTTCTTCGCTCTGGTAATAAGGCAAAGCGCGGCGTTGAGTTCCGCCACTCAACATGCAATGCCTTAAATTTGGCGGAAAATGGAGAACGGAAGTGGAACGGAGTGTCTTAACACTAGGTTCCCAGGTTCCCTCTAAATACCCTGCCTCGTGCGGGATACAGCGTGAAGCTAAATAAAAAAATGTTATTTTTGTTTTTAACAATGTCAGTCACTATGATCTTCATTCATTAAACGACTGATATTGTTAAAGACGAAAATTATACTTTTTTTTTTTTTTGGAAAAAAATTGTTTAAATAAAAAAATATGTTCAACCTTCGGTTATTTATTTGAAGAATTGGTAGCATCAGTGACGGGATTAGATCCTGTAGTTGTCTTGCTTAATCCAGCCATTGTCGTCGCTAGACTGTAGACTTGCTACACGAGGTCGACGAAAACTGTAGTTACAAATCACAAATTTCATATTTGTACTTAATATTTAATTATTTTATAAAGAAAACCTTTTTTTTTGTTTTTATTTTTTAAATAATTGACAATGTTCTTTTTTTATTCTTTATAACAATTCTTAAGTGGTTGTTCGTGCTAACTCCTTTTCCTTTTCCTGCTATGAATATGATTGTACCATATAAATTTAATTTTCAATTGCGTTATTAAGTATCTAAAATTTGGTAAATTATAATTTTTTTTTAAATAAAAATATAAAGATACATCCTTTGGAATATGTACCCAGTATAGAACGTGTGACAATAATTTTCGAGCGAATTCGATTGAAGGATATTGATTATATTTAAATTGATATCTTCGCCGAATTTCATGTTAAATGGCGGAACTCAACGCCGCGCTTTGCCGTATTATCAGCGCGAATTAATGAAAATATTAAATATTTAATTTCCTAGAGTGACGATTGACACACGACCTGTTTCCTTTTCCATAAATATGTAAAAACGTCCTATGTTCAGATCAAGCGGTCTCAGATCCGCAAGGGCATGGTGATGGTCTCGCCAGCGCTGGAGCCGCAGGCGTGCTGGCAGTTCGAAGGGGAGATCCTGGTGCTGCACCACCCCACCACCATCTCATCCAGATACCAGGCTATGGGTGAGCCCCCTCTCTTGATAATAATGTGTATCTATTACGCTAAATTAAAATATTTTAGTTATTATGATGAAAATATATGGCGATATGATTTATTTAGTTTTATGCAGAATTATTTGTTGTGTAATTGTTTATTTTTAAATAAAATTATAACTTTTATGTTGAAAATAGCTTATATTATGTTGCCTTTCAATCGAAAATGTTGTTATCACTTTTTCAAGTGGTAATCCACACTTAGGAAAGTAAGCTACTTATTTAGAAAACGTATAAATTATTTTTGAACAGTTTTCTAGGGATGCGGGTTCCGATCCGAAATATGTTTAAATTTTTATATGTTTCATTAAAATAAGTAGCAATAAAAAAATGTTTTCTTATCTTTTTTTCAACTGTAATGTTTAATAGACTCGTATAGTTAGTGAGACTAGATCGACGGGTCCAAAGAACAAAATCGTATATGAAAAATGATCGACTTTCAGTATGAGGTTTTGAAGTTCTGTGTGAATGTAATCATCAACTATTAACGCAAATACAAAATAATTGCAAAAAAAATGTTTAATAGCTGTTCAATAGTTCTAAACCTCATACTGAAAGTCGATCATTTTTCATATACGATTTTGTTCTTTGGACCCATCGAGATGTAAGATCAAAGTCACAACCCTGGTTATGTTTATACTGACACATGCTATGATTGTGACAGGATGACTTAAATGCCATTTTTATAACTGAATTTTATAATATAAAATTATAAAGCCGATGACTTTTATTTTGTTCAACACTCTACTTTTAGGCACGAGATGTGTCATGAATTCGGGAACCTATTGCTTAAACACTCCATTCTCTACTTTCTGCTGAACTCTTTACGTGTTGAGTGACCCAACTCAATACAGCGTTTAACCTCGTTACCTGGCGCGACTAAATGCGCATAGTAAATATTTAATTACTAAACTTAAATTTAAAAAGCGTATAAAAATTTTGAACGAAGCAGGATTTGAACCCGCGCCTCTGGAATACCGTTCCAGAGGCGCGGGTTCAAATCCTGCTTCGTTCAAAATTTTTATACGCTTTTTAAATTTAAGTTTAGTATTTTCTGTCCTAAGTGTGGAATAACACTTTAAAATATAGTAAAAATAATATTTAATTAATTTGTACTTCCTCGTAATTTTAATTGGCTCCGGCTCTTGCCTCCTGAAGCTATCGTTTCTAACCATGTTTGGTGTGTGGTGTGTGCCAGTGCACTGCGGCAGCATCCGCCAGACGGCCACCATCCTGTCCATGTCGCGCGAGTGCCTGCGCACCGGCGACAAGGCGCGCGTGCGCTTCCGGTTCATCAAGCACCCCGAGTACCTCAGGCGGGGGCAGCGGATGGTAACTACACCACTTGTCTTAGTGTCTTATGGATGTTTGTGTACGATTATGGAGTCTAGACTGTTAGTATTGTTTACCGCAGGTGTTCCGCGAGGGTCGTACGAAGGCCGTGGGCAACGTGCTGCGGCCGGAGCCCGCGGCCGGCGGCGCCAAGGCCGCGCCGGCGCGCCCGCGCCTGGCCGCCCGCCCGGCGCCGGCGGCCGGCCAGGAGGCGAGGGGGTCTCACGCGGTTCGTATCACTTATATGTATATGGATATATCTGTACGTTTATCACTACTTTTTAGATATGTGTGTATATCCTGGAAGTAACCCTAGATTCGAAACTACAATGGGGCCCCCATCTGTCTTCTCTTGCGGGCAGACTGAGCTCCGCTGCATATGCTGTTAGAAAAGTGAGGCAGCTTACGGACGTTGATACTGCACGCCTAGTCTACTTTAGCTATTTTCATAGCATATTGTCCTACGGAATATTACTATGGGGCAATGCTGCAGATATCGAATCTTTATTCGTAATTCAAAAAAGAGCAGTCCGAGCCATTTACGGCATGGGAGCTCGGGAATCCCTGAGAGATTTTTTTTAAAAGAAACGGGTATTCTTACGGTGGCATCACAGTACATATATGATAATATAATACTTGTTCGGAAAAATAGCCACAATTTATTAAAAAACAGTGACCGACATGATATCAATACAAGAAGTAAAAACAAGCTGATAACTCCTAGTTTTCGTCTTCAAAAAGTTAGTAAATCTTTTATGGGACATGGTACACGTATGTATAATAAAATTCCACAAATAATTTTAAATTTGCCACTTCAAAAATTTAAAGTGAATGTTAAAAATATATTCAAATTCAAATTCAAATTCAATATATTTTATTCAAAATAAGTAGTTACAAGCTTCGTTTTTTGAACGTCAAACAATTTACCACCAGTTCACTAAAGTTATTGCCTCAGACCTGAGAAGAACCGGCGAAAGAAACTCAGCGGGACATGTCCTTTTTTTTTTAATCAAAACTTTACATTATATATTTATGTGAGAATGATACACTTGAAACAGCCTGGAGCGAGCATTTTATTCCCAAGGCGTGTTATCATTTATGAAATCGTTAATATGGTAATAACCTTTAACACACAAACGTCTTTTCACAACCTTATTATTGTTAGGCAAAGCATATTATTCTATTCAAGAATACTACAACGATAAGAGTGCGTGGGATTAAATGCTGTTGGTACTCACTCAGGAAGCTATGTTATATATTTACTTTAATTGATATTTTGAAAAGAGCAACTGTTGAGTTTCTTGCCGGCTCTTCTCAGCAGACCCGCCTTCGGAGCCGATGGTAGCTTCCTGTAAGGACTGACACCACAGACACTTATATGTAACTTGACGATTCAAAAGTGCTTAAATGGCCTAATTGAATAAAGAATATTTTGATTTTGATTTTAAACAAACAAAAATCATATGATTTTTTTTCAGGTTTATCTAAGCTGTATCCAGCACATTGCAAGGTAGGCAGACGAAACTTGGAGACCTAGTGTTAAAACACTCTGTTGATTCCGAACGACTCCCATTTGAGACATTGCGTGTTTTGCCTATACATTAATAATAAACTAGTGTTATTAGTTTCTTTTTCTATATATATATATATATATATATATATATATATATATATATATATATATATATATATATATATATATATATATATATATATATATATATATATATATATATATATATATATATATATATATATATATATATATATATATATATATATATATATATATATATATATATATATATATATATATATATATATATATATATATATATATATATATATATATATATATATATATATGTGTGTGTGTGATTAGACGCAAGAAAGCGACGTGACAGCGGTAGACTCCCCGTTCGAAGTGCAAGCCGACAAGCGCGCGCCGGCGCGGCGCCGCAAGCGGCACGACAAGCCCCCGCCCGCGCCCGCTCCGCCCACACTCGCCGCCAACTGAGCACATGCACAGATGCACACGAACAAACGTCTGTGCTTGTAGACATCCGCACACACAATCAACAGAACACCACCCCTAATTGTTTCTTATTTAATTGCATAATAAATATGAACATTCATAAAAATATATAAATACTTCGTCAAGAAAATAAATACCTGAAAAAAAAACCATAAACAAGTAACCATACTCATATATTGAAAGAGAAGAAAAAGTGTTAAAATCAAATCTTAAAATGTAGATTCAAATTAATAGAAATATTTAATTAAATTTTTAAAATAAATCTTATCTTTAAAAGTAAATTACTCTTTTTTTATGTTATTATTAAATAAATACATTATTTTATGATATTTCAAAGTACACAAGCATATGTACATATTCAACCATCACAATATATGAAACCAAAAAAAAAAATACATTAATTATTATTTAAAATTCACCTAACAAAAGTTACAGAGTATTCTTTGTTAATGTATAATTTAAATACTTTATATGAAACAAAATTTAAAAATTCATATTTTATAAGAACCTTTACTCATTCTACAACGATACTTACATCAAACTAGTTTAATATTACAAATTTATAGTATAGTATTAAAGTCGGGTATGATAAGCAATAGTTAAAATATTTCAACGCTGTTTGACGATAACATGTAAGGCTTTCTTTGTGAATGACTAGTGAAATCTGCTTGTTAGTGAGGTTAATGTATGTGAATGTTTTTAAAATTAACATTTTTTCTCCTTTATAAGAAATGGTAATGTTATTACATTTTACAATTTAATATTTTTTTAAAATTTTTGATTCTATAGTATTAGTGTTTCAAGTATATGAAGTACAAATATGTTCTAATTTACACTGAAATATTTAAAAAAAAACATCTGCTTTTTTTATATCTTATATTTAATAACAAAATTTTACTTACAGAATTGTATCTACTTATAATTATATAGAAAAAACTCCTCCTAGCTGCTAGATTGTCTTTTTTTATATAGGCTTTTTAAGTATTCACATTGAGTGGCGGAATCCTTCCTTAGACCCTTTCAGTAGATATGCATATCAAGAAGGTTGTTTTCTTATTTATAAAATTTGATGTATGTTTTGGTCAAAAATTGAAAATTCTATTAGTTATTTAATTTTTTTAAGTGTTATTTACAGTAAAGAAAGAAAAATATGAAGAATTGGATAAAAAAATCACTTTAACCCTGAATGGTAAAAAAGTAAAAGTAAGTAAAGTATCCATATATATGTATATTAAAATAATTGTGTTTCTAAATATTTTTTCTCTCTTTCTCCTGATTGGTTATATTTTTATTTGGTTTTAAATTTTAATCACATGGTAGTTACCAAAAGTGTTTGGAAATGAACATTATTACATAAACTACTTAAGATATTTAAATAAATTGTAGAATTTTGTAATACCTGCTATCAGTTGTTTTAATTTTTTTTTATCTACTAGAATGGCTAGCATTTGCTCCTTCCTTCATATCATTACCACAGTATTCACTTTCAGTAACATTATATGTGATTTTTATAGTTAAATAAGAGGATATTTTTATTGATTTTGAGAAATAAAACTAGCTGGAAGTGTAAAATGTGTCTTTTATTTCAATAATTCATAGCTTATATAATTAATTATATGCATATGTTAACATAACAGAAATATTACAATGCTTAAAGCTCTCAAATGTAAAGGTGATGAACATTATTGTATGACATATTTGACTTGTCAACAGTCACCTTATATTTTATTGTATTATTTTTTTAAGTTTTCTAAAATGAATAAAACCTAATTATGATAATCTACACAATTATTATGTAATTTGAACTTGCAAAATATATTCCTATATTTTAACAAGATGACTAAGATAATGTCCCCATGCATATTATATTAATTTATTTTTTTAGCTGTCTTTTAGCATCATTTACACCTTGCTTTAAATTTTCACTAAATTTTCTTAAAAATGATATAAAACTATTCACTTTAGCAGGATCTACATCAGAAAGCTTTTCCTTTCCTCTATAAAACACTGAAACAGCAAGCTGTGCAGCTCTCCTGACTGGATATGACTCTGCTATCTTTTGAACCAAGTGTTCATTATTTGCTAAATACCTCAGTATTGTACGTAGTGGCATTTTGAATTCACTTAAAAGAGGTTTCAAATGAACACATATTACGGTATTTCTGTAGCAGTTCTCTTTTCAGACGCAATTGGGTTCTGAGAATTTCGAACTGCTTCAGTTGATCCTGCTTGTTGTATTCAATGCCTGGGAGACGTCTTATCTGAAAAATAAGTATATATTATTTTCATGTGAACATTGTATGTATGTTTTAAGATTGAAATACTTTTATATAACCTTTGACAAGGAGATAAATATATTTTTTGGGATAAAACAAAATACCTGAGAACGTGCAACGTCAAATTTCTTTTGCAATTCCAAAACTTTCAAGCTGCAATCCTGCGATTCCCTTGCCTTTGCAGAATTGTCGTTCAATTCCCGCTCGAAACTACAAAATAAAGGGCGATTTAGTATTTGTCAAATACATGTGACGATAACTTATCTAAAAATAAAATAACACAAATATGTACCTTCGTATGATTTCGTAAACAATCGGTAGAAAATCTACATCTACTTCTTGAATAGTAAGCGGACTAAAATTGTTTGGATCTGCATGGTCAGTGTTATTATCCATATTAGGCTTGCTAAACTTAATAATGTAACTTAAATGACTTGCCTAATAATGTATTTTTCATCAAAGGTTATCCGAAGTTGAACTATTAATTAAGACTTTAGAGCATTAAAATAGAAATGCCAATAATTTTAAGTCAAGAACTGACACACTGTCAAATCTAAGAAAACAGAAGTATAGAGCATTATAAATTGCTTTACTCTTTGGTATAGAGCTAGAGAGTTGAGAGGTTATCTTCATAGTGTAAATATTACTTATATTAAGAAGAGGATTACCATTTCAATATTGTTTAATTAAATTTATTAAAATTACATCTTAAGCCTTAATTTTCTCATAATCTTATTAATTAACCATAAAACTATCCCAATTTTAGATTTACAAATTTACAGGATAATCTAGCACAGGTATTAAGTTAAAAAAAAATATAGTTGTCAACTTACCCGAGCGACATTTAATGTGTCAAAATTGGGTTAATGTGTTCTGTGGTCAGAAAGAAAGCAGAAAACATCAAACTTCTGTGTATCAAACAACCTATTTTTATTTCACATTTTGTTATCTTAATATATTTTGTGATGTGATAAATTATTAGACTTAAAACGACAAATAATGGATGAAGTTTCAAAGCTAGAACATCTCTCTCTTGTTTCTAAAATATGTACCGAATTAGACAATCATTTAGGACTAAACGACAAAGATTTAGGTAACTTATTAATTTATCGAAACGCATCTTGTTAATTTTCCTAATTTCATTTTTATTAATACTATTATTTCGATTGTTTACAGCGGAATTCATAATTGATTTGGCAGACAAAAATCCAAATTTTGATGGATTTAAAAAGGCGCTCGTTGAAAATGGGGCAGAATTCCCAGACTCATTCATGGTCAATTTACTTCGAATTATACAACATATGAAACCAGTATCAAAAGAGAGTGATAAAAATGAAGATAAAAACAAGTCAGGGAATCCATTAGCCACAAAATTTCCTGGTTTAGCTATTCCCAATGACAAACCGCATACCTTTTCCTCCGATGATGATAGTGATGATGATGACAAAAATACTAAAAGAATTACTTCGAAAGATATATTTAAAGATGAATCGAAAGCAAAAATTTCTCCTAACAATGAAGTTGATGATGCTATGGCAGCCCTAGAGGCTTTAGCGCCTTCAAAAAGTGGCATTACAAAAGATGAAATTGAAAAAGACGTTAAAAAACGTAACCGCAGTAGAGATCGCAAGGATACGAAAAGAGGTGAATCAAGAGAAAAAAACCCTAGAAGCAGGAGTCGAGAAAGAAGAAGTCGAAGTAGGGATATAAAACGTAATAAGGATAGAAGGAGTCACAGTAGAGGCAGAGATAGACACAGACGGAGCAGAGAAAGAGACAGGAGGAGTAGAAGCAGGGACAGAAGAAGTAGAAGTAGGGACAGAAGAAGTAGAAGTAGGGACAGAAGAAGTAGGGATAGAGATAGAAGAAGACGGTCCAGGAGTCGTCACCGATCCAGATCAAGAGACAAATATAGGAGGTCCAGATCTAGAAACAAGAAATCTAGGTCTCGGTCACATGGTAGGGAAGAAAGAACTAGGTATAGGGACAATGACTATGATAAGAAGCCTAGAAAAAAGAGTCCAGATGTAGTGATCAGTGATGATCCTGAACCAGGAAAAGTAAGTATTATATTTAATAATATTAATTTGTGCTAGGACAGATAAAAGTTTTAAAATAATTATGATTGAATGATGATTTAATTCCAACTAATAAAAAAAAATTAAGTGTAGTCGTTCATCATGTCACTTTTAACCTGATGGTGTGGTCAATCCTTGCTGAGGGGACCACCTTTTCTATCAACACTATAACTTGAATTCCATTGTAAGAGAAGAATTGAGTGTTTTCTACTTTCTGCCAGAGAAAAGAAAATCTATCTGTTTAAGAAAATATTTATTTAAATTGTTTTTTATAATTATATTATTATATATTTTTTTTCAATATGCAATACCTTAAAATTCAGTGGAAACTGGGGAACAGTAGACAAATGGAGTATCTTAACACTTCGTTCCCTAGTTCCCTCTGCCTACCCTGCCATGTCCGCGATACAGCGTGAAGCTGAGTAGTAATAGTATTTTTTTATAAGATTTTCTCAAATATGAGTTTATCATTCACATTTTATATTATGTAGAAAATTGTGTGATTGATTCTTTTATTGCAGATTTACACTGGAAGGGTAGCAAATATAGTACCATTTGGTTGTTTCGTTCAAATGGAGGGCCTGCGGAAAAGATGGGAGGGCTTAGTTCATATTTCCCAATTAAGGTCTGAGGGTAGAGTCACCAATGTTTCTGATGTTGTAGGCAGGGGAGACAAAGTTAAGGTATGTGTAAAATAAACATAAAATTCTTTATATAAATGATAGGTTAATTAGGCCATAGTGGTTGTATGGGACTATATCTCACTAAATATAAACAATGTTGTTGCCAGTTCAATCTCCATTTATGGATTTCATCAACACTTAAGTTAAATTTTTAATCATTTTTGCTCTAGTTTGATATAACATGGCATTTTGTTCTTCAATTTAATATACAATATCTCATATTTGATAGCAGAAAGGGAATAATGAAACATTACTGGGTTTATACCCTCAGGTTTTCATACCCTCTTATATCTAGGATAAAGAGTATAACTATGAAATATGATTTATTTTAAAAACTTTACTTTATAGTAACTGTACTGTAAGAAAAGTACTTTAAAGTAACTTTACTTTAATAATGATTAGATGTTTTACTAAAAAGATACAATATACACTAATTATTCTGGATGCCTTCTGAATTTCTTTTTTTAGCAACAAAATAATTGTTTCTGTTTAATTACATATTCTTATACTTAAACAATATTTTTTTATATTATTGTAATTGTATTAGTTAGTAGCTGACAATTTTAAATATCAGTATCAAATTACAATTATATTTTTCTGCCATTCATATGTTTCTATAAAGAAAATTAAGCACATATGATTTTGTTCATAGATCAAAGTGCTGTCTGTGACTGGACAAAAAGTTTCTCTAACAATGAAGGATGTTTGTCAAGAAACTGGAAAAGATCTGAATCCCACATCTCATGCTCATCTAGAGGTAAGTAAATACATGTATTTTAATTTTTTTTATGACTTCTTTTATTTCAAATTAACCATAAATTTACTTAATTTTTTAATGTACAATTTTACGCTGGAAAATTAGAAGCGGGTAAGCTCAAAATGTCGAAGTGGCAAAAAAATGTTTTTTTGGGACTCAGCATAATATATAACTGAACATACATACCTAGCTTCACGCTTTATCTCGCACGAGGCAGGGTAGGCAGAGGGAACCCGGGAACCTAGGGTTAAGACACTCTGTTCCACTTCCGTTCCCTACTTTCTGAAGAATTTGAGGCATTGCGTGTTGAGTGCCTTATTACCAGATCGAAGAAATGAAATATTAAATATTTAAATTGAAAATATTAAATATTTCATTTAATCGACTGGGGATCGAACCCAGAACCTGTCGGTTACGGTCACACGTTTGTGCCATTGCGCCACGACAGGCCCCAAACTGTATAACTGTAATAATTGATATTAAAACTGTAATAATTGATTATAACTGTAATAATTGATATTAAATAACAATAAAAATTATAAAAATATGTATGTCATAAATAGCATTACCCATTGCCTAACGATACATCTAAGGAATTATCTTTGAGTAGCGGAATGTTAAAAAAATCTTGTTACATAGATGCTAAAAACATAAATAAATAGTAAGAAGAGTATATAAAAAAGCACTGATTTAAATCACACTATGTTCAAATTTGTATATATTTTTTGAATATATATAAAATGTTATTCATTTAATATGTATATAAAAACGTAATTATGTATTGGGTTCTTTCAGGCTGAACGTGAAGGTCGTAACCCTGACCGTCCCCCGCCTGCGGCCACGGTCCTCGCAGGGCTCCAGGGCGGGCTAGATCCCGATGAGGACTCCAGCAGGAAACGTGTTACAAGGATCTCCAGTCCTGAACGATGGGAAATAAAACAGGTATAGATATGATAGCGATTGTAACATTTTGTTATATATGTAAAAAACTTTTTTCAATTATATATTGTCATGAAAATAGCTTATTGTGTTTCATGTAGACTTTTTGCAAATTCTACCAACATTTTACTATTGAGGCTGTCGTGACACAGCAGCACAGCGTCTTACTGTAAATGCTATCTATGGTTATGAGTTTGATTCCTACAAGCTAATGTATTTTTTTGCTTTGGTAACAAAAAAAAAAGTGTGGCGTTACGGAATGTGCCAATACAAGGTTCCCAGGGCGCTTCCTTTTCGTAGAAACTAGAACATAGATGATCGAGAAACACCGCCGCCGACCATCCAATCCATTCATCTCAATGATTCAGTCAAAAAAATGTTACACAAGCTCTTTTTTTTTATACACATACATACATACTACAAGTCGAGTGCGCCAGATGACATATCACGTCTAGTGCTCTATTCATCTGCCTCCTAAGCTAGTACCAATGCTAACGCGTCTATTTCTACACTCTTACTCAGTCAGCGTAGTCCCAGACTCGTGGCAGAGCGTACATCTTCTGAATCCCAATAAAAGACGAAAAATGTTTCCAAAAGAACCTGGTTCAATTCAACAAGCTTAAGGCATCAATATATTGCGCCTTACCATTTTAAGTGACTGCCAGTTTCGTGATCATCTGGACAGCAAGGCTACATTGGCATACTTCACGCGAACAGTTTGGATCTCTATCGGGCCCGGGTCCAGCCTCGTATAGAGTAATGTTCTTACCTGGGTAAAGCACCCTAGTATCAGCTTAAGCTCTCACATATAATGTAGAGCCGTTTGAATAATTGGAGGTAAAATATTTTGTGAAGGGCTTGAAACTTTGGGCTTACATACGTAGAGACGTCTCCTTGCTATGCGTTCTCTAGTACATTTACCATGGGGAGTGTTCTAGAGAAACCATTCTCAACATCTAGATACATGGCACTCTATTACTATTTAGTTTCGTAAAAACTACAGTCTACGAGCCACACAACATCTCTAGGATGGCCTACCTACGGCATTGTTTCCAGGTTGATACGACATGTACCCTGCAAAAGGCGCGTCTATTTCCACTTTAAAGGCATGTAATGCACCTGTAGCTCCTCTGGTGTCACACGGGGCCGTGGGCGGCGGTGATCGCTCACTATCAGTTGTCGTACGCTCGTTTGCCTTGTCTTTTCCATAAAAATAACAAAGTTCCCTCTGTCTGCCAGTAGAGGTATCTCTACTGTCTACGTGAAATGTATAGCGTTAATCTAAAAATATTCTGCTTTCAGATGATATCCTCAGGAGTAATAGACAAGAGTGAGTTGCCTGATTTCGACGAAGAAACAGGCCTCCTACCAAAAGACGAAGATGGAGAAGCCGACATTGAAATAGAACTGGTCGAGGACGAGCCACCATTTTTGCAAGGCCACGGCAGAGCGTTACACGATCTGTCTCCAGTAAGAATTGTTAAAAACCCAGACGGTTCCTTGGCTCAAGCGGCCATGATGCAAAGTGCTTTAGCGAAAGAAAGGAGAGAACAGAAAATGTTGCAACGAGAGCAAGAAATGGAAAGCTTGCCCACTGGTTTGAATAAGAACTGGATAGATCCATTGCCGGAGACTGAAGGGAGAACTCTGGCCGCTAACATGAGGGGGACCGGCATCACCGCCCAGGATCTACCGGAGTGGAAGAAACACGTGATCGGTGGAAAGAAGTCGTCTTTTGGTAAAAAGACTAATTTGTCTCTGTTGGAGCAGAGGCAGTCGCTGCCCATTTATAAATTGCGTGATGAATTGACTAAGGTGAGCTTTTTGTATTGATTTATTAGGTAGAACATGAGGCCTGTTGTGGTGCAGGGGAAAAAACGTTTCTAAACAAACAAGTTGTGGGTTCGATTTTCACTGGAGGAGAACATTGAATTCCGGTATACAATCGGGTAGGCAGGGTGGTGAGTGGCGGAACTTAACGCCGCGCTTTGCCATGTTATCGGAGAGAAAAAATGAAAACATGAAATATTTATTTTAAAAATATTTTATATCCTCATGTGGTGGGCTACAGAAGCACGCTTGTGTGTCTGTGTGCTACGGCAGGAGAAAAAAGATATATATAATAAAATATAGATAAAGATATAAACGCCCAAAAGTGATAGCGATTCACTCCGCCATACGATATACGGCAATCTCTTATATATAATAGTAATCGGCGAGATACATTCAGACAAAACAATGCAAATAAATCAATACGTGTATTTCTTGTCATGATCGTTAATTAACATATTTTTATAGTAAAATAATAATATTTTAAATTTTTATTCGTTTATCTATACATTTGTATGAGTTAATCTCAAGAACGGCTGAACAGAGTTTCATTTTCAATGTATATTTTTATGTTTTTAAATTTCATTATCAATGAAAATAGATATAGTTTTAAAAATGGTAACATTGTTAGAGCAAAAACGTAATTCAGATTAGTAAATAAAATAGAGTAATTTCAAGCGGACGAAGCCGAAGGCGGGTCGCTAGTGTTGTAGTAACGTTTTCATTTCTTCGCTTTGTTGAAACGCGGCGTTGAGTTCTCCCACTCAATACGCAATACCTCGTAACCAAAGAGGAGAACGGAAGTGCCTCAACACCAGATCCTCAAATTCTCTCTGCCTAGCCTCATTATATAAAATAACACAAGCTGACCCGGCAAACGTTGTATTGCCATAAAAAAGGAAACATGTTAAGTTTATTCAAATCTTATGACTTAGGCGTTTGAAAAATAGACAGTAGCCGTAGTATTCATTTAAATTGACTGATGTTAAGAGCAATATTGTTTTAAATTAAATATGTACGTGATTAATTTAAAATGTATTTATTTGAATAAGTTTTTTTTTTTTAAAAAATACCTTCGCAAATAATGCATTACTTTAGAACAAATTTAGTTAGCATAAAAAGCTAACCTTAAAATAGACATATGCTGTCGCGGAATTTTTTTTACGATTTTTACGAAACATCAACCGTTTACGCAACGCACTAAGCGGAAACTCTTAATTAGGAAAAAATCTCTCGATTTTGTAACATTCTTAAATGGTGCTCCGGTCCTATTGGTGTTAGCGTGATGATATATAGCCTTCCTTTGTAACACTGAAAGCGCGTTCAAGCGAACGAACAAACAAACAAACTCTTCAGCTTTATAATATTAATATCAGGCCTCTATATAATATAATGTATGTGCAGGCGATATCGGACAACCAGATCCTGATAGTGATCGGCGAGACGGGGTCGGGCAAGACGACGCAGATCACGCAGTACGTGTGCGAGAGCGGCGTGGCGGCGCGCGGGCGCGTGGCCTGCACGCAGCCGCGCCGCGTGGCCGCCATGTCCGTGGCCAAGCGCGTGGCCGAGGAGTTCGGCTGCCGGCTCGGCCAGGAGGTCGGCTACACCATCCGCTTCGAGGACTGCACGGGGCCCGACACTGTCATTAAGTGAGTCTCGTTTGCCCCCTTTATATATGGCGTGCACCGTCGTACCTATTGCGATATGATGTCTGTCATTTTCATTTTAATATAGATTTTTTTTTTTCATTTCTGAGAATATGACTAATACATTAAATCTTAATTATGAAATGTTATTAACGACAAGTAAACATTACATTTTAAACAATATTGATTTTATTGAACAAATATCAATGGCAGAAAAAATATCGAAGTAACTTGCAACTTAAAATATGTATATTTCAACAGAACTGCATTGAAGTGTAATAAAATATATACTGTAAATATACATATTTTCGCCGTGTGATTCCGGCTTAGAATAGGATCACCCTGGTACTGATGGTGTCGTAAGAGGCGACTAAAGTGCGTGTGGGAGAGTCACGTTGCCAGTAATGGCAACACGCATGGGCAGACTCGACCGGATAATTACCACCCCCGGCATTTAAGACTGGCGTTAAGTAGTGGCTTTGGCCACTACGTTTCGCATTAGGTAATGCCGGGCCCCGGTGCCTTTCCACCTTAAAGGACGGCAACGCTCCTGTAGCTCCCCTGGTGTTACACGGGGCCGTGGGCGACGGTGATCACTTACCATCAGGTGACCCGTACGCTCGTTTGCCGTCTTTTCCATAAAAAAAAACATATACAAATATATAGTGTAAATATACATGTTTCAAGGTGGTTAAACCATTTTATATAGAATTGATAATTATATTTCATTATTAACACGTTTCTCCAATAATTTCAGATACATGACAGACGGTATGTTGCTGAGAGAATGTCTAATGGACCTAGACCTGAAAAGTTACTCGGTCATCATGTTGGACGAGGCCCACGAGCGCACCATACACACGGACGTCCTCTTTGGCCTCCTCAAACAGGCCGTACAAAAAAGACCAGAACTTAAACTGATCGTCACCTCAGCTACCTTGGACGCTGTGAAATTCTCACAATATTTCTTCGAAGCCCCCATTTTCACTATACCCGGAAGAACGTTTCCGGTAGAAGTCTTATATACTAAAGAACCAGAAACTGATTACTTGGATGCGTCCCTAATAACTGTAATGCAAATCCATTTAAGGGAACCCCCAGGGGATATACTCCTCTTTTTAACTGGTCAAGAAGAAATTGATACGGCGTGTGAAATTTTATACGAACGAATGAAGTCTTTGGGGCCTGATGTGCCAGAATTGATCATTTTGCCAGTCTACTCCGCTTTGCCATCGGAAATGCAGACGCGGATATTCGAACCGGCACCCCCCGGGTCTAGGAAGGTCGTTATAGCCACTAACATAGCGGAGACGTCGTTGACTATAGATGGTATATATTACGTAGTGGATCCCGGTTTTGTTAAGCAGAAGGTGTATAATTCTAAGACCGGAATGGACTCGTTGGTCGTCACGCCTATTTCACAGGTATGGTTATTAATATATCTTTTTATAGGTATTAAATATGTACTCTCTCTCTCTCTCACTCTCTCTCTCTCTCTCTCTCTCTCTCTCTCTCTCTCTCTCTCTCTCTCTCTCTCTCTCTTACACTATCTGGTTCCCGCTGTATCCCGCACATGGCAGAGTTGGCCCAGGGAACTTGGGAACCTAGTGTTAAGACACCGTCAAAATCGTGCGTCGTCGTCAGTGCGTGTTGAGTGGCAGAAATCAACGTTGCGATCCGCCTTGTTATCGGAACGATAAAATGGAAACATTAAATATTTATATTAAAAATATTCAATATTTCATTTCCTCGAGTGGGTATCGAAACCACACTCTGTGTAATATTTAAAGTCACATGCTTGTGCCGCTGCACCATGACGGCAGGCCTCAAATCAAATATGTATATTTTTATCTTTACGTGTTTAAAAATGTTGCATAATATTTATAGTGAAGATTTAATTTTTTGAGGCCTGTCGTGGCGCAGCGGCACAAGAGTGTGACTGTAACCGACAGGTTCTGGGTTCGATCCCCAGTCGAGGAAATGAAATATTTTATATTTTTAATTTAAAAAATATTTAATGTTTCATTTCTTCGCTCTGGTAATAAGGCAAAGCGCGGCGTTGAGTTCCGCCCCTCAACACGCAATGCCTCAAATTCGGCGGAAAGTGGGGAAAGGAAGTGGAACGGAGTGTCATAACACTAGGTTCCACTTCCGTTCCCTCTGCCTACCCTGCCTAGTGCGGGATACAGCGTGAAGCTGAAAAAAAAAAGAAAAAAAAATAATTTTAAGTTCTCCGTTCTTTATTTTTTGTTTAATTTTCAAAACATTGCGTATTGAACCCGACGCCGCGCTTTGCCTATAATAGTGGATGAATTTAAATAATAATTAAATATAAACATTTGACCACGATGGAATTGAATCTACATCTTATGCGACAACGCGACAATATATACTTTTATAGAATGGGCCTAATTTGAATGTTATTTCACTTCAGGCGGCCGCCAAGCAACGCGCGGGGCGCGCGGGTCGCACGGGGCCGGGCAAGTGCTACCGGCTGTACACGGAGCGGGCGTACCGGGACGAAATGCTGCCCACGCCCGTGCCGGAGATACAGAGGACCAACCTGGCCACTACAGTGAGATATTATAATTAATTATATATATTTTTTAATTCTGTATCCCCCACATGGTAGGGTTAAGGTTGACACACCGTTGTCGTTCCTCCATTTTCTGCCGAATTTGAAGTAATATTTTTTTTTTCAGCTTCACACTGTATCCCGCACGAAGCAGGCTAGGCAGAGGGAACCCGGGAACCTAGTGTTAAGACACTCCGTTCCACTTCCGTACGCCACTTTCCGCCGGATTTGAGGCATTGCGTGTTGAGTGACGGAACTCAACGCCGCGCTTTGCTTTATTATCAGAGCGAAGAAAGAAACATTAAATATTTAAATCGAAAATATTAAATATTTTCATTTCCGCGACTGGGAATTGAACCCAGAACCTGTCGATTACAGTCACGCTCTTGTGCCGCTGCGCCACGACACGCCTCAATATAAATTTGATTTGTTACATTATTATGCAAATCAGATTGTATATGTAACATTTATTAAGTGAATAAAGCATTTTATTATTATAATTATTAATACTATCACTAAATTAGCAATAAAATTAATATATATTTCGTCAAAGGTCCTCCAGTTAAAAACAATGGGCATCAACGACCTCCTGCACTTCGACTTCATGGACGCGCCGCCCGTGGAGTCCCTCATCATGGCGCTGGAGCAGCTGCACTCGCTCTCCGCGCTCGACTCGGAGGGGCTGCTCACTAGGCTTGGGAGGCGGGTATGTGTGGATTCGTTATTTATGGCATTTAAGTGTGGAGTGGCGGAACTTAACGCCGCGATGTGCCTTTGTACCAGAACCGAGAGAAAGAAATATTGATTTTTAATATTGATATTATTAATATTATCAAGGTTGGTGACTTGATTAACGTCCGAATTTCAACATACTCATACATGGAGATTGGACAACAATCATTACATGTATTTTGAGTACCAATAAAATATAATTGAAGCGCCAATAAAAAAAACTATGGTACTTCTCACATACCAAACCATACAAATTTTAATATGATAAAACATTTTCTTACACAGATGGCGGAGTTCCCTCTAGAACCGAACCTCTCCAAGATCCTCATAATGTCAGTGGCGCTGCAATGTTCAGACGAAATACTAACAATAGTGTCCATGCTAAGTGTCCAGAACGTCTTCTACAGGCCAAAAGACAAACAAGCGTTGGCCGACCAGAAAAAAGCGAAGTTCAACCAGCCAGAAGGAGATCATTTAACGTTGTTGGCCGTCTACAATAGTTGGAAAAATAATAAATTCTCAAATGCATGGTGCTATGAGAATTTTGTGCAAATAAGAACGTTGAAACGCGCTCAGGATGTTAGGAAACAGTTGTTGGGTATCATGGACAGGTGAATTGGGAATTACATATGGTTTATTTTTTCTATATATATATATATATATATATATATATATATATATATATATATATATATATATATATATATATATATATATATATATATATAAATATATATATATATATATATATATATATATATATATATATATATATATATATATATATATATATATATATATATATATATTTATAATAGTTTTACATATGTTTAGGTAGGCAGAGGGTTAAGACATTTTTTTCTCACTGTCTGCCAAAATTTGAGATATAACAATGTATCAATGGTTGTTCTTGTATTTTTAATCTTTGTTATGAGATTAAATATGCAATACTTATAAAATGATCCATATGTAGGTAGGTTTAGTTATGATTCTCTCTCTCAGCTTCACGCTGTATCCCGCACTAGGCAGGGTAGGCAGAGGGAACGGAAGTGAAACCTAGTGTTATGACACTCCGTTCCACTTCCGTTCCCCACTATCCGCCGATTTTGAGGCATTGCGTGTTGAGTGGCGGAACTCAACGCCGCGCTTTGCCTTATTACCAGAGCGAAGAAATGAAACATTAAATATTTAAATTGAAAATATTAAATATTTCATTTCCTCGACTGGTGATCGAACACAGAACCTGTGTCGGTTACAGTCACACTTCTTGTGCCGCTGCGCCACGACAGGCCTGATCTGATGATTCAGGTGTAAGAAAAATGTTTATTCATAAATTAAATGGAGGCCTGCCGTGGCTCAGAGGCACAAGCGTGTGACTGTAAACTTGACAGATTGTAAGAATGTAAATGAAATATTTATTGTTTTAATTTTACTTGCTTTACCAGCATTTAGCTAAAAATAGGGAAGGCAGACAGAGGGAATTTGGTAGCCTAGTGTTAAGACACTCCGTTCCCCACTTTGCCGTTGCAACAAATTTGAAGCATTGCGTGTTGAGTGGCGGAAGTCAACGCCGCGCTTTGCCTTTTTGATTATCAGAGCGAAGAAATGAGAATATTAAATTTCGAATTTAGGTTTCATTGCCTACCTGCTATGTGTGAGATACAGCATGATGTTAAAAAAATTGTTATTTTTTTTTTCATTATTACAGGCACAAATTAGATGTAGTATCAGCCGGCAAGAACTCAGTTAGGGTACAAAAGACAATTTGCTCAGGTTTCTTTAGAAATGCCGCTAAAAAGGACCCACAAGAAGGTTACCGCACCCTTGTTGACAGTCAAGTTGTATATATTCACCCGTCAAGTGCTTTGTTCAATAGACAACCAGAATGGTATGTTTTTTTTTAATTATAAGTAAATTAAAGTATGATAAAGTATTGGTAGCATTTTAAATTATGAATTAATATTTTTAATAAGAAAAAAAAATATACAAAATAACTGTTTACACATTACATAGTCTGATAGCATTACTCTTTAGCCGTGTGATTCCGGCTTAGAATGGGATCACCCTGGTACTGATGGTGTCGTAAGAGACGACTAAAGTACGTGCGGGAGAGTCATGTTGTCAGCAATGACAACACGCATGGGCAGACTCGACCGGACCACCACGCGTTAAGTAGTGGCTTCGGCCACTGCGTTTCGCATTGGGTAATGCCGGGCCCCGGTGCCCATCCGTCTTAAGGACCGGCAACGCTCCCATAGCTCCTGTGGTGTTTCAAAGGGTCGTGGGCGACGGTGATCACTTACCGTCAGGTGACCCTTATGCTCGTTTGCCGTGTCATATCCGTAAAAAAAAGACATCCCATACATATCTGAGTGGGCAGAAAGAACTTGAAAACATTTCTGGCAAATGTGAGGCCAAGCTTGTTGGGTGACAGAACTCTACGTAGTGCATTGCTTTCTTACCAGAGCTGATGAATGATGTATGTGAAATGTGTTCTTAACAAAGTGGAAAAAATCATATAAATGATTATTTCATTTTCTTTCTGACTGACTTTGAATTGAACTCGCCACCTATCGGGTTCATAGTCGTACGCTTTTGTGAGGGAGCGCTACGAAACTATTGTAATAAATGTTTACCATTTTTAAATTGTTATTCCACACTTAGGAAGCAAAATACTAAATTTAATAGTGTATAAGAAAAAATTCTGCTAAGTTCTAAAAAATTTTTATGCGCATTTAAATTTAGTATTTTCGATTTAATTATAGTATAATAAAAAAAAAATCTAAATGTTAACTCGAATAGCAATTATAAAAGAGATAAAAAATAACATTGATAATCCATTATTTGACTATTATCCTATTATGACTATATATAAATAATATGACCTTATTATGACTAATACATACCATATGTAATTATTTATTTTAATTAACATTTCAATTTCTATTCATTTTAAGGGTGATCTACCATGAATTAGTTCAGACAACAAAAGAGTACATGCGAGAAGTAACTACTATCGACCCCAAGTGGTTAGTGGAGTTTGCTCCGGCCTTCTTTAAATTCTCTGATCCAACCAAACTGTCCAAATTTAAGAAGAACCAGAGATTGGAGCCGTTGTACAATAAGTATGAAGAGCCCAACGCATGGAGAATATCAAGAGTGCGAAGGCGAAGAAATTAATTTCTTTGTAGTATTTAACATTAAAATAAGCTTATGTAATAAATAATTTTTATTAAAAATAGTTTTCATTTAATTATAACACATTTTCCTGGGTACCATTTTTATTTTTGTTTTTTTTTTTATTTAGTACTTTCAAATCTAATTCAGAGTACCTATATAGTTCAGAAATAAATATGATTACTATGACCTACATATATGTATGTACCCATCTATGTTAAACTACCTACATAATATGACCCGAATGCTCGTTTGCCTTGTCTTTTCCATTAAAAATACCACTAAATGGGCACCTAATTTAATATTAAACTGTGAAATCAATGGTCTGAATGTTTTTGCGGTTTTGACTTACTGGGCTTACAGGAATTACGTATTGTTCGGAAGGTTGGAAATCGTCGAACCTGCAGGCGAGACGATTCGTGATGACTCTCGAAAACAATTTATAGACATGGCTTAAGAGATAGATTGGTACTCTTCAAGAGTGGTTTATCACCATTTTTGAAAAACGCTTTTGGCGTTTTGCCTTCGATAATGACGGAACTAAACAGCCTCTGGAGAAGTTTAAGTATCGGCCTACCGCCCGCTTTCAAAAGTTACCCATGTAGTACCTGCTCCAGTTACTATTGGGAACTACCCTCAAAGTTGTTGACCAATACGTATACCTGGGACACACGGTCCAGTTAGGTAAGTATTTCGAGAAAGAGATCTCTCGCGATTCCAGCTCGGATAGGCAGCATTCGGGAAGCTACAAAAAATCTTTGCGTCGAAACTACCTCAGTGTCTCAAGACAAGTCTTTGACCAGTGTGTGTTGACAGTAATGACTTACGGGAGCGATACGTGGTCGTTAACTGTGTGTCTCATAAGAAGGCTCAAGGTCACTCAGCGGGCAATCGGGAGAGCAATGCATGGTATTTCCCTATGTGATCGAATCAGAAATGAAGAGATCCGTAGGTGAACAAGAGTTACCGACATTGCTCGAAGAATTGCTCAGCTGAAGTGGCAGTGGACGGGACACATAGCAAGGAGAACCGATGGCCGTTGGGGCGGAAAGGTTCTCGAGTGGCGACCACGAACCAGACGACGCTCAGTGGGCAGGCCCCCTACCAGGTGGACCGACGATCTGGTCAAGATCGCTGGAAGCCGCTGAAAAACCTTGGGGGAGGCCTATGTCCAGCTGTGTGCGTTGCACGGCTGAGACGACGACAACGACGAATTATGAATCTGTACCCCTAGGCTGTGACATTTACTTGTCACTGTCAAATGTCTGTCGCCAAATTTAATTTTTGTTACGGCAGAAGTGCACTTAATTATTATGCATTAGATAATCTTGCGGAAATATGAGTTAAATATTGTTTTAAAAAAGGTTTATACTATCTAAATTCATTGTGCTATCAATTTTGTTGTCGAAAATGGATTTCTTGTCGGAAATTATTGGTGAAACAGTTATACTTGGCATAGATTCCTTGATTCTCGGATTTTGTGTAAAACAGCTGAGCAAATGTAAACATATTTTGAATGCTTTACAGGTGGGCTTAACTATTTTATCCCTTAACTAGTGCCTCAATTTTAGGGTCAAAAGTACAAATAATTCTTAAATAAGTATATATAGTACTTTAACTATGGTTTTTCACAAGAGGATGGTATTTAGTATGTGATTAAAGAATTCCTTTTTTAATTTGATATTAACATGAAAATTATTCCTATATATAGTAATAATAACAAATTAAAAACCTATTGTTATAATTTTTTATCCAGATTAGAGTATTCATTATTAAGAATTATATGAGAGGCATACATATTAGACACATTAGATCATTACCAAAATGAAATATTTAGTGTTTTACAGAGAAATAATATTATAACATATTTTTTAGTCTGCTCCAGTGCTTGACATTGACTCGACACTCTCTAAAGAGATAAATAAGTATCCAAATAATGTTATCCCTTATGTAGTTATAAGAGGATTAATAAAGCCTCTTGGTACTCCTATCAAAAGTAATTACAATCCGGCTGTTACAGGAGTGATACAAAGGTGAGTTATATTTAAAAAAAAACCTAAATTAATATTTAAAGCAAAATACTTACTTAGCTTCAGGCTGTATCCTGCATTGGCAGGCAGGGTAGGCAGAGGTAATTTGGGAACCTAGCGTTAAGACTCACCATTCCACTTTCTTAACCCACTTTTGCTGGCAGAACTCAATGCCACACTTTGCCTTGTTACCAGAGCAAAGGAATGAAAACATTAAATATTTGAATTGGAAATATTAAATATTTCATTTTCTCGAGTGGGCATCAAACCCACAACCTGTTGTTTACAGTCACACTCTTTTACTGCTGCCCCATGACAGGCCTCTAAAACAAAATGTTAAATTGAAAATATCTTTAGATGTATTATTGTAAAAAATTCAATAAGAAAATTCTGTAAATCATTTTATTTATTCTATAATTATTTTTCATTACCTTTACTATTTGTAAGCGAGGTATAACTAATTACCCTGATTTCTATTTTCCATTAATTTAAAGAAATTTATTCTGCTTGACAGAATTTTAAAGGGCTTGCTATGATATCATATAATAAGAAAAATATCTTTCTTCTTTCACATTCAAATTCTCAACTTTGTACTTACAATTAATACTTTCAATCATAACTGCATTACATTACTGTTAAAATGTTTAATGTAATTATATTATTATAGTTGATTATAGTATTTGTATGAAATATGACTTCTCGTTGTGGCGCAGCGGCACAAGAGTGTGATTGTAACCGACAGGTTCTGGGTTCAATCCCCAGGAAATGAAATATTTAATATTTTCAATTTAAATATTTAATATTTCATTTCTTCGCTCTGGTAATAAGGCAAAGCTTGGCGTTGAGTTCAGCCACTCAACACGCAATGTCTCAAATTCGGCGGAAAGTGAGGAATGGAGTGTCATAACACTAGGTTTCACTTTGTTCCCTCTGCCTACCCTGCCTAGTGCGGGATACAGCGTGAAGCTGATAAAAAAAATGACTTCTTCCGTAGATTAACAATTAAAGAGCATGTAATAGCAAGAACATCAGCAGGGTTTTGGTCGGACCAGACGAGGACTATACATGAAGTCTACAATTCTACTCCATTTGTTTTGAACAATGGAAAGTACAGTATTGAAGTTGTTGATGCTTTAGCTGCTGAGTTGTTAGGTAAATTGTGAAAAACATTTTTATGCAGAAATTATGATATTTATGTATGCATGATATTTATATTCATTATTAAGTCTTCATATATTTTTTTTATAAGTTAACAGAGGCAGAACTTTCAGTTTTCTGTTCAAACACAAGATATTTCAATCTTAGCTGGGAATCTATTTTATTGCCCCCGAGTAGAAATTAAACCCAGTACTTCACATTTTAGTTAAATATTGTTTAGCTGTGCCACAATAACCTCTAAGGGGCCGTCCAATCAGGATGTTTTTTGTAGCATTTTCTACAAAAAACATCCTGATTCTCTCATGTGAATTACTGGACGGCCCCTACCTAAACTAGTTTTAAATGTTTTTATTTTTAATATTTCAGACTTAGATGTCATATCTGATAAATTCGAACCAATGTCACCTGGTGTAATCGATCATGTATGGGGTTTCTTTTCTGGAGTACGTCAAAGGGGCTTGCAAAGTATGGAAGAAATGCTCCGAGATGGATCCTACATTACTGCTATAGGGGAATTGCGTAAAACAAGCAAAGGATTAAAGATTCAGCCTCCAAAGGATGACCTTCCTCTGTACCTTACAATTGCTACTAAATCTAGTTTGCTGAAACGTCTTGCGAGTTCCAGAGATTTTTTAAGGTAAATTAAATACAAAATATAATTTTACTTTTTAATTATTTTTGAAAAGAACTTTTATTAATATTTGTAGCAATGTTTTGTTCTTGTGTTTTTAAGAAGATCACATTTCCTTGGAGTCACATCACTAGTAGAATATGAGATTCGTTTTTGACTTGTGTTAAGAGCCAAAAAGAAATAACAGAATAGAAGAGAGTTGACAGAACGTGAACAATGGTCAAAAAAATATTATCTAATATCTATAATAATAATAAAATTAGTCCTGTAATTAATAAATTATAATTGTTACTCATAATTTTAGATATTTTATATTCAGTCAGCTTCACGCTGTATCCCGCACATGGCAGGGTAGGCAGAGGGAACTTGGGAACATAATGTCATTCAGTTCCACTTTCATTCCCCACTGAGAGGTCTATTGTGATCGATCCCCACTCGAGGAATTGAAATATTTAATAGTTCCAAATTAAATATTCAATGTTTTTATTTTCTTCGCTCTGGTAACAACGTAAGGTGCGGCGTTGAGTTCCGCCAATCAACACACAGGAAGTGGGGAACGGAACTGAGTGTCTTAATACTAGGTTCCAAGTTCCATTGCCATGTCACGTATCAACTTTAACTAGATTGTAATAATTAATACACATAATGAATAAAAAAATACTATTAAATTTTACCTTGAACACCATATTCTTTATACAGTGTACGTATATCAACTAACTGACTTGAAACTAATTTATACCTCATATTTGCGATGATGACCTATCAATTATTTAATGTCAATCGATTCTCATTATGTATATAGCGTATTTTGAATGTATATTGAGTTCATATTCCCGCCATGCGCAACCGCCATGTTTGTAACTACTATGTAAGTGAATTTCATTTTTGTCTTTCAATTTAAATACTTTTCAAAGTTAAAGTTTTTAGAATATTTAAAGTATTTTTTTAATAGTCACGTTTCTTTAATTAACGTTTACGAGCTGCGATATGTTATTTATTTACAATTGACAAGCGGATTTTTATTGTTAATATTGTTACAACATTCGGTATTTTTGTGGTGCAATCGCTTTTGTAACTGTCTTTAATTTAGTTGTCTGCTTTAGTTATTAGTTTAAATGGCACTCGATATCATATTTTTAAAATATATATTTAATAATATGTTTGATTTTTACGATTTCTACGATTTAAATAAATAAATAAAAAAAAATCTACACTATTTGAATAAGAATTGAACGAGATTAATCGCGTATGTTGAAACTTGTACATTTTTTTTTAAATCCGACGTTTAGAATACTTTGCAGTAGACAATTTGCACGATCCTTTTAATAAAATATTTGTATTATAAATGTTTTTTTTTTTAATAATTACATCGGCTTTATCATTTTACATGCTTTTCGATTTAGTCACTATTGTATTTGGCAAAATTCGCTGTTTTAGACGACATTTTCGATGTGTCTTCTTTATTTAATAAGACGAGTCCAAACTGCGGTACGACCAACGTAATTGTATAATTCTGTTAAGCCTGACCTACACTAATATTAAATATTGACTATTTGGTGCAGTATTAACTTTTTTTTTCGAATGGGTAGTGCACAGTATTAACTGGAAGTATTCATTCTCAAGACAGATTCTGAGACCAATGACCATTGTACTTTCCAGATGGTGAGAACAATTACCATTGTACTGTCGTGGCGCAGGGGCAAAAACATGTAAGCGATAGGTTGTGAGTTCGATTCCCACTCAAGGAAATGATTTAAAAAATGAATATTTAACATTGTCAATTTCAATATTTAATCATTTCTTTTCTTCGCTCTGGTAATAAGGCATAGCGCAGCATTGAGTTCCGCCACGTAACACGCAATGTCTCAAATTCGGCGGAAATTGGGGAACGGAGTGTCTTAACACTACGTTTCCCAATTTCGTCCTAATGTATATGTTGAAGAAATAATCACTTAATTGTTTTCATCAACAGAATTCTCTTAGTAGTATTCGGTACAGTGGCAGCCATAGCGTCGGGTCGTATTATGTACAAATATATAAAGAAACGGCGGCGGCGGGTTGCTGATGAGATCTTGAAGAAGCAGCTAGCGGCGGGCAGGAAGGAAAGGAGAGTCAATAATAGGGACAAGAATCTAACTGAAATACAACTTTGCGTGGTGTGTACTGAAAATCCTAAGGAAGTGAGTGGTTTTTTTTCTAGTTTCAATAATATTGAACATTACGTATTTAATTTCATACACTTTTATCAATAAGATCTCACATATGTACATGAGGTAAAAAATGATAATCGTGTCAAATCTGACTTGGCTTGGTTTAAGTCTTTCTTTGGGCGGGAGAACAGGTCGTCTTGTCACTAATTATTCTACTTCTATACAATACATACACCATACTTGCAATTGCAAGGGATACGTGAAGGCAAAAAATACGTTAATTTCAATAAAGATAAATTAAAATTTACTAAAAACCTCAATGTGTATATATAATTTATGAAACTAAAAACATAAATAAAGTATAATTTGTTTGATTTACAGATAATTTTATTGCCGTGCGGCCATGTTTGTTTATGCGAAGATTGTTCAGAAAATATAAAAGACAAATGTCCGATTTGCAGAGAGCCCATAGAGTCTCGAGCGCCCGCATTTATTTAGTATTTTTAAAATTTAAAAATATAATATGTTAAATATTTATTGTAAATATTTTAGTAAAATAAATTGTTATAAAGGTTTTTTAATACGTACATTTTTTTTCTAATATCTAACTAAATAAGTAAATAAAATTTTTTTTTTGCGCTTCACATAGTATACAATAGCATTCTCTCTAGCCAAATTATAATTCTACGAATATATCTAACGATAAGAGAAATACTAAAATGATAAAATTGTACAAGAATTACGACGGAGCAGAAGACTTGCCGCACGTTTAAATACCGTTACGTTTAGATGTTTCTTTTAAAAATTAATGATTTACATTATGTAATATTTTAAAACAAGTGTTATGTACATACAAACATGAAGTTTGACAGTTGATTTGCTTTAAGCTTAACTAAACTATTTAAAGTGATTGTGAAAGCAGTATGGATGAAATAAAAAGTATTTTAGTACAAACTGTATATATTATTTTATTCATTCTAGAATAAGAATATAAAAACAACTTTTATTATCATATTATAAAAATATGTACAATTATTTTTTTTTTATTTTAAAGTTAGTATCAAAAGCTTATGTGTAATGAATCTATATTCCCACATGCTCCGGCACAAGTTACATCGTCATCTTTAACAATTTCCTCATTATTATGTAAATCAGCTTCAAAATCTTCACTATTTAAATCTTGAGTGTCTATTTCTTTTACTGAATTCGCACTTAATTTATTTTGTGTTTCATTAATACCATACTCTTGTAATAAAACTTTTACTTTTGAATTACATCCATTTTGAATGTTTTCCTTTCCACAAGTCCCATTGCAACATGTTTCCGACTTGTCTGTGTGAGATTTTATTTCATTATTTGTTGTATGATTCCTGCATGATGATCTACAGAGTTTTCCCTTAGAAATACAGTTATTTTTCTTATATTCTTCATTTATATCTTTTATAGAATTCTCTAAATTTTGTTTCGCATTATAATCCTCTAACATCTTTTTCGCTTTAGAACTTTTACCGATGCCCAGTTTTGGTAGACCTTTGTTTAGGCCTTCAAGTAAAACGCAAGCTTTACACACTTCCTGGGATGACACGAAATTACATCTTGTACATATTCTTTGTGACGGCAGAGTGATATCTTCCTTTACTGACATTGTTTCACCTGGTAATATAGAATTAAATTATTATTTATAAAAGCTACATAAGATAGAAACGAACTAAAAAATAAGAACTATGTTTTTTTTGTGATACTATCTATTACAATCTGGCACTATCTTGTTAAGCCACAAGGTTTTTTTTGAGGCCTCTTTCTACAGTGAGATGTGTCTTTTGAGGTTGTGTGGTTCAGTCTCCATTCGGGAAATCACATCATTTAAGTCCAAAAAGCAACATGCAATGTCTCTTATTTAAACAGAAAACTGTTAAAGTTTTTTAGTTAAAAAAAAACATGTTACATGATAAGTTAAAATACCTGAATAAATAATATCCATTATGCATGTAGGTCTAACTTTTTCCATGTCTTTCAATAGTGCTCGAGCGTGGCCTCTGTATGCGTTGGGTGCAAACACACATTCAGTGGAGAAATAAATAAGCTTTTTATAATGCGCATACATTACTATTTCTTTTTCGTATGTGTATTTCAAAGGTTTTACTCTTGGTATAGACCCTTCACTTCCCTGAAACAATAAAGTATTATATCAAACACGTAAACTAAAATGAGACCTTTGTGGTGTAAGTATGGAACTGTAATAGTTGTGGGTTCCAGATTCCCACATTGGAGAATGACATATTTAATATTTTAAAGTTCTCATCCTGGTTAAGGTAGTATGACTATTAAATTCTGCCACTCAATATAAAGGGCTTTAATAATTCAACCAAAACTAGAATGTTTGGAGGCTGATATAACGGGACACAGTGCTGAATTATAATGTGATAATGATTTCGGTTCTATATACACTTAAAGAAAGAAGAAAGTACCACATGGAATTAGAGAATAGAGAGAAAAGTGCCTTTTAGTAAAGTATAATAAAGTAAGTATAATAAAGGATAAACCTGGAAAAAAAAAACTCTTCTACTTAACATACATTTTAAATTTAAAGACATATATATAATGTACTAAAAACCTTGTCAACAAAAGAACAAAAACAAAACTTACAGTTGAAATGGCAGTACATCTCTTCAATCTAGCTATATCTCCTCTGAGAACGTTCATAAGCACTGTCTCTGCTATATCATCAGCGTTGTGTCCTGTTGCTATACACTTAACATTTAGCATTGCTGCTCCTCGGTCTAGAGCTTGTCTCCGGAATACTCCACAAAATGTACAATTATTTTTCCTGCCTATTTGTGCTACAATTTCATCCATAGTCCAACCATATAAATCTTTGTATGATAAAATTTTTAAAGGCATCTCATAGTCATCTCTGTTTTGTTTAACTGTTTCCAAGCTATCATCTCGATATCCAGTAATACCCTCATCTATTGATAATAGCATTAGGTTAAGTCCATAATTGTATCTTTGATTTAATGTTTTCATAACATGTGCTAGTACAGTAGAGTCTTTGCCTCCAGAAGCAGCTATAGCCACTGAGTCTCCTTTATTGAATAGTTTTCCTTTTGTGATTGTATAATGTATTTCTGTTTCAAATGCCCAAAAGAAACATTCTCTGCATAATGCATCACCGGTTTTTGGCCGCTGAAAAAATAAAAATATTTATTTAAAAACATATAAACTTCATATGTAAATAATTATTAAAACAAAAAACATATTTACCTTTAGCATAGCATTTTTTCCACATCCAGCTCTACAAGGCACTGGCATTCTCGTAATTTGTAGTAATTTGATAGCTTTAATTTCTATAAAGAAAAAGATAATAAACCAACAACGCTGATCGTAACCTAGAAATGAACAGATGCTTGCTATAAAAGTAGTATTTATTAATTTGGTTATTAAATGGAACTTTATTACTATGCAGTTAAGATTCAACAGGAATGTCTCTCCATAAACTACAGTGGATTTGATTTGACAATTACATTTTACTTAAGTATGAAAGAATCAAGATACTGTTTTATTATTTTATGGCTTTTAGGCGTGCCAGTAGAGCACAATTTACTTCGCCAATGTCACGTAGAATGAAGAAGGCACGTTGGAGGTTTATCAATTTAAAATACGTATAATACTACTTAAGAGACTATATTAACGGTTTAAAAAATAGAAAGTCTTATTAGAAATGCCACCACCTGTAAAGAATAAGACAGCACATAATATATACAATTACGTAAACATCGGGTTAGTATAGTCTACTTACTACTTACAGTACTAAGGTTAGTTTACAGTTTAATTCTATTATACCTAATATATTTACAAAAAAATTTACAGAGAGGACTAAATATAAACATTAACAAACACTGAACATTGAGGGGACGAGGGACTTTATGGGGAAGGACATCGTATATAGGACGAATTAAATTAGGACAGGAAAAAAGGATATGGGAAGTAGAACCTTCGTCCAGGCCACATTCGCACAGTGAATGGTCCCTGACCCTGATCTTGACTAGATGCACAGGCGTACAAGCATGCCCAAGGCGCAGACGACAGACAGTCGATAATACTCTCCGTTCAATATGTTTTTGAGTAAAAAACCAAGTGCGCCTAGGTATATCAGGTTGAACCGAAGAGTAAAACTTACCTTTACCAGATTTAACTGACTTCCAGTAATTATTCCACGACACGTTTAATCGTATTTTCGCAAGAGACAACAAATCTTGAGCGGAATTTGAAAAATGTTCTAAGGTACCACACACAATAGCACTCTTAGCGCACAAGTCTGCGGTTTCATTTCCCGTGATACCAGAATGACTAGGGACCCAAACTAATACAACAGACAAACCTCTTTGATGACATGAAAACAAAGCTTCGCGGATCCTCAAGACGATGGAATATCTTTTTTTGCTACGAAAAGGATTCTCTTTGATAGCCTGAAGACAACTGAGAGAGTCAGTAAAAATAACAGTCTGTCGAAAGTCATGGGAGCGGGAAAACAGGATTGCTTCTAAGATAGCAACAGCCTCACCTGTAAACACCGATGAAGTGGGAGGGCATTTAAATTTCAGTATAATTTAAATTTAGGAATCCAACACGCTGCACCAACACAGCCGTCACTAGACAGTTTGGATGCGTCAGTGTAGATAAGGATATGATTAGACCAATTCGTATAAATATAAGATTGGAATTCAGTGTTAGTATGATCACCTTTAATAAGATCAAGGTTTGTGATTATGTGAGGGGAATAAACCAAAGCATTAAATGGAAGGGAATATAGAGGATTAGTTGGAAAACAAGTTGTAGGATTGGGGAGTCTAGAAAATTTTAGAAAACTATCGAGTAAGAAGGATACGTTTGGTCTGTCAGAAACAAGTTCAGACAGTTGGGATAATCGAGGCAGTAAAGGATGTGAGGAAAGCTGTAACAATTTGCAAACAAAACGGTCTGAAAGGAATTGTTCACGTAGATGGAGAGGAGGATTAACACACTCTACTTGAAGAGCGTGGGAAGGGGAAGACCTCATTGCTCCTAGTATGATTCGAAGGCATCTGTATTGAATTTTGTCTAAATTTAAAGAGGCGGATTTAATACATGGGTCAAGAACAAAAAAGCCATAATCAATATGGCTACGTATCAAAGCATGGTACAGTAGCTTTTGAGATATAGGGTGTGATCCCCACCACACTCCAGACATCGCTCTAAGAGCATTGATGCCTTTTTCGCATTTCTTCGAAATATATTCAGCATGCGCAGATCCATTCAAACGGTTATCGAGGTATATGCCTAGGAATTTAACTTTGCTTACCATTGTAATACATTGATCATTATACAAAATATCAAAATTAGGTATGGAACGCTTTTTAGTAAAAACCACCGCCTGTGATTTAGCTACTGACAGGGATAGACCATGATCAGATAGCCATTGGTCAAGATAATGCAAAGCAGTATTTATTTGAAAAGAGATGTCCTCTACAGATTTTGAACTACTGTAAAGGACGATGTCGTCAGCATATTGAAGGATATTGCAAAAGTTATTGACAGACAAATCGAGGTCATGCGTATATATACTGTACAGTAAAGGACTGAGGACCGACCCTTGCGGAAGACCCTTCCAAACGAGTCTGGGAGGACCAGTAAGCAGCCGGTGTCTCACAGATATAGTTCTACCGGTCAGCAGATTACATATGGAATATGTCAACCTCGCAGGAATACTCAGCTGTAGCATTTTCTGCCTGAGCAACGGAAGTAAGACATTATCATATGCAGAAGCAATATCCAAGAAAACCCCAACTAAATACTCGCCCTTAGCAAAGGATAGTCGAATGTCTGTCGTAAGAATACTGAGACTATCTATTGTGCTTAACCCCTTTCGAAAGCCAAATTGAGAGGGAGCTAAAACGTTTCTGCTTTCCATTATCCATTCCAAACGGTTTTTTAGTAGATGTTCAAAAATTTTTGCAAGAGTTGATGAAAGAGCAATTGGTCTGTAGGAGTTAGGATCTGAGGGGCATTTACTGGGTTTAAGAATAGGAAGAACTAACTGTGATTTCCATGATTCAGGAATCACACCTGAATCAAAAGCTGCATTAATGATATTTAAAAAGTACATCTTTGAGTCGTCATTAAGGTTTCTAATAAAGGAGTATGGAACTCCATCTTCTCCAGGGGAGGTATCTTTTAAATCCGTTAAGACAGTTATGAGTTCAGCAAAGGAGAAGGGAGCTTCCATCTCATCAGTTGTAGATACTGGCGTGTACTTTAAGAAACAATCATGGTACGGGACAAAGGGGGGAGATAATTTGCTTGCAAAGTCGTTAAGCCATTGAGAGGGATTATTGGAGAGGATTTGAGGAGCATTAAGAGACCGGCGAAATCTCTTAACGTTATTCCAGACTATAGTAGTAGGAGAACGAGGATTTAAAGATTCACAAAATTTGTACCAGCCTAGTTTTTTTTTCTTATTAATTAATTTTTTAAATTTAGAGTCTCTGTGTTGGTAATTGACAAAGTTCTCCACTGTCATAGAGGCTGTATATGACACCTCAGCAATAAAGCGCTGATTGACAGAATCAGTGCATTCCTGATCCCACCAGGGATTGGATGGCAACTGATTCTGTATGGAGCTTTTCTTAGGGATGTTGAGATCTGCAGAAGTCAAAAGAGCTGAGAGAAATTTTTCATAACAAAAAATTACACTCTCACCACCAGTAACATCCGGAAGTGAGCTAACCAAGTCATCGACAGAAGAAGCAAAGTCTGACCAATTTGCCTTTTTTACATTATATGGAAGCAAAGGGTTATAAGGAGGAAGGGATATAGGTCTATTGTACAGAGACAGAAGGATAGGAAAGTGGTCACTACCATGGGTAGATGGCAGAACGAACCAAGATAATTGGGAAGCAAGTGAGGGAGAGGAAAGGGACAAATCCACAGCGGTTTTGGGATTCTGATTTGGATTCACCCTTCGAGTCGGTGAGCCATCATTGACGATGCAAAGATTCACATCATCAATCATGTCTACCAACAAAGGAGAGAAACCATCACAGTAATAACACCCCCACAAAGTGTGATGGGCGTTAAAATCTCCCATAACCAGAATTGGACCAGGAAGGGCGGATATTATACGACGTAGCTCAGGAATAAGGGATGTATTAGGATAAGGAATATAAATGGAAATAAAGGAAATATCAAAAGCCCTTATAGCTACAGCATTAATCTGATCGCTATGAGGGGGGAGGGGAATAAGGGAAAAAGGAGTAAGTTGCTTAACTAAAATGGCACAACCTGCAAACCCATCACTTCTGTCATCCCTTAGACAAGTGAAGCCCGAAACTCCAAAAGAAGTATCAGGCCTCAACCAAGTTTCGGAGATGGCAATAATGACAGGATCATGCAAGTTGATAATAGCAATAAGTTCATGCTTTTTAGCACGAATACTATTGCTATTCCATTGTAGAAAGCGGACAGGGGCCATTATTTATAATTTTAAAAAGTTGAGTTAGTTTTTGGGCAACGTTGGGCGGTAAAGGGATTTCATTACACGGAGAAATAATATTTATTAACATCTCCGTGAGCGAAACAAGTAAGTTTTTATAATTGTCTATTGGAGCGTTAGCACTATTAAACGAATTATTATTATTGGGGATAGCACAACCATTGGGTAAGGATGATGGGTAGTTGCCAATGATGGCTTCATGGGATTGTTTATCGTATCCTTTGCTCATAGAAGCATGGGGACGCGATTGACGAAAAATAGTTTTACGATAAGAGGTAGTAGATAGTGGGGAAGGTGTACCATTTGAGGATGCTGGAGGGACATAAATTTCCTTTGCTACGTCTGCATAAGATTTTTGGGCGGCAGGGAAACGAGAGGAAGCTTCCATATATGACATATTGTCCTGAGACATGAGAATTTTAATTGATTGCTGCCTTAAAAACTCAGGACAAGTCTTATCAACAGCAAAGTGCTTAGCTGTACAATACAAACACGAAGATAAGTCCTTTGTAACTTCACATGAATCTCCATTGTGGGGCTGTGCACACCTATAACATCTAGGCTTCGATCGGCACTGAGCTTTAACGTGGCCAAAACGACAACAGTTCATACACTGTATAGTAGGAAATTTATATGGTTCCAGTGTTAAAACAGAACTGTAGCTAAAAACTCTCTCTGGCAACATTTGACCACGGAAGGTTATTACCACGGTTTGTGTTGGAACCCAAGTAACAACCCCCTCACTAACATTCTTACGATTCAGGCGTCTCGCTTTCATTACTGCGCCACAGCCTGAAGGAAGGACAAGAGAATCTACCAATTCTTGCATTGAAAAGTCAATCGGCACTCCCTTAGCTAGACCCATTCGCGTTATATTGTACGTAGGAATAATTGCTTTGTATTTCGCTAGAGCAAGGAAAGTATTATTTAAAAAATTATTGGCAGCTTGAGCAGAACTAAACTGTACGGAAACTTTATTTCTACCAATATTTTTGATACCGTCATTGAGTATTGAATCAATTTTGTTGTGATGTAAAAATTGACCAAATTTTATAGCCCGTATAGCAGCTCCTGAGGATGGATCTTCGACTTCTCGGGAGACATGAACAATAAATGGACCTTTATCATCATTAGTGTATGATTTAGGACCATCAGTCATACTGGGGTGAACATACACGTGTTGGATAGAGGGAGTGGCGGTTGCCGGGTCAGTAATTGTTTTTTTAGGTGTATCAACCACCATAACATTATCGCCTTGACGTTTTCGTGTTTGGCTAACTGCACAAGACAAAATATCTGAAATTGTAGACCCCCCAGAATCTGGAGGGTCGGGCGGTCGGTCATTATCCATACCTACCCACAAACTTAATTATAAATAAAAATAAAAACTTACCTATAA
The DNA here is from genome assembly GCA_019049475.1 of Eueides isabella. Lineage (NCBI taxonomy): Eukaryota > Metazoa > Arthropoda > Insecta > Lepidoptera > Nymphalidae > Eueides > Eueides isabella. Next base: position 14,893,629 of record CM032391.1, on the reverse strand, counting down.
TACACCACTATTAAATAAACACTAACTACATAACACCACCAAATAATCATAAACAAACTACAATAATCTATTTAAACCCTTAATTTATCAAAAAAAACTATATTCATAAAGAAAAATTAAAACTAAATTTCACTCCACGTGCGTCATCCAAAACATACGCTAGCAAAGTCCAAGAATCAAGATACTGTGATTTCTAATTACTGTTTGACAGTTAAACGCCAATTTGTTATTACGGCCACTGTTTTGTTCTACGGTAAGAGAATATGAACATTCATATCATAAAGATATACACTGTATGATATTCATAGTAGTTAAACATTCAAAGAAACATTTAATTATTTATATCTTTATTCTTGGAGAATTATTTTGTTTTTAAACCACTAAATGGACTGGAGTGATTTTTTTGTGCCAGCTATTACTATGATAAGTTACAATATCATTATTAAATAATAGGACACCCTTAAATGTAAGAATCTTTGGTTCAAACTCTTACCATGGAAAAAATATTCCCATTCTCGCTAGCAAAACATTTTTAGTGTAATAGTTCACAATCATCAACTAGAGAGTTAGGGACGAAAGTCCAAAGCCCAATACGAGAGTTATAATACTGCCAATACTGTTATATAAGCTGTAAATAAATAGGCATAATGTGAAAGAAGAATTGAGGCCTGTCGTGGCGCAGTCGTACAAGCGTGTGATTGTAACCGACAGGTGCAAGGCAAAACGCGGCGTTGAGTTCCGCCACTCAACACGCATGCCTCAAATTTGGCGGAAAGTGGGGAACGGAAGTGGAACGGAGTGTCTTAACACTAGGTTCCCAGGTTCCCTCTGCCTACCCTGCCATGTGCGGGATACAGCGTAAAGCTGAACGGAAAGATAAGGGCAAAATGCATATACATTATAATTATAATCTATTAGAGTATCCGAACAAGAAGTTCATTGACTGATTGACGTTTAAGCAACGACAAGTCAACCAAATCCGTCTTCCCTATTTCAGAACGTAAAGTTCTTTTATCTCGAGTGAAATTTTTCTAACATTACATTGTTTTTGATTCATTAGAAAACTCGTCCACAAGTGTATCATAATAAATATAAATAAAATGCGGCATAAGATAATTGCACAAATAAGTAGGTAGGCTGTGTAGGCTTAAGTGTGAATGTGTCCAGTCAGTTGTTTGTGAGTGGATCACAGAGTTTTGCAGTGAATTTACAATATTTAGTAAGCAAAATGCACGAACTCCTGAAACACGTGCTAACCGAGCGGGATTTAACTCGGGCGGGTGATATTTTTGCGATTCCAGACTCCGATATTGTTGACGACTTGAATGAAGTGGTGAGAAAACTTGTATAACTTATCGACATCAGCTGTGCTTCAACGTCAGATACATTTGATACATTAGAATATTTTATCTTGTATAACAACTCTAATCTCACTAAATTGCCAATTTATATATAGATTGTTATACATTACATACTTTCACTTAGTTTTGTCAATTTAACTAGTTTATAAACAAGTAAATAAATTCGTTACACTTCATTTAATGGTATTGATAACAAAATATTTTTAATGCTTACAATATAATTTGTGTCCTATTATATTTTTGTTTTTGTTTTTATTTTTAAATATTTTTGAAAAATTAAAATTATCATTTTGAAAATAACAATATAAAATGTTATATAAAAGAATAATAAAAAGTTGTCTGTTAACATAACAGAAGGAAGATATCTAATAATTTCACACTTATAAATTTTATTAAGATAGCTTGCAATTTTTTAAAATATTTTTATTGATTAAAGTAAATAATTATAGAATATAGGATTACATTTTAAAACTATTGAAAAAGAGACTAAGACTAAAATATAAAATAAATAAATTGATAATCATATTTTCAGCTGAAACAAATAACAGATATATCATCAAGACCGGACTATACAAGAAATGATAGAGACCAAGCACTCATAGAAATATGTGTGACGCGAGTAACTTCATGTATTAAAGAAACTGGGACTTTGCAGAAGTACTGTGGGGCGTTGGTTGCTTTACTGGAATCTTGTTTACATCATAATTTGATGCCAGTCGGCCATTTGAAGGACGATGATCCCCCGCATGCAAAAATTGCATCTGATGTTATAGCTTGTATTGTATTGGTTAGTATGTCAAATATTGTTTGCTTATTAAAATTTGGCATCTTCGAGGCCTGTCGTGGTGCAGCGGCACAAGCGTGTGACTGTAACCGACAGGTTCTGGGTTCGATCCCCAGTCAAAGAAATGAAATATTTAATATTTTCAATTTAAATATTTAATGTTTCATTTCTTCGCTCTGGTAATAAGGCAAAGTGCGGCGTTGAGTTCCGCCACTCAACACGCAATGCCTCAAATTCGGCGGAAAGTGGGGAACGGAAGTGGAACGGAGTGTCTTAACACTAGGTTCCCGGGTTCCCTCTGCCTACCCTGCCTCGTGCGGGATACAGCGTGAAGCTAAGTAAGTATTAAAATTTGGCTAATAAATCTAAAATATGTTCAATTCATTTTTGCTACATTAAATTGTATTTCATTCCTTGGAAATTTTAAAATGAAATATGAGAAACTGAAATAATAATGATAGAAAAATTTGTAAGATTCAAGATATCTCTTAAATACAATAATATGGTGAATGATTTGATACAATAATCTTCCAATATGAGAGACAATGGGGTTGAAATAGAACTGAGTGTTAGATTATGCCTAAACCTCACAATGAAAAATCTTTATATATAAAGATAAAATATATAATATTAGTATTTAACAAATAGTGAGAAATTGAATGGAGTGTCTTAACACTAGGTTCCCAGTTTCCCTCTGCTTGCTATGTGCCTAGAGCTTGAATCTTAAAAAAAAAATTACATAAATATATTTTAGCTTTTAAGCTTTCACTTTCTACCATCCAATCAACCATTAAATAGTTACACCAACTCATATCAAATTAAACCACAAGCAATCTGGCTCATATTTCAACATCTCAGGTATCATTTCCTCTACAAGCTGACAAAGAGACTAGTGGCAATGCAGAAGTCATGGAGCTGTTTCTGCCAGTGGCGGTTCAATTCCTACACAAGGGTAATAGAGAGATATCGAGACACATGGCCAGATATTTGTCTCTGGCTGCTGTACATCATGCGGTGCTTTTGAAACCTCATGTGCAAACTATAATGGATTCTATTATGTCGGGTGAGTTGAAAATTAAAAAATATGAAAAATAAATCTTTATAGCTCAGTGGCACTATACTTATATTATCCATGATTGCAAGTTCAGATTTCCAATAAGAGAATAACAATATTAAAAGCATTTTAATTTCTCTACTCTGGTAAGAAAATGGACGGCAATGACTCTCACCACCTTATAAAAAATATATATCTGGTGTAAATATTTATTGTAAGTTATAAGAGAAATTTCACACCGAATAACTGTAAGAAAATATATTAACAGTTAGAAACATTTTGTATTTTGTATGAAACTCGTATTGTATGTAGCGTGAGAATTAATTATGCAGTTATGATGTGTGTTGTATTCAAAATAAGTCAGGTTATTAAAAAATATACCATATTAAGATTTAAATGTCTACATGGTTCGTATACAGAAGGAACCTAATGTTAAGACATTCCATTCCCCACTTTCCTATGAATATTCAACGCATTGAGTGCTAAGCGGCGGAACTCAACTCTGAGCTTTGTCTTGTTGCCAGAGCAAACAAGTGACAATAATACATTACCTTGATTGCGACAATCGTCGTTTACAGTCATATCATTGATCTACTGCGCCACCATTTCTAAAAGGCCAGATTGCCTTGTCAGTCCGTGACAACATTAGTATCCCTCCTTTCTCATGCTACGTCTGTAGAAATGAGACTCAGTTTTCCATTCTATGCTCATTATTTTTTTTATTATTTTGTGTTAGTCATCATCGCTAGGAAGTCATCATCATCACCTAATTGGGAACCTGGAACTTGGGAACCTTGGGAGCATTTTAAACCTAAAAACAATTTTCTAGGCAACTACCCACTATGTCGGATCCTGACCAACCTCTACGAAGTATGCCCGGAACCCTTGGAAGGTCACGTGACAGCGCTAGTGTCCCTCCTCCCTCACGCTGAGCCCATAGAGAAGAGCTCCCTGTTCTCCCTTTTCGAGCAAATAGCGGGGCGGAGGCCTGAGGCCTTGAAGACAGCCATACCGCAGTTGTTGTCGTATCTGTGCAGTAATACAGCGAGTAGAAGCGATCCGGGGTGTATGTGTGTGGATTTATTGCAGGTATGTTTTTTTTTTTTTTTAAGTTTTTTTTTGGTTTTGTATTTAAACAGTTGATTTAATTTTTGGATTTCATCATGGTAATGTTTTATAGACATGTTTTTATAGACTTTTTGGTTCGATCTCCAGTCGAGTTGAAATATTTAATATTTTTACTTCTTTGCTCTGCTGTGGCTATAAGGCCAAGCGCTGTGATGTGATCCGCAACTCAACGCGCAATGCCACAAATTGCGGCGGAAAGTGGGGAACGAAATGCAGTGTCTTAACAATAGGTTCCCAAGTTCCCTCTGCCTACCCTGCCATATGCAGGATACAACTTAAAGCTGAACTTTTTTTCAATGTTCTATAGATTTTAAATTAATTGTATTGTATTGGAAGTCTTCAAAGCATTCACATTTCACTGCTCTGGCATTAGTAAAAGATTTATTTTAATATAAAAAGTTCAGGTAAGCGTTGTTCGGTAAAGTTGTGTGAAAACTAGTTGAAGTTTCTTTTTCACTTAGTGTGGTATACATTTAATAGTCCGCGTAAGCCGCTTTCGCCCCAACTTTGACTATTGGTAAGATTAACGGCCGCAGCTGAGATTGAAACTTTCCGCTTTGTTCTCACTTTACGGTCGAAACATAAAGATCCTACGACAGGTTAAAAAGTATATATTTTTTAACAGAAGTTAAAATACGTCATGTAATATTTTTTAATACAAAGATGTAGAAAGTATTGCGTTTACAATTAAGTCCAGAATTAATGTTGAGTGGCAATTTATTAAAAAATATCAGTTTTTTTTTATTAATAGTGACATGATCTTAGTGGTTGTCGTGGCGAAGGGGCATTAGTACGACAGATGTGTGTTCGATACCCACTCAAAGTAATTAATATTTTTTATTTATTATTTAATATTCATATTTTCATCGCTCTGATAACGAGGCAAAGCTCGACGTTGAGTTCCGCTACTAAAATAAGTCAAGACAAAAACTCGACTGAAAATGGGAACCTCTTAACACTAGGTTCCCACGTAGCCTCTGCTTACTCTGTTAAGCGGGATACTCCCCTCAGGTAATAGTCCGCGTGAGCCGCTCCCGGCCCGCGCTGGTGGCGGAGCACGCGCCGGCGGTGCGGCGCGGGGCGCGCGGCCCGCACGCCTCGCCGCGCGCCGCCGCGCTCGTGGCCGCCGTGCTGGCCGCGCTCGGGTACACCAGCCGGGTGAGTCGCCCGCACACTTATTACAACTAATTTGCCCTATATTTATATAATCATATATATATATGTGTGTCTATCTGTAGCTCGTTGATTGATGATGTGTCTTTTAATTCGAAAATCAAATATAATCGCGCTGGTTCTAAGTTGTTTTAAATGAGATTAACTGTTGAAAATCTACAAGTACTAAGCCTATATGATTTAGTAATTTTCTGGGTTAGAAGCTTTTTCTTAATTTTATATATATATCAATAAATAATAAATATATTTTTGTTTTTTTTATATTTATTCTTATGTTGAAAATGATGCTTTCTTTTTCGACGCCTTGTTCACTGCGCTTAGGTTCATTAGAAGAATGAGGTATATCACTATTGTTCTTGATTGTCAGTAATGTAGATTAATGGCATGTTTGTTGTCACGAGCTAAAACCAATCAGCTCCATAGTACTTGATAGCCCCAAACTAGAAATTAACTTTGTACTCTATAATGTTTTTTTTTAACAAAAAAAGAGTTGTAAAGTTTAAGAGCAAAGGAGAATTTTTACAGGACAATTTCTAGTATGTAGCACCCCACAGAGATGCTATGGGCATAAATAAATTGTAACAAGCGTATTAGAATTTCGACGTAGTTTAAAAGGACGCTAAACGTATGGCTTATTTTTACTATGTTTTAAAGTGTTAATCCACACTTAGGACAGAAAATACTAAACTTAAATTTAAACAACGTAAACTAACATTTTGAACGAAGCGGGATTTGAACCCGCGCTTCTTGAAAACCGTTCAATCCCACCAAGCTCCGTCGAAAATCACCCTACAGAGATGCTAACAACATAAATAAGTTGTAACAAGCATATAACAATTTCGACGTAGCTTGGTGGGAACGGATGTCTTAGTTGGTCAGAGCGCTTGAACGGTTTTCAAAAGGTGCGGGTTCAAATCCCGCTTCGTTCAAAATTTCTATACGCTTTTTAAATTTAAGTTTACGTATGGCTTAGTTGGTCAGAGTTTGGATTCGTACAGGCACGGATTCAAATCCAGTACAATAAAACTTTTATACGTTTTATAACATATATAAATAAATCACATTTTTATAAATAATGAACATTAGGAAAGAGCTCAAGAAGCCCTGAATTTCGTGGTGGAGCGTCTGTCAGGGGCGGAGGGCTCGGAGGGTGCGGAGGGGGAGGAGCAGACGGCGTTGCTGCGCGAGGCCACCGCGCTGTGCAGCGCCTACCCCGCGCTGTTCACTGACAGGCTGTTGGCGGCGTTGAGGGCTAATACGTGAGTTTTTATATCAGAACATCGTGTTTTTTTCAGGTTCCCGCTGTATAGTAGGGTAGCTTTAAAACCTAGTTTTAAGACAGTCCGTTCTGGTTCCCACCTTCCGCCGTATTCGAGGCATTGCGTGGTGACTTCAGAGAGAAAAGATAAAATGTTATGTTTCATTTGAAAATTTCTACGAGTGGGGGTCAAACCCACGACCTGTCAATAGAGTGCATTTATTTACCTATTAAGATTAAGATTACATACTATTAATTATATTATAAATCATCTTTCCAAATAGAATGAAATGCTTAATTTAAAAATATGGCCTGTCCTGTTGCAGGGACACGAGACCGCGACTGTATACGCAACAGGTTTATTATATGATCTCAAATCGAGAAAACAAAAAATCCTCCAGAAATCGGCGAAGACTGGGGAAAGAGAGTGTTTTCGAAAGTCAAAGTCATAACACTACCTACCTCACTACCGTGTTCGTGCGGGATATAGCGTGAATCATAAAAAAACATTATAAATAAATTATTAAAAAAAAAGAGTACAATATATATAGCTTATTAATTTATGATTGATTGTGTTCCAGTAACCGTCCAAAATCAACTCACGGTGAAGTGAACCGTACATCAGGCGGCGTCACTATAGTGAAGCTTGGGGGCCAAACGACCCCAGTGGCGAGCACCACCTCAGTGACCCCAGTGACCCCTTCAACCCCCGCGTCTACGGGACCCCCGCCCGTGGGCAACGCGGCCCCAGTGACGGGGTACACGAGACGGGCTAAGTTGGGTGACTCGAGGAGTACAGGTCGATTGCACCCCGGGCCTAATTCACATAGAAGTATGACACGGTTGAATGTTGCTGGTGCGTTTGGATTGTTTTTTTTTATATTATTTTTATTATATAATTAATAGTTCAAAATGTTTTTAGTAATGCGAATGTTATATAATATTTTGAATACAACATTTTTTTTGGCCTCCATGCTGTATCCCGCACATGGCAGGGTAGGCAGAGGGAACTTGGGAACCTAGTGTTAAGACACTTCGTCCCGTTTCCCACATTCCGCCGAATTCGAGGGATTATGTTGAGTGGCGGTGTTCAACGTCGCGCTTCGCCTTGTTATCAGAGGGATGAGATGAAAATATTATATATTAAATATGTCATTCTCCGAGTGGCGATTGAACCCAAGACCTGTCGCGTTCACAGTCACTCGATTGTGCCACGACAGGCCTAAAAAACATTGAAAACGTTCAAATTATTTTTTACGATATATTTTTTTTTTTACAAATAGATTTATTTAATGACATACATATTCATGTATTTTACCCCTTTTTTTATCTTTTTTTTTCTTTCAGCTTCCCGCTGTATCCCGCACAATTCAGGGTAGGCAGAGGGAACCCCGCAACCTAGTGTTAAGACATTCCGTCACCCCACTTTCCGCCGAATTTGAGGCCTTGCGTGTTGGCAAGTCAAGGCCTTGGTGTTGCCAAGCTACGTCGAAATTCTTATACACTTATTACAACTTTATGTGATTGGTTAAAGTTCTTTCCAAGAGGCGCGGGTTCGAATCCTGCTTCGTTCAAATTTTTATACGTTTTTAAATTTAGTTTGCATATTAATTAATATTTACATTATTTTTATTTTAATACATATGACAGGCGGCTCAGTGGGTGGTCTTCACAAGAGTATGACGCGGCTTTCCTCGTCGCAGCAGATCAACAACCAGCAAAACAACAATACTCCCCTAAGTAATATGAATATATTTGTATCATTCTAATATAGATAGAAGATCATTTTTAGAAAAATATATTTAATAATATTTTTTTCTTAAGGCTAGTATAAAGATACTAGAAAGAGAAAAACCAAAGGGTTTTTCTTGTATTTTTATGTAATTTTACATTTAACATGATGAATATTATATGCTCTGTAATTTTGGAGTAACAAATTGATATAATTTTCTTTTGTTTTTTTTTTGTAATTTTGACGTTTTAGGCATTTTTCTTATTTTATTATGTTTTTTCATAAATTTTGTAAAAGAAATAATTATTCGTATTTTTCATGTATCCTCTATAAAACAGAGTAACTAGAGGTGAACTAGTGTTAAGACACTCCATTTTAACAAATTTTCGGGGCCTTAGGTATTGTGTGGCGAAGTCAACACCGAGTTTTTATTAATTGCCAGAATGAGGAATAAAAAAAAAATTATTTCCTCGTGTGGGATTGGAATTGATAACCGTCGTATTTATAGTAAATAGCGCTGCTTCGTACATGCCCTTAAGTGCCCGTAAATGCCCTTCAGTACTTGTTACGTTACAATTTAATAGCAGTGTACCACAACGAGGCGGTCGAGGTGCTGAGGCGACTGGTTGCGGGTTCAGTTCTCGTTTGGGGACTAATGGAATATTTAACATTTCCATTATCTCGCTCTGGTATTAAAGCAAAACGTGGTATTAACTTTCGCCACTCGACACGCAATATTATAAGTCAATGTAGAGCGGAGTGTTAACTAGTGTTAACTAGGTTCCCAAGTTCCCACTGCCTACCCTGCCATGTGCGGGATACAGCGCGAAGCTGAGAGTAAGACACAATATATGCCATTGTGTCTTACTTTCAGCCTAATATAAATTCATTTTACGGTCAATAATTCTAATATTATTACATTTTACGGTCAAATATTGTAATATTTATTTTATTATTACATTTATGTTATAATATTCCCTCTGCGGGATAAAGCGTGAAGAATTTAAAAAATAAACTATAATGTACTTCACTTCCAGTAGGCAACAAGCCCGCGAGCGCGAGCGCGGCGGCGGGCAAGCCGGCCGTGACGGTGAGCACGCGCGCGCACCGCCACCACCACCACAGCATACTGATCGGGCCCGCCACCACCACGCCCGTATGTAGCTTATAGCCCGCTTATTTGTGTAGCATTCTACATCCGAATTAATTAAACGTACGAGAATTTCCTATTTCACAATTTAAAACAGTTTGGTACAAGGCAAAATGCGGCGTTGAGTTCCGCCACTCAACGCGCCTCAAATGCCTTAAATTCGACGGAAAATGGGTAACGGATGTGGAACGGAGTGTCTTAACACTGGGTTCCCAAGTTCCCTCTGCCTACCCTGCCATGTGCAGGCTACAGCGTGAAGCTGAGTAAAACAGTTTAAAAAGACGTTTATGAGTTAAAAGTTATTAATGATTTTATTCTGTGAAAACTTTTTTAATCTGTGGAAACATTATTGGTTTCTGTTTTAATTTTAGTGTGTTATTAGTCTATTATTTGTAATTTACTGTTTGTTTCCCTTAAAAATAAATAAATAACAAAATAAATATATACATAAATGTCAAATTGTAAAAAAAAATTTTTTTTTTTTTTTAAGGTATTTTTTGTTTGACGTTAAAAAAATATCTTATAATATATATTTGAATAATATATTTGAATTTAAACTGGAGTGGTAAATAATTTATTTGCCGAGTGGAAATTGAATCTACAATATGTTCAGCAGAGAAAAAGCAATTCATGGTGGCTCTTTAATAATTTTGAAAAAACCTTACAAATTTAAGGAACGTAAAGATATTGTGAGCCTCTCTGTTGAGCAAACTATTGAAATGGCCTGTGCTGAGCTTGAGCATTTCATTGTTGTAAGTGTGTACAGACCTCCCACTGGGTTATATGAACACTTTGAAAATATTTTAGAACAAACACTTGTAAAATTATCTGGATCTAAAAAAAATATAATTGTATGTGGAGATTTCAATATTAATTTACTAGATAACTCCACCACTTGCACTAGATTCAGGTCTTTAATGAATTCATATAACCTTGAGAATCTATTTCTAGAGCCTACAAGAATCACTAATTGTACCGCTACTTGTATTGATAATATTTTTACTAACTCTGTACCGAGAGAAAAATCAATAATTAATATGTTAAGTTCAGACCATAGCGGACAGTTGGCTTCTTTTTACTTTGGCAAAAAGAAAATTAAAAAACTAAATAAAATTGAATGTATTCCGATGACAATTGGTCGTATAGAAAGATTTAGAAGTAAAACAATAGCAAAACTTCAACATTTACAATATAATAAAGATCCCAACCAATTATATAAGAAGTTTTTCAATGTTATTGAAAATGAATTTAATGCTGTGTTTACTTCTAAAACATTAAATTTCAGGAGTTTCTTGTCATTTAATGATTGGGCGACTGTGGGAATTCATAAGAGTAGACGAAGGTTATATGAACTTTATAGTGAAAAAACATATAACCACAGTCAATCATTTATTAATTATGTCAAGAACTATTCTAAATTGTTTAAAAAAGTATGTTCCATGGCAAAATCTTTACATATTAGAAACAAAATCAAAAATTCTTGTGATAAAATAAAAATGACATGGAACATAATAAGTTGTGAAACTGGAAAAGGTAAGAATTATAATCATGATTTTAAATTAAAAGTTGACACTGGCGTTACAAGCTCGGATCAAGAAGTTGCATGTGAATTTGAAAAATTCTTTGCTGATATTCCAGTTTCCACAACCAAAACTCTTATAGCTTCCACAACCGTCGCTGAATCATTACTTAAGGAGAGCGTTCACAAATGTAATGTAAATTTCAAATTTAATCTAGTCAACTCAAGAGACATTGTTAAGACATTTAAGACCCTGGATATCAAGAAATCATCAGATCTGTGGGGTATCTCTGTTAAGTTGATTAGTCATATAATAGACGCTGTCGCTCCGCATCTTGCCGGTAGGTCTCTTAAAGAATATTTATGAGGCGTGGGAAGGATCGCAGGATGCTCTTGGCATGTTCTGTGACTTATCCAAAGCGTTTGATTGCGTCCAGCACTCAACATTGGTCATGAAACTACATCATTATGGCATAAGAGGTCGTGCACTCGATCTTCTGACTTCTTATTTAACTAACAGGGTTCAGAAGGTTGATGTGAATGGCAAGAAATCTCCTGGGTCACTAATCAGTATGGGGGTCCCACAGGGGTCTATTCTTGGTCCTTTTCTCTTTTTAATATATATAAATGATTTACCTTATTTAGTTGAAAGGAGCCATGAGATAGTATTGTTTGCTGATGATACTTCGTTGATTTTTAAAATGCGAAGAAGACAAATAGTATATGACGAAGTAAACAATGCTCTCTCCAAAATAGTACATTGGTTTAGCGCTAATAACTTGCTGTTAAATAGTAAAAAAACAAAATGTGTAATATTCAGAACACCTCAAACAAAAATTGTGAAAGCTAATGTACTTTTGAATGGTGAAGCCGTAGAGCCTGTTGATTCTACGGTATTTCTCGGTATCACCATTGACTCTAATTTACAGTGGGGACCTCATATTGATAGATTGGCGAATAGACTGAGCTCTGCAGCTTTCGCTGTAAAAAAAATTAGATTATTGACTGATGAGGAAACGGCTCGCCTTGTTTACTTTAGCTACTTCCACAGTATTATGTCTTACGGCATCTTACTCTGGGGTAATGCAGCCGGTATTAAGTCAATATTTGTCTTGCAGAAGCGAGCTATTCGCGCAATCTATAACTTAAGCCCTAAGGATTCCTTAAGGGAAATGTTTAAAAATATTAATATATTGACCGTTGCATCTCAATACATTTTTGAAAATGTTATGTATGTTAAGAAAAATATTAATAAGTTTACTAAAATCAGTGATGTACATAATATTAATAATAGAAATAGGCTTAAACTTAGTGCGCCTGTACCTCGATTGCATCGAGTCCGTAATTCTTTTATGGGACAGGGTGTACGCTTTTACAATAGGATCCCAGAAAACGTCAGAGAAATTTCTGTTTCACAATTTAAAAAGGTTGTGAAAAGACGTTTGTGTGTTAAAGGTTATTACCATATTAACGATTTCATAAATGATAACACGCCTTGGGAATAAAATGCTCGCTCCAGGCTGTTTCAAGTGTATCATTCTCACATAAATATATAATGTAAAGTTTTGATTAAAAAAAAAAGGACATGTCCCGCTGAGTTTCTTTCGCCGGTTCTTCTCAGGTCTGAGGCAATAACTTTAGTGAACTGGTGGTAAATTGTTTGACGTTCAAAAAACGAAGCTTGTAACTTCTTATTTTGAATAAAATATTTTGAATTTGAATTTGAATTTGAATTACAAGCGTCAGGTTACAGTTAGACTGTGCCACTGTGTCATGATGTTTCTTCAATGTTTTTTTTAATATTATATAGCCGTTTGGCGTGGCTTTTATCAGTGGTTTATGTCATTTTCTTGAAAATTTAATTTATATACTTAATAAATATGTTACAAGTAGTCATTTATAAAAAGTAATATTTTTTTTTCTTTTTTTTATTAAATATTTTTTAGTACGTAAATATTTTCCGAATGTTATTTGATAGTTTTATATGAAACACCATTTCAGAACACCGGGGGAGCAATATCATCCGGGCCACCTCTACAGAGTCAATCCATATCAGTGAACCCGCTAACACCTGGCAAGTCATCCGATGCGTTGATTCCCACCGCGTCACCACACTCCCACCCACCGTTAGGACAGGTCTCGGTCACCACCACGGTCACTACGGGGGTCACCAACACCGTACCAGCCCCCGGGGCAGTCACTGTCACGTCACGCAGGAACAACACTAGCGTCACTATGATCAATTCCAATAATTCCAATTCCAATCACCGTATAAGCGTGTTCGAGCCGTATCCGATGAGGGATACGGTGCAGCACTTTTGTGAGAAACACTTGGATAAAATAAAGGCGTATATGGACAACGTGTCGCTGAGGATACCGCCGCCGGCCAAATGTACTATTGAAGGTAGGTTACTTATTTAAATTATACTCACTCGCACATGGCAGGGTATGCAGAGTATATAGGTAGTGTCAAGACACTTCGTTCCTTTTCCGTTCCCCACTTTCCACCGAATTCGAGGCAATTTCTACGCCGCGCTTTGCCTTGTACCAGAGCGAGGAAATGAAAACATTAAATATTTAAATTGAAAATATTATTATTAAATATTTCATTTCCTCGAGTGGGGATCGAACCCACAATCTGTCGGTTACAGTCACACGCTTGTGCCGCTGCGCCACGACAGGCCTCTTCTTTTCCTCTATTTAAATTATATATTTTTTTATTTGTTGTGGATTGTTTATTGATTATTTAATTATGTTTTGTTACTTTTGTGTTTAATCATAATTATGTGTAAGAAATCTTTACATATTCTTTTTTATATGCTATCATTGTTTAAGAGTGTTCTAAAGTTTCTGTTTTTTTTGCCTCTTATTTGAGATATTGCATATGAATTTTCTTATGATGACACAAAGTACATGATGCCACAAAGTACACGTAACGTAACATGCCCAGAGCGGCGCAGCAAGAAGCAGGCGCGGCTGTCGTTCGCGTGCGGGCGGCGCGGCGCGCACTGCCTGTACGCGCGCGCCGCGTTCTCGCTGCGCACGCGCGCGCCGCGCACGTGGATACACCTCATGTTCCTGGCGCTGCAGGCGCGCCACGCCAAGGCGCTGTCCTCGCGCGACCCCACCGTGGCCAGCCTCAAGCACTGCTGGGACATCCTCAAGTGCGAGAACCGCACCTTCTTGACGCTCGTCACCGGCGCTTTCCCTGGACTTAAGGTAGAAAAAAATATCAGGTGATATGAACATTTGTTTATGTTTTTCAAGAAATCACAACATACATTTGTTATACATACATATTTCAAAATTTTTCTACCCCCGATTATTATTATTTCGAAACTACAGGTTTATAAGATAATGGTGGCTTTTATGATATTGGTCGATTGATTTTACAGGAACAAGAAATACTACTCAATGAACTTAGGGCAGCGGGTTTCTTTGACGTTTTCGCAGCGGCGACCCTACCTGCCCCAGGGGTCACGGGGGTCACGGGGCAGGAACAGGCGGCGTGGGGTTGCTTTCTTTGCAATCACCCTGAAAGGGCCGTAGGGTTTCTGACCCCCGACGAGCCGGTCATAGAGGGGCAGTTGAAAGAGAAGAAAGGAAGATGGCGGATATTTAGAAGATGGCGGACGCGGTATTTTACGCTGTCTGGAGCGCATTTGTCGTGTAAAGGAGCTGTAAGTAATAAACTTAACCTCTATTACAACTTCTAGGTGATAATAGGTTAATTAAAAAAATATCGTTTCATAGATATATTTTCTTTCTGATTACTATATGAATTATTAACATACTCAGTGGTTGTGAGTTCGATACCCACTTGGAGGTATATATTACATTTTCTCCGTTTATAAAAACACTATATCACTACATCTAACAAGATACTATTCGATCCTTTTATATAATTGTAATAATAACACAATATTCTATACCTTGAAAAAAATACAAAAATGTTAATAATAATTCCAATTTTTACAGAGTGGAGGCGAAAGCATAGACATTAACCAAATAAGATCGGTGAAAGTATCGCGAGGTGCTCGTAACATTCCCAAAGCGTTCGAAATATTCACTGGAGACCAGACCCTTATATTGAAGCCAAAAGATGGTAAAAATGCAGAAGAATGGGCCCAGTGTCTCAGCATAGCGGTCGCTCACTCCCAAGCCAGGGACGCCCCGGCCAAAGCAAACAGCCTTCCCGCTAGAGGACTTACTTTGAAAAGTTTCTGACATATACTTAAACTTTAGTGCTCAATAAGTTTAAAAATGCTCAGACATATAGAAAAATTATATTGAAAAGTTTAAACATTTAAACTTTAGGACTTAAAAGGTTTAAAGAGTCTTTTTTTGAATTTAAACTTTAGCTTAAAAGTTTAATTTAGTAATTGTGCTACATATATTGTTTAAAAAAAGATGTTGTCAAAAAAGTGTTGTTATGTGTTTTCAATGGAAGGAAATTTGGTTACCGAGTGAAATAATGTCTAAAAGAAACTATTGATTGGTAAGTCAAATGTACTTATAATAAGGATTTAGATAATATTAAATTATATATAAATAGATTTAATTTAATCATAAATATTTTTTTTTTGACATGACATTTTAAGTAATTGATTATTTTTAAAAAAATACATTTTTTGAAATAAATTATTAGCTTGAGCTATACTGCCTCTGCTCCTTATGAGAATATATGTTTCCAAGTATTCCTGTCTTGCCAAACTTAAATTTCAATTGCTCGTGGTGTACACTGTGTAAATATAATCGCTAACTATATACAATATCTGATTATGAAATAAAAGTAATAGTTTTATGTAACAGGGATGGCACAATTATTATTATTTGAAATATATAAAAAAAAAAGAAATTTAACATACATACATAAACATAAAACTCTTTATTTCACACCAGAAAATTAACAGATATATTAAAAAAAAAGGGGAAAAGGTGGCCTTATCACTGAGAGTGATCTCTACCAGGCAACATATTTATATAGAACATTTTAGAAGAGCATATAAATACATACTACTTAATATTTTTTTTTTAAAGTAGTTCATATGTATGTTTGTTGATAGATTTAAATATTATATTCTATGTAAAATGTTGCCATCCTTATTCAATATAATTATAAAATTTTATTATATAACTAGTTGTAATAATATCGTGCAAAGTCTTTAATATTTAAATAATCACCTCAGTCTGCTTGAAATAAATTGACTGACAATCATATATTTGTAAGAGTCGGTCATCAAAGTAGTAGTCATTTTGATTTAAACTTATATATAGAAAGAAGTCAAAATATTTAATATTATAACTTTCATTGCCAATGTGTGCCTTAAATTTGTATGTGATAGAAGCATATAATATGCGTTTTTTTGCAACTTGTGTACTTAACTTTTTTTTATTATATTTTTTAGTTTAGTTATATTAAGAATATACAAAAAGGGAAGTTAGTTTCTTTGCTACAAATGATTTTTGGTAATAATAATTTACTGTATTACGAAAGTACAATATTTTTTAATTTTATTTATGTAGGTTATTATTGAAGAATCAATTTATGAAATAGACTTGAGGCAAAACTCGAGTTTCATGATATTTATCTGTATATAATTTGTATGGCTCCTAGGTACTGTTTAGTAAGTAGTAAGACTGAACGCCTGTCAAGGTTTATATAAAGTTGATTTTTTTTTTACTATACTATCTCTTTTGTACTGATAATATTTTCTTGTGAGTTTTCCATACTATGTGACATTGGCGAAGTGAAATGTGCTCAACTGGCACACTCGAAACACCATAAATGAAGTAATGAATGAATGAAGGAGAATTAACTACTATCATTTACAATATTTAATGACCCTGTAACTGTTATAATATGTAAAACATTATTATACAGTGATGATACTTATTAGAAAAAATATTGAAAAATATTTTATTATTTAGAAATACAGTTGAAGAAGTACACTTAGATTGAAGAAGCTTGAGGCGACTTCTTGTAAACAAAATTATCTGGTATAAAGTAACATCAAATAAAATCTCGCAACCTGTGAACAGAATTCCAATTGCTTTAGTTCGTTTTTTTTATTGAATATACAAATATATATATATATATATATATATATATATATATATATATATATATATATATATATATATATATATATATATATATATATATATATATATATATATATATATATATATATATATATATGTACAAAGTTTTTGTTATGTTAGGTATAAAATCGATGTTAGTACACTCGATATTTGAAAAATAAAGTTGGAAATCGATTTAGGGTATTATTTAATCGAATATTAATGTTTAATTAAAACGTGGCGAGTTGTGATTCAAATTTGACATTCCGGTTGTTATGAAATTATATGGTCTCAAATTATAAAATGGTTGTTATGATTTTTTTATCGATTTTTTATTCATTTGTATAATCTAAAAGTTTTATAATTAAGGTTTTGACTTTACTTTTTTTATTAAGTACTTAAGTTACTTGTTAAGACTTTTGTTTGGTTAAAAATTTATCTATGGTCAGTCAATGTTTGATAAACAAGCGAAGAGTATTGTTAGGATGCCCGATGGTAGAAAAATAACGATGTTGACATCTGACTTAAATGCTGCGTGCTCTTATAAACAAGTACAAAACACCACTGACAAGATACAAGGTGGAGCAAGACGACGTTTTTTTCCATAGTTTGGTAGCGTTAAGTAATTTAATAATAACAAAAACTAAGTGTAGAAGCATTCTGGATTTAAGATGTACGCAACAAATTTTCAATTTCGTTTCCCTGCTGACATCGATGTTACGATGTTTTATTTAATGCAAAATCGACGTTAAATCATCGATATTTGTTTCTTCGAACATCGATGTTCATTGAAAATCGATGATTATCGGGCATTCAAAATGAAGTAACATATGTTTATGTTTTATTAGGACAATGACGATAATGTGTTTAGTACTTTTTACCAAGAAAGTAAGTTTACATTTAAAATAAATAAGACGAAATAATCTTGTACTAAAACTTTTTAAATTTTAAAACTTTTTAAATTTTACACTATCCAAAAAAATATTTGTAAATTTTGAGTAATTTTTGTTGAATACATTTCTTGTTTTAAAATATTTAATTGCACATTCTACTTATTATTGATTAGGTTGAAGATTGTAGAATAAGCTATATTGTTTGTACGAAATGTTAATCTTGATCATAAATTTTATCTTTTAAAGGTGCTCTTACCTCTACTGATAATTCTCAATAACTTTTTTCAATGGCAATAGATAAAATATAAGATAAAAAAAGATGATATCTTTTTTAATTTGCTGTTCAAAAGATATCGCAATCTTTCATTTAGTGTAATTTTATTAAAATGGCATTATATCTATTAATTTTAATATCTTTTGGATTAGGTTTTAATGAGACGTATCAAGAGACGGTGAAATGAAACCTAAACGTTAAATACTTAACATTGTACTTAATTTTGTTTGTATATTACGATTTATTATTAATAAGCTTGTTTTATTATATTCTCGTTTTTTTTTAAATATGTCTATACATTTTGATGATTTTTGTCAAATGTGCTCACGTTAGATGATGTAGGTTGTTTAAGTAAAAAGATTTTTTTTTATTTTTCTCTTCTTATATGTATTTATGGTTCAGAAGTTAGCTAGTTATAAATGATAAATTATAACTAACCCATATATGGTATGTCGAGGAAAAATACCGGGAAGATTTTTGATGTGTTAGAATATTATAGCAAAAGTTCTCAGCGTCAGTTTAATCTTTAATAATTGTAATATGATTAAAAGTATTTTTTGGATAAGTTAAACTATGTCTTGTATTACTAGAAAATGTTTCATGAAGCGCCGAGTTCTGATTTAATTTAAATTTGTATGTTTTGCTTAATTATAGCACAGATCAGTCCGTGTATTACTTAAACCACTGCAAGTAGTACATGTTACTTATAACACCACTTTTTCCTCTGGACCATAAATACAAAACATCTTTTTTCAAAATAAGTTTGATATATTTAATACCGAATTTCTAATTTTATTTAAATTATTTTCATTTCTTTTATTAGTTTGAATTATATGAACATTGAAATGACAAATAGTTATAAGTAAATGTAGTTTGAAATTGATGATGTGCCAACATACAAATTTAATAAAAAAATGTATGTGAAATTACTTCTTTGAAAAATATAATTCAACATAAAGACGACCATACACTGCCTAAACATTACCATTTATGCATCTATTCACGTTTCATGATATCATAATCATTTCATGATATCATAATCATTTCAAAATTGTGAAATATTTAATCAGATTATATCCCACCGGAGCTTTTCTTGGCAGTAAATGGTTGATTTAAATATTTAATAAAATATAATATTTATATAAATATTACATTTTATAAACTATTTAACGTTGTATTGATAATGTAAAAGAATTATGAACATAGCAGTTATAAATATGGCTGACAATACATATGCTTGCATACACACCATGTCAAAGGCAGAATAAAAGAGAAGAATCATGTTGGTATATTGTTCTAAATATAATTAAGATATCCCCACATGGCCTTTGTATTTATATCAAAAAAATATTTATTTTATTGTTCGTTTACTTGGGGAGAAATGAAAGGAGTGTCTAAACGCTAGGTTTCCATCGTCTCATGTGCGGGATACAGCGTGAAGCTGTATTTTACTTTTCCAGAAAATAATTAATTACTCTAATTATCGATTAAGATCAAAGGACTTATACCATAATCAAGGATGTCTTAATTGTTTTGGAAAATAAAAACCTGCCCCATTATCTTACTTTATTGCGTTAAGTCAAAATAATATTCACTGTTTAATAGATATGTTCATTTTTCTTTTATATATTATTTTGAAATTTTATAAGGATTTGTAATATAGGTGCTAGTTACATGTGTTAGTGCTTCCAGTGTTCAATGTAATATTGTTATGTCGCGACTGTCAGCCGTACTTAGATATCGTATTTATTAGAAATAAAGTTCTGTTTTAAATATTTAACTTGTTTCATTTTTACCACTTCTATGTAAAACATGGAGAAGACAAAACATGTCTGCACCAAATAAAAGCAGGGGTTCCTCAGGGCAGCGTAATGGGTCCTATCCTTTATCTTATACACACCTCTGACATACCAACCACAGATAAAGTTCTTGTAGGTACATTTGCTGATGATACTGCCCTTGTCGCATCTCATGAAAACCCAATAGTCGCGTCAGAACTACTACAGGAGAGCCTAAATGACATATCTGGCTGGCTTAAAGACTGGAGAATAAAAGCCAATGAAACTAAGTCGGTGCATGTAACTTTCACACTTAGGCACGATAACTGCCCTAGCGTCAAACTTAATGGAGAACAAATTCCTCAGTCAGAACAGGTACGCTATCTGGGCATACATCTAGACAGACGACTTACATGGAAAAAGCATATCTTTACAAAAAGAAAGGCTCTGAGCGCTCAGCTTCGAAAAGTTAATTGGCTCATAGGACGGAAATCAAAGCTTCAGCTTAGTAACAAAGTGCTTCTGTACAATGCCATCCTCAAACCAATTTGGTCCTATGGAGCGGAAGTCTGGGGAACTGCAAGTAACTCAAACCTTGATATACTTCAACGGTTCCAATCTAAAATTCTCCGCATTATAACTGATGCCCCGTGGTTTGTCACGAATTCTCAGCTGCATCGAGATTTAATGATTCCAACAGTGAAAGAGGAGATTGCAAAGAAAATCAAGTCATACTCTCGTCGCATAGAAAAACATCCGAATGCGCTCGCTTGTGTTCTAATGAATCCTACACGTAACTTCATTTTTTAATCGTTAAAAAGAAGAGTTCCTCAGGATTTACTCTGACCCTAAAACAAGATCTCGTGAAAGATTGTTAACTTGCGTATGCGTCACTGGGCGTATACCTCTCATGTCTCACAAAATTTCTTAACCACCAGTCAAATGCCTAGTCGAGGCAGATCACTGGTTGACAGGACGCCTTTAAAAAAAAAAAAAAAAAATTTACCAGAAAAAATAATTTTAATTACTTAAAACGTAGTGGCAACGGTGTTTTCAATCGAGGTTGTGTCAAAAAGGTAACGCGTTGTGTTCGCGTCGCGTAAGTGTTTCTATCTGTAATCCATTTTCCGAAGTTTATAGACTATTGAGGCCTGTCGTGGCGCAGCGGCACAAATGTATGACTGTAAACGACAAGTTGTGGGTTCGAGTCCCCACTCGAGGCAATGAAATATTTAATATTTTCAAATTAAATATTTAATGTTTTCATTACTTCGCTCTGGATACAAGGCAAAGCGCGGCATTGAGTCCCGCCACTCAACACGCAATGCCTCAAATTACGCGGAAAGTAGGGAACGGAGTGTCTTAGCACTAGGTTTCCAAATTCCTTTTGCCCCTACCATGTGCGGGATACAGCGTGAAGCTGAGTAGACTATTGAAATATGAAAGTATAAAAGATTATGAAAGTTGTAAGGGGAGGAGTAAATGAAATGAAACACATGTGTGTATATATGTATGTATATATTGTAGTTTCTTTCTTTCATTCTTTCTTTCTTAGCTTCACGCTGTATTCTGCACGAGGCAGGGTAGGCACAGGGAACCCGGGAACCTAGTGTTCCACTTCCGTTCCCCACTTTCCGCCGAATTTGAGGCATTGCGTGTTGAGTAGCGGTATTCAACGCCGCGATATTGTAGTCTTGCTTAAAATAACAAAAACGATTTGTATATGATTGTTTAAGGCCAGTGTTGGCGCATTGTTGTGTTTTAACACTACGTCCACAGTTTTCTCCGCATATCCGACTGCGTGCGGATATATAGCGTGGACTACAAAAACAACATTTACATTATAAACATGACTTAAACAACATCATATGGTTTCATCAATACCAACTGTTTCTTGAATCCATCATTTGGCCGTATCGCCGGCCGTTTACTTTTAACTAGATTGTAGGCTTCTTCATAATGCATGCCCTCATAATGCATTAAATACGCGATAACCACCATAGCAGTGCGAGACACACCCGCGTTGCAATGCACTAGAACGTTTTGTTTGTCCTCAACACAATATCTCATGAACGGGAAACATTGATTCAAAGCTAATATTACATTGGACTCGGGCAAATCCAAAATGGGAACATATTTATGATTAATATTACTTATATCTACATTAACACCTAGACTTAGTACATTTTTTATATTATATTTGGCTAAAATGTTATTATCGGCACAATCTTGTGAGCCAATGTATATGTGATTTACAATTAGTATCGGTATATCGTCTGGTTTCGTGTCCACGACAAAGCCATGGCTTCTCTCTAATAACGTTCCAGAGCCTTCCATATATTTGACGCCATCGGCACGCGTCACTACTGTTTCTGTTTGTTTCAGATTATTCTTTCGTTTTCTTAATTCATTTAAAAAACTCATTTTTATTAATATAACGTTATTAAAATAATGATTTTAATAATAATATTAACAATTTTAAAGCGCGGCGTTGAGTACCGCCACTCAACACGCAATGCCTCAAATTCGACGGAAAGTGGGGAACGAAAGTG
This sequence comes from Eueides isabella, assembly GCA_019049475.1. Taxonomy (NCBI): domain Eukaryota; kingdom Metazoa; phylum Arthropoda; class Insecta; order Lepidoptera; family Nymphalidae; genus Eueides; species Eueides isabella. The sequence goes on along the minus strand of CM032391.1, from coordinate 14,870,889 downwards.
GAACGGAGTGTCTTAACACTAGGTTCCCGGGTTCCCTCTGCCTACCCTGCCTCGTGCGGGATACAGCGTGAATCTAAAAAAAATATATATATAGTAGAGTGGCTGAAAATCTCGAATTTTTTTTTGCATTGTTTATTCGCTATCAACACAAGATTCAGTTATATCTTGATTATCATTAACTTTGTTTAAATTTGCATCATAAATTAAATCTTCCGGGTTGTATTTGACATCGCACAGATACAAGCCGTCGGGCGGACAGTTCTGTATGTATGTGTGCCAGGAGTGCTTGGAGGGCACTTGCAACATCACCTTCACATCATTTGGCTGCAACTTGCCTCTGGCTACCGTTATCAGTGTACCTACCATGCGCCGAATCTGGAAAGCATTTAAACACGTTTTATATTATATATATATATATATATATATATATATATATATATATATATATATATATATATATATATATATATATATATATATATATATATATATATATATATATATATATATATATGTGTGTGTATGTGTGTGTGTATATGTATTTGTATTTCCATTTTATTATTTATTATGTAGTATTTATTTATTCTCTTTAAATAAAATTTGCACTGTTACGCCATTCTTCTTTTCTCAAGTCTGTTTTTATATAAATTTTTAAATCCTAAAGGTTGCCTGTTAGAGATTGCTTGAAGCAATAAGGCCGCCTTTGCATGCCTTTTTTTTCTGTTTCTTGATATTATTATTTTTTTCCCCTTTTTATTGTTTCGTGTGCAATAAAGACAAATAAATAAAAAAATAAAAATAAATAATATTTTTTTGAAAATTTGAATGATTTCCAAAAGGCGCACCTTTTAGAAACCGTCTATGTTTCTTAACCACTAAGTTCAAGGGTGATCTCCAAGAGGCGCGGGTTTAAATACCGTTACGTAAGATAACAAAAAATCCTAATATATATTTTTTTGTAATATTTTCAGTTTCCACTTTATCGTACGAGACAAGAGAGCAATCCTAGTACAGACACTCCATTCTGCCCAAATTCAAAACATAAATCACATTTGTATTAAGCTTTTTTCTAGAAGAGAGAATATGAGAAACTAGTTCTTAGACACTGTTCAGTTTCCCACTTTCCGTTGCATTTGAAACATTGCGTGCTGAATGGCGGAGTTCAACGCCTCGCTGTGCCTTGTTACCAGAGCGAAGAAATGAAAACATTAAAACTATATATTTCAATTCCTCGACTGAGGATCGAACCCACATTCATGATTTTTTTTGTTAAATGACGGAAATAAACTTTACGTTTAGGTCTCAAGAGGGCACACAAATGAAAAGTACCTGAAAAGTGCCTTCTATTTCTGATATTATTTAATAATTACCTTGAACTTTGTTACTTAACTAATATGTCATATATTAATCTATAATATTTAGGACAGTCATCTATTTAAAAAAAAATACTTTAAATATTTTAACTATTTTTTAAAGTGTTATTCTATTATTCTAAACTTAAATTTAAAAATTCCGCTATTTTCTTTCAGCCATGCGTACAGCTTAGTTGGTCAGAGCGCTTGAACGGTTTTCAAGAGGCGCGGGTTCAACACCTGCTTCGTTCAAGATTTTTATACGCTTTTTAAATTTAAGTTTAGTACTTATACATATATTAAAAATGTATATGTAATCTAAGATATACTCACTTGATTATGTACAAAGCCCCTACCAACAAATTCAATGTCCCAATAATCGAAGTATTTTTCTTTGCCAATAGGATAGCTTGTAACGCAAGGTGCTCCGGGCCTTATGTCTATGGATTTGATTTCCCTTCTGTTCTGTTTATTTTGATTTAATTTGTCGAATTTTTTAAATGTTGTGAAATCGTGATACCCCACTAAATGCTCTGCTGCTTCTTTAAATCTTTGTATGTTAAAATTTCTGGACCTGGAGATATATGTGCAAATTCTTTCAATACTTTTTTTTTATATATAACTACAGGTCTGTCGTGGCGCAGGTGCTCAAGCGTACGAATGTAAACGACAAGTTGTGGGTTCGATCGCCACTCGAGGAAATTAAATATATAATATTTTTAAGTTATGAGTGTCTTAATGAGAACAGAGTGTGGACACTTGGTTCCCAAGTTCCCTCTGGCTATCTTGCCATGTACAGGATAAAAAAGGTTGAAAAAAATATATATATAACAAAACATGTTTTAACATAATGTAAGGTGAAACGCTTAGAAGACATAAAAAAATATTAAAAAAATATATATAATAATTATCCACTATGATCTGAATTGTTATACATTTTTTAAAAAATAACCTAACTTCAACAATTGTATAACTCAGAGCTTAATAATTTTTATGTGTAACATCTACATATGCAGATAAAACTGATAACATATTTGATAGTTGAAGATCTAATTAACTGCAATATATATATATATATATATATATATATATATATATATATATATATATATATATATATATATATATATATATATATATATATATATATATATATATATATAAATATATATATATATATATATATATATATATATATATATATATATATATATATATATATATATATATATATATATATATATATATATATATGTATATATATATATATATATATAAATATATATATATATATATATATATATATATATATATATATATATATATATATATATATATAAATAGTCACCATTAGGCTATATTTAGTTACTGTTGTTTCTATGCATATGATTTTGATTCACATTTTTCACATTCCATGATGGCTTACGATTTTTTAGCCTCATGCTGTGTACAGAATTTTTTTTTTTCAGCTTCACGCTGTATCCCACACATGGCGGGGTAGGCAGAGGAAACTAAATATGAAATATTTTATATTTTCAATTTAAAAATTTAATGCTAGGCAAAATGCGGTGTTGAATTCAACACGTTCAACACGCAATGCCTCAAAATTCGGCGGAAAGTGGGGAACGGAAGTGGAACAGAGTGTCTTAACACTAGATTCCCAAGTTTCCTCTGCCTATTAAATGAAATGTAGGGAATTAAGTGTTTTACCACTAAGTTCACATCTTTTCTGGTACATAGAAAAAATGGTACACCAATTGAAGACACAAAAAACATACACTGTTGGATGACACTGTACCACTGCACTATACAAGCTTCTATTTAGATAACATCCACCAGGTCGTGAAATTAATTTTTGCAAATAAATTCATTAGCTTCTTAATCACTGAGCAAATTTACCTTATAAAATGACACCTTCTCCATTCCTCTATGGGTATAAATGAGCCTAAACCACTTCCACACTCATCTACTTCTATATCTGTTTTCAACACTGCTAATCTGCAATGGAAAAATATTTAATTTGAATTGAATTTTAATGTATACATATAAAATATGTATATATATATATATATATATATATATATATATATATATATATATATATATTTATATATATATATATATATATATATATATATATATATATATATATATATATATATATATATATATATATATATATATATATATTAAGTACTTAGTGGAAGGATAGGAACTTTTAATTTTACAATACTGCTTACAATATATATATATATATATATATAAAACTGAATCTTTTTTACCTATTTCATAATTTTGATAATTCCACTGTAACTTTCTTATTTAACATTATTATAAAATATTACATTTCAGATTATCATCCATATATAGTTGGTGTGTTAGTAACAATTCTTCTTATAAATTATGTTACTTAAATGTTACTCATAGTTAGTAGATAATTTTATTTTATTTGGCCTGTTATTAATTCTGTCCAATGCTTTTGGATAGAGCAATCTAGACGAACAATTATTGTCTTCAATTATTGCTTATGTAATATAAGGTGTGTATGTATAAAGATAGAAATAACTTACCTATACAAATATGTCCTTGATATCGGCAAGAATCGTGCATGAAAATTGTCATTCACTCTCAAGCATTTTCTTATGAATATGCTTATTTCATTTTTGTAGAAGAAACGGTTCAATTCATATGTAATGAAATTAGGCTCAAATATATTTTCACCTCTTTTTATTAAATCAAAATGTGCACTCGTATTTAATGCATGGACACCACCATCTGTACTATAAACATTTTATTAGAAATTATTAAAATATTAGCGTCCCAAACGAATATTTGCTGCTCAAGTCAATGTATTTACATAAATTGTAGCTTTTTTGGTTTTAAATAAGTTTAGTACATCTTACGTGAAACACATTCATTTTAACAAAATTTAACATTCATATTATTAGAAAGATTCGTCTTATTACTAAGCTACAACACAAATATATGACTTACCGGCTAGAGAGAATTAGGTTAGGATATTCCAAAGGCTTTAACTTGAGTAAAGCTATTTCTATTACACCTTGGACGCTGCTTGGGTCAGGATAGTTACGTCCGTCTTTAAGCCATAACTTTTCGGAAGCTCTAACAAGAGATATTTTATATTAGAATCAATAAGAAATATTGTCGTATAAGAAATTTCGAAGAGCACAAAAATAATATTTAACCTGCCTAAATTTAGTACCTATGTATGAAAAGAATGTTAGATATCTCGCTTTCATTCTTGTTTATTTCATACAAATATAATCTTTTATTCGAATTGAAATAAAGGTAAGAAATAAGATTGTGATATAATTCAAAAGATGTAAACATTAGGCCTTAGGCGAAAATAAAAATAGCTAAGTTATTTTGACAGATATGTCAAAATTCAAAGGTATATAGATAGTGCTGCCAGCATACAAAAGTCTTAAGTTTTGAAATTTTGTGACTTTCAAAATAAAAGTAACTGCTGAACTGCTGCTGAAATAAAAATAATTCTGAACCTGCTTATGTTGGAGTCATGGCGCCAGTGACTGCAGGTGCAGAGTGGAAGACAAAGAGACGTTTTCAGTATAAACCAAAATTAATCTTGTAATTATTTTGCACTTATCATCGCAAAATCAGGCCAGCCAAAAAAGTTAAGTAGCTGAAGAGCTACCTAACTTAACTTAGCTTCACGCTGTATCTCTAGAGAGGTAGGCAGAAAAGCTTCGTGTTTTCTCAAAAGTTGTTCAACCTTTCATCTCATTCTCAGGATTTTCACGCTTCATCTTTATCTCTGCTTTAGTTTGGTGTTTTTGCAGCTTACACTCTTTTTTTCTTATCCCTCTCACACTTTTATCCTCATTCGAGGCTTTATTATCATGCCATGCTTTCTTCTTTCTTTCTACAACATCTTTCACTTTATCATCCTATTATTTGTCCGTCATACAATTCCTAAGGTTCTGCCAGCATACTTCAATATTTTCATTTCCAGATTTATAGCTGTCTAACTTCTTGGAAACTTTTTCTTGATATTACTCTCTGATTGTTGGATCTTGAAGCTTCTTATGCGACAATTTGACACCAAGGTTAGACAACCAGCGCAGCTGCGCCAACCTGCAAACAGACCCCTTATATATATATATATATATATATATATATATATATATATATATATATATATATATATATATATATATATATATATATATATATATATATATATATATATATATATATATATATATATATATATATATATATATATATATATATATATATATATATATATATATAGCTACGACTAGATAATGGTCTGTTCCCAATTTGAGCGAAGTTATAGACAAGCGAGTGTTCAGTGGTTCTGATCACTGAGCACTCGCTTGTCTATAACTTCGCTCAAATGCACTAGGAATAGATTAATCATACTTTTCAACCGTTCGCATATGTACATGTGAATTTGTTTGTGGTCATACATCGTGTTTGCAAATTTCCAATATAAGTTTTCCAGCCTCATTCATTCTCTTGTCACCATACTTGCCTAGCACTCCTTCACAACCGCTACGCGCAGTTCCGACCTTTTCGCTTTTGGCCTCAGTCACACAAATAACATCCAGACCTCTGTCTTCCATCACATCTAATAATTAATTTAACTTTTCTTCCATCCCTCCTCTTACATTACACATAGTTGTTTGTAGATTCATCTTCCATTTCCCGCCATTCCGTTTTTTATTTGACTCAAAACGGGACATTAACTAGGTATTATGCAAAATATTTTAAATGCATTTAGTATTTTTTAGAGTGGTTTCATTTTTTAAAGTTAGGGCTAGTAAAAGCTTGAGGTCTGTCGTGGCGCAGCGGCACAAGCGTGGGACTGTAACCGACAGGTTCTGGGTTCGATCTCCAGTCGAGGAAATGAAATATTTAATGTTTTCAATTTCAATATTTAATGTTTCATTCTTCGCTTTGGTAACAAGGCAAAGCGCGGTGTTGAGTTCCGCCACTCAACACGCAATGCCTCAAATTCGGCGGAAAGTGGGGAACGGAAGTGGAACGGACACCAGGTTCCCGAGTTCCCTCTGCCTACCCTACCTCGTGCGGGATATAGCGTGAAGCTAGTAAAAGGTGTTTATCTTCGACTGGGCAATGAACTCGAATACTTTCGTTTTTTTTTGCTTTAAATGGTTAACAAGTTAAACTTATTGCTTTAATTATTTTTTATATTGTTTTATTTTGTGGCAAATCTTGTCTTAATATTTTTTGTATCGGCCATATGAACAGTACATTACTGCGTCATGATTATATCATCAAACACACAACTGAAAAATGGGACAGTCCCGTTCGAAGTGGAATCACGATAATAATAAGTGATATACATACATCAGCTATAAGCAAAACAAAACCAGCCGAGTGTCAAGACCCCAGTCTTATTGACATTGGGTTAATTAAATAACAAAGTATGTACCATATTTAACGTGTAACTTTTTCAATTCATATTGTTTATAATATATATATTAGATCTGTTAGGATATTTTGACATTTACTCCTTTCACTTTCTCACGGTAAACGTCATCAGCGACAGTTTTTAAAAATGGCTCAAAAGACGTGGCATTTGTTTTGTGTTTTAATACTAATATTTACAATTTTATCACACGTTGGTGAGTCAACTTCAAGTTCAGCGGCGCCATGGTACGAAAACCTCCCCGCAGTGACAATGGACTACAAAGTGCACATCGATGCCGGCAAAGAAGACTGTTATTACCAATACGTTCAACCGGGCGCTACATTTTATGCCAGTTATCAAGTAATTAGCTTTTCTTTCTAATTCCATATGTTATCTATTTAGCTATTACTCCAATTTGTTACATTAGATAATTATTTATGGAAATAAGAATGTTTTTATGAGTTGTTTTATTGTGCAGGTGTTAAAAGGTGGTGATGGAATGTGTGGGTTCGCTGTGCGCCATCCAAATGGCCAGATTGTGCACCCTTACGAGTGGCGTCAGAGCGCAGAGTACGCGGACCAATCCAGTTCGGGCGGTTATTATGCAGTGTGCATTGATAATCAGTTCTCAAGATTTGCAGGGAAACTAGTCAATTTGTACCTATCTGTTATTAGATATGATAAGTGGGAACAATATGCTAAGGAAGTCGAGGAGCTAGATATGAATATTAAAAATTTCACAGTAAGTCATTTAACCCGTTGACTGCCAGCTATGAGATATCTAATATAAAGTGTGTGTATAGAAATAGCCAACTATATGATATCTTGTATTGCATGCTGCACTTTTAGATTATTAAATATTTAAATAAGATGAATGCAACATTTATATGGAGTAAAAGTGTATAAATATATAAATGTAAAATTTATATACTGCATAAAACATTAATTATCAGTTTTTATTATATGTATTATGACTTATAGACAAATTTTAATAATTTTATTTATATACATACAAACATATTACTAAAATTTAAAAATATTTTTATTATTGTTGCTGAATATAATAAACTCTAAAATAAGTAAAGTTTCATATTTTCTTCAAAGTAAAACCTTGGCACACAGGACAAGACACTAAATATGTCTGGCAATCAATGGGTTAATTAAATATAGTTTTTCATCATCAAATTTAAAATTGTTGAATTTGTTCAATGCTTGTTTTTTTTTTTCAGAACTCAATCCAGTTTGTGGAGCGTAATGTAAATGACATTTTGCAATATCAATATCATTCCAGAGCAAGAGAGTCTCGTGATTTTAATTTACTAGTTGATAATAATGCTTATGTATTAAGGTATGTCTTGCTTTTTATAGTTACATTTTTGATATTTCTTTTCTATATTGTTAAAATGACATATTTGTTGTTTTAGTCTGGATAGAGTAAATTAAATTTAATTTGTATAGTTTTACTGATGTCTGTGGGTGTGAAATCAGGTGATTTCACATATGGGTTTCTAATATGTAATTTAAGTTACAAAAAAAATGTGCCTGTATTTTTTAAGAAAAAGAAAGTGATTTAGGCTATTGAAAAAATATAAATAGAATATAAATCTGTTTATTTTCATCTTATGACACTGTGTTTCTGTTTTTGCTGTCAGCCAAGATTATAATTGAGCTGCTAAATTTGAGTGCTATTAAGTGTTGAATAGCAGAACTTGAATTGCCTTATTACTAGAGTGGACATGAAAATATTACAGTCCCCAATTGATAAACAATTGCCTTTGCATACTTATGCCTATGCATTGCAGTGGCCTATTTATTATAATGATTTATAGATTTATAGTATGTAATTTTTGTTACAGATGGTCTATTGTTCAAATCCTAGCCATAGCAGCGACTGCCACACTACAAGTATATTTTGTAAGGAAGCTATTTGAAGTTAAGGATAATTCTTCTAAAACGAGAATTTGATTCAATTAAGTATTATAAGTTAAAATGATGACTTCCGACTGAATAAATCATTCCTTGACACATTTCTCAAAGTACATACCTGATCTCTAAGTTTTCAAACATTTATTGTAATCTCGTATAGCAAAATGTATATTAGATCTTCTATCTTTTGTCCCTGCATATGAAAATATTTTTTTTTTCTAACAAAGCCTAGATTAATGCATTTTTTTTTTACTTTTTACAAACTTTAGTCAAACATACTCAGCTTAGTAAAGACATAACAAAATGTATTTTTGTATTTATAAAATGGAGTTAGGGTTTTTTTATTGAATTTTATTATTTTTTATTTGTTTTTTTTTTATATGAAAAAACTGTTGTTGTTGATTATGTATAATGTCTATTGGTATATTTTTTTACATAACTAGCTTAAGGTTGATAAATGTATTAATTATAAATATGACATGTAAAAAATGTGAAATGGCCTTAAAGTGACAAAATACAATATATACCTATAATAAAATAAATATGACTTTTTCTTAATTACGGCACATGTAAAGACGGCGAAAAGGGGTGACTGTGGTATAAAATGTGACTGCATTTGAAAAGGTGTTCAAAATAGACAAAGAAGATTTTGAAATTGTTATTTTAGCAAAATTAAAAAATAACACATAAATGTTACCCTCAGGTCAACATTAAATCAAGCAAGCAGGAGTTGGCAGTTGCATGTAAAAATAAAATCAGTGGCCTTTCAAATGGAAGTCATAAAGTATTAACATTCTAAATAAAATCCATTAGAATATTTTATTATGAAAATTATATTTGATGGTAATTACAATGTTCTCTTAACTAAAAAAAACTACATCTACGTTTATACATTCACAATTGTAATTTAAAATTAACATTTTTATTATAATTCATTCTGTTAAAAAAAAAAAAAAGAAACAGCTATTTCTATATTAAACATAAAAATTACAAAAACAATAACTTAATAAAGTAAATCATTAATATTTGTCAATTATACGAATTAAAAAAAAAGGAATGTTCATTGCATAAATATTTTCAATTATATTATTTCAATTACTTACACTCGCACACATTGACTAGTTAATTTTTAAACAGCAAGCGAGTGCATTGACAATAACATCAAAAGCGAAAAAAAAAAAAAATCATATATTTAAAATTCAAACAAATTTCTTTCATCGAAAATATCAAATGCCATAATGTTGGCAAAAAGGGAGACGTCCATTCTGCCAAATATTAACTTAGGTTGTACATTTGTCGGTTATAGATTACTTTCTAGATGTATGTATATAATTATAACATTAAAACTATATTACTTTCTCATTTTCTGTACATTATTCTGTGAATCTCATACGTAACTGTACACTTCACATATACATAGCTACACTAAGCGTGTCGTTAATTATGAATACATAGGTATAAAGCGTTAGGCTAGAAGCACCAATATTAAATTCTAAGTTATGGTGCGATAAAAAATCCAGATAAAAATGTCAAAAAACGATCTTATTATTAAGAAAGGCAACATGGACGGACGTTATAATTTCTTGAAGCACATATCATCAATCTCATTATCATATCTACATTTACTTAAAAATTACCAATTCTTCTATTTCTGCTTTTATTAAAGTTTTACATTTTAATATAAAAATTATAATTTTGAATAAACAATATTAAAATCAGTACCATTATCTAATTGAGATTATGTTTAAAATATAACCTTTCCTGTATCAAGAAATACAATTCCATATTTGAACAAAATTAATGACACATAAAAGATATTATTGTATATAATAATAAAAATACATTGAATTCAGCATCAAAACAGATCTAATTCATTTAGCAGGTGTCATTGTCTATTATTCAAGTTGTAATTTATATTAGCTTTCTTCCTTACACATAATATCGACCAAACTAGAAAAACATAACAAAATTTAACAAATATACATAGAATTTTCAGTTCCTAAATTTCGTATAGATTATAGCAATTGTCAAACTTCACACATCTGTCACGCGTCTCACGCGTCACTTGTCACCTGTCAGCTGTCACGTGTCACGTGTCAGCTGTCAGTGCGTGGCGGGCGGCTTCCGCTTCTGCCCCAGGTAGGTGGCGGAGAGCGCGAGCAGGCGGTACCGCTGGCGCAGGTTGCGCGCGCGCACGTGCGGGGAGGCGATCTCGGTGGCGTAGGCGCCCGGGAACCAGCCCGCCTCGCCGTCGCGCGTGCGCTCGCCGTAGTACCAGCCTGCGGCAACGTTATTTTAACTTTAAAACATCTGGTTTAAAAAGGAATAAGATGATTTTTGTATTTAAGACTGAATGCAAGTTGATTGCAAGTAATTCACAATAATTTCCAAAAGTCAACCTCAATATCTTTTACAGACTAAATAAAGGTGCTTTCAAGCATACCCTCGCTGGTCTTCCTGGTGACGTTGACGACGTCGCCCTGCGCCAGCGCCAGCTCGTCGGGCTGGCGCGGCGCGTAGGCGTACTGCGCGGCCACCTGCGGGCAGTCCCAGCCCGCGTACAGCGTCTCCCCGGCGGCGGCGGCGGGCGGCGCCAGCGCCTCGGCCCAGCGGCGCAGGTCGGTCTCCGAGGGGCACGACATCATCTGTCACATCACATTTTATATCATTTAACTGAAAACATTGTTTTTTATTTACTACATACATATATTTTCAACGTTCAAATTGAATGTGAAGTGAAACTCGTAGAAACTCCTAAGACGCTGCTGATATTTTATTGTTTATTGAGGTATATAGAAAAATAAAAAATATATAACTTTAATTATCCACAGTGTGAATACAACTTTAAAAATACACTTCTAATGTTTAATTCTTGCAACTTCATTTATATTTTATACCACACAATATAGCTATGTACATAGAAAACCTAATATTAATATAGCTTTATTGACCAAAAAGATAGAACAATCTGCCGCTACGACAGACATCTTTAATCACCAAAAAATATATGCATATTTTAAAATCAATACATACATCCCTTTACTCAAACCACCAGTTTCTATAACATTAAGCACACACCCACCATCTCAATGGTGCGCCCCTCGTGGTTCTCCAGCAGCGTGAGCAGCAGCGCGTGCTTGGCGCCGGCGGCCGCGTCGCTGGAGCACACCTCCACCAGCGACCGCGGGCAGTGGTCCACCACCGTGAAACTCTCCTCGCTACACCAAAATATTATTAAATTTATATTATAATCTATTGTATGATACGCTAAAGCTAGTACCAGACGACCATGTTTTCTAGGAGAACCATGCTCAACATGATCGAACATGGTTCTATGGTCGTTGTGCTGCGATACAAGTATATATGACTTTAAACACGATTAGTTGTGGAATTAATATTTTCATTTTCTTAGCTCTGCTAACAAGGTGAATCGCGGCGTTGAGTTCCGACACTCTATGCCTCAATTTCAAAAATATATAGTTAGGTAATATATTAAAAAAAAAAGCATTAGGTATTATAAAAAAAAAGTAGTAGTGGCTGTCATGGATCATTGTAAACGCAACGGTTGTTGGGTTTTATTAATCTATTTCCATGCGGGAGAAGGAATCATTTACATTTTCACATTTTGGTAACTGGCTAAACTGAAGACACAGAATGGCGTTGAGTTACGCTATTGAACACATCATGTCTATAAAATTGGGAGACATATGGACATGATGGGGAATAGAGTGTCTTAACATTAGGCCAAACTAAATCATCTGGAAACAATTGAAAACAGCGTTAAACTCAAAAAAAAATAAAACAAGTTACCCTTTCTTTTTAGTAATAACTAGATGATCGTTGAACAGGAACAGATGTAGCGGCACTTTGTGGAACTTCTTTCCGAATGTCAGCTTGAGTTCGTCAGTCTTCCACAGTAACTGAGTCATTTCACCAGAACGCACTAGCCATCTGATTGGTCTGCCATTATATAAAGAAATAGTATGGTATTACTTTGCAGGAAGCGAAAAAAAATAATCGTAATTGTACTTAATTTTCATTGCAATTAATTAGTACTTATAAATATATTTTTTCAAATTTCAAAAAGTTATTATTATTATTATTATTTAAGGAGCAGGAGCAGTGACTGTAAACGCAATAGCAATAGGTTTGAAACATTTTATATATACTATTATATGTTCGCCTGCCTAAAGAGCGCAACCATAAGTGGGAACAACAGGAGCGTACTTGCGGTCGCGCCGCGACAGCGCCGGCGCCAGCTCGGGCGCGGCGCGCAGCGCGGGCGGCGCCTGCACGGCGGCCGCCACGCGCCACATCTCCTCCAGCCGCTCCGTGGTGCGCGCGCCCTCGTTGCACTGCGACACCAACTGGACGACGGACGTGCACATTCAACTTTTATATTTATATTTCTATTTCTATATACTGATTTTGTGTTATGTTTCGATGTGTTAATGGTTAGTGTTTTTTTTTCTAAGCAATTAGTATCACCACTCAAGATCTCAAATTTATAAATATTTGCGGCGTTGAGTTCTGCCACTCAATACGCAGTCTCTTATTTGGCGGGAAGTGGGGAACGGAACGGAGTGTTTACCCTGACATGTGCGGGATACAGCGTGAAGCTGAATAAGCGAGAGAGTCGCGGAGGCATTGTTAGAAATGGTATGATTTGATCAATGTATCTATTTTTAATTTGGATTTTAATTTAGAATTATGAATGACAATTAATGAATGGCGATTGACAAATGACTGTATGAGCTACAACTTGTAGGTATCTTGTAGTTAGATTTTATAATATTTAAGCCTTCTACACATATAGTTGAAGCCTGTCGTGGCGCAGGGGCACAAGTGTGTGACTGTAACCAACAGGTTGTGGGTCCACTCGAGGAAATAAAATATTTCATATTTTCAATTTAAATATTTAATATTTTAATTTATTCGCTCTGGTAACAAGGTAAAAAGCGCGGCGTTGAATTCCACCACTCAACACGCAATGCCTCAAGTGAGGAGCGACACTGGAACGGAGAGTGACTAGGGTATAGGGTGACTGACGTCGCTGAGCGTGGCGAGCGCGTGCATGGCGGCCGCGTACTCGGCGTCGGCGGGCGCGAGCTGGCGCAGCACGGCGTCCAGCAGCAGCGGCAGGCGCGTCACGCGCTGCATGGGCAGCAGCAGGAACGAGTGCAGCGACAGGCTCTGGCACGCCGGGTGGCTCTCCAGCCTGCGGGCCGGTCAGTACCATGTTGTGTTACCATTCAATTATTGTTTTGTTTTAATAACGTTATCAGTTTTGAATCAGTCAAAGTTATCGTTAAATTGAAATTGGTAATAAGGCAAAGCGCGGCGTTGAATTCCGCCACTCAACACGCAATGCCTCAAATTCGGCGGAAAGTGGGGAACGGAAGTGAAACGGAGTGTCTTTACACTAGGTTCCCGAGTTACCTCTGCCTACCCTGCCTAGTGCGGGATACAGTGTGAAGCTATGAATGAATGAGTTAAATTGAATTGAGCTAAATTAAATTAAAAAAGGAGGAATTTTGTCACATTTTTTTATTTATAAACGTTCTTGTACGGACACTCATCAATTACACATTTATTATAAGTATAGATAATGATAATGTTAATCGATATTTATAGTATTAACTATTTTTTAATTGCTTTTGTGTTGTTAATTGCTTTCTTTTACCCATGAATAAAGAAAAAGCGACGTTAACTTCCGCCCGAAAACTTAGTATCGTAACACTAATCTGCCTACCGTCCAACAAACAGAGGGCATGGACGACCCGTACGACATAGTCGTCATCATATTATAATAAAAAAATAACTTTTGGATACATATTCTTCGAAGACAGAATACGAAGAAATAATCAAATGTTAATTCACGTTTACTGTGCAGTTATACTTATTTTACTACCTACTTGGTTTAACCACAAATACCACAACTGTTTCCGTCATAAACGTCACAAGCAATGACCCCTACTTAAAAGTCAAACTATAGGAAATATATTAAGACAGGTCTATAATAAACAGTACGGTCAACGAGTATTGGCACCCTTAAAGTAATGTTTTCTGAATTTTCGCACAAGAAAATAGTACAAAATATCAAAAACCAATCTTCGCAGCCATCTTAAGTTAACTTCAGTGCAGCGTAGAAGAGTAGACATTACCTTACTGTATTCAAAACTGACACAGAGATACAGCGTGAAGTTAAGTAAGTGAGAGAATTTTATTCTATTTTAGCTTCATAGAAATTACCTTTTCAGCGCTGCAGCGAAGGCCGGTCGTTCCCTCAAGCGCTGCAGCGCTTTCACCATAAGCGGTTGGTTTTCGCAGTACTTGACGTAAGCGTTAAACCGCGCTTCGGCGTGTCGTTGGACGATTTCGCAAATGTCTTGTAGCAAAATATTCTCTTGCCAACAGCGCTCGAGGTCCGTCATTAGCATTTGTGAACATCTTCGTACTGAAATCGGAGAAAATGGTTAAACAATTTGAAATTTATTATTATATATTATTATGAAAGTAATATATATTTTTAGCTACACGCTGTTTTAGCATGGCAAGGTAGGCAAAAGGAACTTGGGAACCTAGTGTTAAGTAATTATAATTTCATAAAGATATCCAGTCAAATCCTTGAGAAACTGTGGGTTCGATTCTCCACTCAAGGGCAGCAAATATTTTATATTTTTATTACCTTGCCTCTTCGCCATTCAACCTGTAACCTCAAATTCGCCGAAAAGTGGCGAACGGAACAGAGAGTTTTAACACTAGGTTCCCGTTCCCTCTGCCTACCCTACCACGTCCGAGATACAGAGAATTAATGAATTTAGCTAAATTTAACCGTTACATCTATTTATTTTTTTCTCAACTCTAATTAATATTTTTGTTTCAGTCTATATTTTCTTGCAAACAAGTACACATTCATGGATTTATCAATGGATTACCATATAAAAACACATACATTTACAATTATAATGGACAAATTAATATAAATAATCACCAGGTAATATAGCAGCGAACAAAGTCTCCCAATCCTCCCTGGGCAGCACGTGCGGGTCTCTGAAGGCGGGGTGGGATATGAAGTGGGCCTCCAGCACGTTCAGCGAGTTGAGGTACGACGCCTCAGAGGTCAGGAGTTCGAATTTCGCCTCTTGAAGTTTCTTTTGGGCTGGCGCAAGGGAACCTGTGGTGGTTGAGTTATTTATTACATTTTAAGGATACATAAAATAAATATGCATTACTCATATATTTTGTTTAGAATAAAAGTATATGTGAAAGTACCGTGTAAAAAAACTATTTACAAATCTCCTGCAATGTTACAAAAAGTGCAGTTACTGTATATTTGTAGTATGTATAAGCGTTATAATAATATGTTTTATTCAGCCTCGTACTGTATCCCGCACATGGCAGGAAAGGCAGAGGAATATTTGGGAACCTAATGTTCAGACACTTCATTCCCATTGAGATATTAACGTGGCAAAGGACACAGGTGCGCGACTGTATCTCAAAGTTGTGGGTTCCATCTCACTCAAGGAAATGACATATTTAATATTTTTATTTGTTCACTATGGTAACAAGGTAAAACGCGGCGTTAAATTTCGCCACTCAGATTTGGTAAAAAGTGTGGAACGGAATGTCTTAACACTGGATTCCCAAGTCACATCTACATATCCTACAATGAGAGATATAACGTGAAGTTGAACAGGATAAGTCAAAACTCACTAAGCACAGTAGAATTAACAACTTCGGGCACCTCGCACCACAGCGTGCGAGCGGGCCCGCGCGGCGCCACTAGCGCCATGGCGGACGGCCGCGACGAGGTCGAGGAGCCCCCTGTATCGTACGCGTCCGAGTCCGAGTCACCTTCCCTACACGCTGACTGGAAATTGTAATGAAAATATTAATTCTTCCGTTAGTGCGTCCAAATAAAAGTCGCCTATCGTAGCATAAGGGCACAATCATGTATGTAACTGTAAAAGCGACAAGTTGTAAATTCAATTTCTTGTCGAGGATATTTCATATTTTTATGTCTTCACTCTTATAACAATGTAAAAGGGGATTTGAGAACTAAACGGAGTGGTTTAACATTAAGTATTCTAGTTACAGACCAAATGATTGTATTGGCTTGGCTTTAATAAGAAAAGCACGAAAACAATGACGTCAACCAATTATTTTATTTGATTACAGAAATTATATATATATTTATTTTAAGTATCGATACGAGGCCTTCAAAATTCGCACAGCAAATTAAAAAACGATATCTATTAAAAACTGTATAAAAACTTCCGCGTACAATCCACTTTAATTGGTTTCATCCATTTACAGCTCTAATAGCTTACTAACAAAGTAAGGTCAAGTTTAACGTAGAAGGTTACATCATTTATCTCACATAATTAGTTGCCCAATTAGCATCACTAGATACATTTGTTTTGACTTGTAATTGTTTAAACAATCTCAATTATTGTGTCCAATTGTTTTTAATTTGTTTTCGTCAGAATTGTTTGTGTACATGAACATATGATAGTTACGTCGTCTCTAGCAGCTGAGGTAGCACAGCGTTGCTCGCCCACGAATGTTCTAAGAATTAGAATTATTTACTAGTAGGGTGGTGTATTCATATTTTAAATTACGTGTATATCACATATTAAATTAACATTAATAATGTTGCTATTTAAGGTCGCTTAAGTAACAAAGTTTTAAATAAATATAAATCATTCTATACTTATAGATAAACAAAAATAATTTAATTTTACAAAGTTTTGATCAATTTCTATTTGTTATTCAATTGTGAAATTTGTATAATAGAAGACTACCCAATGTTGCCATAGACTCCAAAATCCCCATTTCTATTGCGTAACTATGTAACATAAATAAAAACATAAACATAACTAGCGAACTGCATGCGGCTTCGCCCGGTGGAATTACATTATTTGTTTATTTTATAATCTCAATAACTTTCTTGTTCTAATTAAATTTCCATTATTAACATTATCTCTATACATTGAAAACTACACTTTCAACTAAATGTATAAACAATTGTAGCAATTTGTCGTATTAAATGTTTTAAATTGACGTAACTATTTTATTTATCCACCGAAATAAACAAAAAAAACACTTAATGTTGAGGATACCTTACCAAAATATAACTATATAATGAAAATTGCACTCAAATCTGTTCAGCCGTGTTTGAGATTAGTGTACAATATATATATGTATATATATATATATATATATATGTATATATATATATATATATATATATATATATATATATATATATATATATATATATATATATATATAAATAATAAATAATATAGATCCCTATAAGATCTTTTTTTTTCATATTTGTTTGAACAGACAGTAATTACTTACAGATTTACTATAAGTATAGATAAAGTAGAAATATTCAAGGAAGCGTCCTTCTGATTATGAGTCTAAATGCTGCTTTAGACGATTAACCTGTTTATTCGAACTTGACATTTTGTCATTTAATGAATGAATGTTAATAGAATTGATACTATTTCCGTTTTATGTCTTAAAATCACTCCTTAAAGTTATTATATCTAATATTATAATTATTATTTATTATGATTTTACGTTTTTTAATTTTACGTTATTTACTTTCCGCATTTTTAAAGAGACAAAGAGAAAACATTTTATGTTTGGTTTCAGAATTAAACCATAAATAAATATAAATGCGTCAATCAATTACTTTTTTAAAAAAAAAATTGAGCCGAATCAAAAAAAAAAACCGTTAATTAATACTTACATTTACTATTTTTATATGTCATTAATATTTTTTTTGTAAACTGTGTTCGTATTATTACTAACAACAAACAAGTAACTTTTATAATCTGTATACTCACTACTTATAATAAATCTGTAACTGATCGTTGTCTCTACATGGAAGATATATAAAGGAAATGTGTGAGATATGTTAGATTTAAGTGCAATTTTCTGTATAATATTTTGGCAACTTTCGTTCAAAATTTAAATACTGCTTTATTAAAATCTCTTTTTTTAGCTTTACGCTGTATCCCGCACGAGGCAGAGTAGGAACCCGGGAACCTAGTATTAAGACACTTAGTTTCACTTGCGTTCCCCACTTTCCGCCAAATTTGAGGCATTGTGTGTTGAGTGGCGGAACTCAAAGCCGCGCTTTGCCTTATTACCAGAGCGAAGAAATGAAACATTAAATATTTAAATTGAAAATATTAAACATTTCATTTCCTCGACTGGGGATCGAACCCAGAACCAGTCGGCGCCTCGACAGGCCTCAAGTACCTTATCTAATACAAAAGAAATATATCGTTATAGTTTACTTTATTATGAATACTGAACAAGCAGAAGTAAATAACATATGTATAAGTACGTGACAAAAATTACGAAATAATAGGATCATCAACTACACTTTACTGTGAGTCAGTTGGTCATAATTTCTAAGACTTACAAAGGTGACGTGTTAAGTACCTTTAACGTACACGCATTTCCTTTATTAATAAAAAAAACGTAACAAAAAAAATATGATCAAATAATATAAATGCTCTTGAAAAATAAATGGGGAAAAACACGTTAAATGATATACACAGGTGGTTCATGAAACATCATTGTTACAACATTTTGCTACGTATTGCTATTTACGTATTTCCCACGCTATACGAACATAGAGTAGGCAGAAGGAATTTTGTGAGAAACTACTCATATTACCTATTTTACATTACATTACTGTATAGTTACATGGAGATAAGGCCATTGTGACGCAATGGTTCGGTGTTCGACTATAAACATGGTGATTGCGGGTTTGATCTCCGTTTAGGGGTAAGTTTTAAATCATTTTATTTTCTTTGTTCTAATAATATAATAGTCTAACGCTACTTTCTATCAGCTATCAGTGACAGCTCTGTAAAATTGTGCGAAAAGTGACTAAACACAAAGAGATAAATTTTAAATTAACAACTATCGCTCATGTTAACATGTTTTTAATAATTTACATGACGATTTGAACCATTTTAAGGAAGCAAGTAATAAGACTTTCCGCCGAATTTGAGGCATATCGTGTAGAATGGCGGAACTCAACGCCGCGCATTGCCTTCTTACCAGAGTGAAAAAATGAAAACATGAAATATTGAATTTAAAAATATTAAATATTTCACTTCCTCGAGTGGGGATCGAACTGAGAACCCGACGCGTTGACTGTAACACGCAGGCGCTCCTGGGCCACGACAAGCCTCAAAATAAATTCAAAATATATATAGTTAGTTCATATATAATATTAACAGTATTTGGCACAGTTTCAAATAAGTGAAATTAGCCCCATTATTCGCGATAGACTAGCCTACAGTCAAATTCCTAGTAATCGAATTAGCACAGTTCTGATAATTAAGTGTGTCAATATTGCACCGCAACCTTTTGATACTGGATGACATAAATAATTTGTCATTATCTTATTATGAACTTTAAATTATTTTAATTAACGTGCAAATTAGTATATACCTAACTTGACAGTAGTCGCTTCAAATCCAGATTGTATATTTAGTTTATATTTATTATATAATAAAATATACTTAATGATAATAATTAATTGAGCGGGGAACTTAACAAGGTTCCCAAGTTCCACCTGCTTACCATGCCATGTGCGGGATGCAGCATGAAGCTGAAAAATTGAATATTTATTAATTATTAAGATTTCATTCTTATAATACCTCAGCTTTAGCCGCGTTGTAGAACTGGTACAGTGGCTCGTGTGTGAACAGCGAGTGCGGAAGTGGAGACGCAGGATGAGACCCCGAAGAGGCGCCCGATGAGGACGATATGTTACCAGCTTGGTAAAGACCTGCTTCTGCGTACCTGCAAGGAAATTTAAATAAAACATATGTATTATAAGTTGCTCTTGTTGTGCAGGTTGGTAGTACATAAAGTGTCTTATCACCATGTCTCCCAGCGCATATACCCGTGGGATACAGAATGATATAAAACAAGAATAAAAGGAAAAAGTCTTTACACTAAATGTGTTATTTTTGATTAGTTGAGATAGGTTTTTGGGGAAACCAAATTATTTTTTTCTTGTCTTGTTTTATATAGATAATACGGGTTTTTAAATTTCATAGCCTGGCTGCTGGGAAATGAATGTTGGAATTACTTAGCAGAGGATCTTAACGGCTTACCCGCGGCGTGCAGGAGATACGGACTATAAAAAATATGGTCCAACCTTACTGTAACTGCATAAGTACTAAGTAAATACACCACATATACATTCTTTTAGGGGTCCATAATTTCTCTAGAACGCACTCAACCTCAATATGTCGAGAAATTTAAGGTTAAAGGTAAAAGAAAGCTTTAGCGGATATGAATATATGATATTAAGAGAAAGAGGTCACGCAAATTTCACCTACACACAAAAAAAAAACGATAATAAAAAATATATACACACAATGTCTTTATTATTTATACGTTATATAAAAAGATAATTTTAAAACTTTCTCGAGTCGATTTAAAGCAACACCCAATATCTTGATTTAAGAAGAAACGGTTTTCGCGCGGACCGGTTTTATCAATTTTCAAGAACTGATTGATCAATAAAAAAATATTTTAATAACATCATCGTTATCCGATTATATGATAGAAAATCGTAATAAGATGTTTTAAATGGCAGCAACTTACTATCCGACTACATAAAAAGAAACTTTAAATAACATACCCAATAAATCAAAACAAATAGTAACTTTATTTTGAACATCCAAATCTAATCCTTATCCATTTTTTCCGAATAATTTCTTAAACTTAGTTTAACAGAAATCACAGTAAATAATTCCACTGGCCATATTATAACACTTTTAGCCGTAACTTCGACAAAATGTTACTGTACGTGTAACCGGGTGATGAGCGTCCGAACGTGTAGGTACGATATAACTAAATACACAAGTTCTTTGACGGTTCCAGATATGGGAGAAACGCGTTGAAAGTATTACCGAGGAAATAATTAATTATAAAAATATATAAAAAAAAGACATGTAGACATTTCCTCAACATTTTTATGGCGGGTAATTAAGAAAAGTGTATGATATGTCACACATTGTAGGAAAATAGCACAGATAATAAATAATGTGGGCAAAAAATGTGGTCTTTTTTAATTGTACTAGGCAAAAACAAGATTTTTTTTGTTTTTAATTTTTTTTTAATAAATATTTTATTTGTTGGAAGCTGTTGTAGTGTAGTGATTTGAAGGTTCAATACCTTCTTTTGAATAAGGAATCGCTCTTGGGAAAGGAGACGTCTAACACTTGGTATCTTATACCCACCCTGTTATTTATAGGATGGAGCATAAAAAATAAACTCATATTTCTATATTTATATAAGTATTTATAATAAAATTTCGCTGTCGTCTACAATTTGCACCAATCAAGAAACTGCGGTACAGAACAGGCTCGTGAGTCAGCCTAAGCGCGTCATGTCGCGCCGATAACAATCCGCAATCAACTCATATCCTTTGAATTAAGACGAATTATGAGACTTTGGGGCTTTGGAAATATTTTACATTTCGACAATACTTTGACGTAAATATTTTAGTAATTCGATTTACGATTATATTTTATTGGAATAGTTTGAGATATAAGCTTATTGTATGTGTATAATATAAATAATTCATATCCAGTTACATTATACATATGTCATGTTAAGCATTCTTAAATGTATCCATACTATTATTTACTTAGCTTCATCTCATATAGCAGGAGAGGCGGAGGAAGTTCTAGTTTTAAGACACCCAGCTTAATTTTCGAGACATTGCGTGTCGAGTAGTGTTAGTTGTGTTGGGTTTAACTCCGCGCTTTGCCATAATACCAGAACGAGGAATTGAAAATAAATAATTTCTTCAAATGAGAATCGAACTGACAATCAGACGTTAGGTCACCGCCACGACGGTCTCTAAGAATACAAACTCCGGACAATTCACCTAATTTTCGAGACATTGTATGATGGGTCGTGGGTCCAACGCTGTTATATGTATCTTTGTTGTGTTTTGTGTCTTGTTACCAGAGTGAGAATTAAAAATATGTATTCCTCCAAGTGGGAATTAAACCCACCCAACACAATTAGACGCTGTACCACCACCACTTCAATTCATTAAACATAACATTGGCTGCTTAAAAAAATATACATATGATTATATATATATATATATATATATATATATATATATATATATATATATATATATATATATATATATATATATAAAAAAATATACATATGATAATATATTACATGAATGGAAAATTGTTACTAACTTATACACTTAATAAACAAGATGTTAGTTAATAAATCAATAAGTAACTGTATCATTAAACTTTCTAAATTAAGACTCCGATATTACATCAATTGAAGAAAACTTCTATACTGAGTAAAACTAATATGAATAAATAATACTTATTTTGACATGTGTATATGCTAAATAGTTCCTCAGCTATTCTATATTTTAAATTCAAAATTCAAATATATTTATTCAAAATGAGAAGTTACAAGCTTCGTTTTTTGAACATCAAACAATTTACCACCAGTTCACAAAAGTTAGTGCCTCAGACCTGAGGGAAACCGGCGAAAGAAACTCAGCGGGACATGTCCATTCTTTTTTTTTAATCAAAATTTTACATTATATAATTAAGTGATAATGATACACTTGAAACAGCCTGGAGCAAGCATTTTATTATCAAGCCGTGTTATCATTTATAAAATCGTAAATATGGTAATAACCTTTAACACACAAACGTCTTTTCACAACTTTTATAAATTGTGAAACAGAAAATTCTCTGACGTTTTCTGGGATCCTATTGTAAAAGCGTACACCCTGTCCCATAAAAGAATTACGGACTCGATGCAATCGAGTTCAGGCGCACTAAGTTTAAGCCTATTTCTAGTATAAATATTATGTACATCACTTTATTAAATAAAAATAAAAATTATAATTATGCCGAGTGGCGACCAAGTTAAAGTCGATCAACAATGATGAAAATAGGAAAATTAAATACATTCGTTTACTCCATAAACTCCAAAAAAATATTAAGAGTGAAATATGTCTAAAATAAAATGAATATATATGACTAAAATAAATAACTGGACTCTTTTAAGCATATATCAAATAAAAAATATAAAAATAAAGATTTTCCTTAGCCTAATGTATGATAGTTCTCAGATTTCACATTTCAATTGAGATATTGTATTGCGACGTAATACAACAAGTAAATCAAATTAAATATAATATATAATTAAATTAAATATAATATTAAATATAATAATTTTGCACAAGTGGAAAACGGTTGAATTCACAATCATAAGTTATGTTTACAGTGTTTGCAATGTTTGGAGTCGTCATAGCAAAGCAATAAATATAATCAGTAGTATTGTAGAAACTTCGTATTTAGAAAACGTATAAAAATTTTACCCAGCGGATTCAAATCCCGTTACGTTTAAAATTTTTATGTGTTTTCTATATAAATACTTTTCTTCTTTAAGTGTAAAACTTCAAAAACAGAAAATTCTAAATTTATAAAAAAATCTGTAGCCGATCAGTCTGTAGGTACATGGAAGATATATTCAAAAAAACCTTGTAGAGATCGTTCATTAATGTATGTAATTGGTCTCAAATCAGTGATTTTAATATTTTTTGTCTGTTTATCTGTTTGTATGTACGCGCTAATCTCAGAAACGGCTAACCAGATCAAAATGCAGTTTTGACTTTTATATTTTTACAACCTTTCTTCAATATTTAGTGTTCGTTTGATACGTTAAAAAGTAAAGTAAATTTAAATTATTTAGCTCAAAACTTTTGTATATATATATAGATATTATGTCTGAAAAGTGATAATGATATAAGAACAAAAAAAAACGTTGAAATTAGTAAAAGTAATACTGTAATTCAAGCGGGCGAAGCCGCGGGCGGACTAGTAATATAAGTATATAATAGAAACTTACCAAGAAGATGTAGAAGTTTGAGCTGGCACGTCAGATCCACACTCGGCGTACCACGAGGTGCGGGCGCGCGGGGACTTGTCCTTACGCGACAGCGTCGGCAGTAGCCGCTTCAATTCTGTTCAGTTCATTTTTGTTAGTTTCTTCGTATTATTTGTGACGTACGCTGAGTGGCGATATTATTGATACTACAGTACATATTTCTTAGTTTATTTGGTTTCACGTTATTTCTGGTTTAAAATTCTCCGTTCTATTTTATGGTACATTGCGTGTTGAAATCGTATTGAGTGAAGAAATTCAACGTTCTTTAACTAACTATATATGCTCATTTACTCAAAAGCAATTGTGCCGCTGCGCAACAATGGCCACGTTTGTTAATATGAAGTTATTTTCTTTTAGAAATTATTTTTTTAGCTAACTAGTCAAATTGAAACAAGAAACTGTATATTTATGGTAAGGACGTTTGATAGCACCTCATCTTTACGTCATACGTCAATTAACAGTCTCATTGTAGGTGGATCAAAGCGATGTCGTATTTGGATAGATAAATTGTGTTTATCACATTATTCATTAGCACGTGGGTATTAATAACTTCTAAAAAAACTAAAAATATATTTTTTTTTTGTCTCAGCCTCACGCTGTATCCCGCACGAGGCAGGGGAAGCAGAGGGAACCCGGGAACCTAGGGATACAGCGTAAAGCTTAATAAATATTCATAGATTTAGAACAACATTAAATAGCCACGTACAATCAAATAAATTATCTCGGCAAAATCGTTTTTCCTCTTAGCTAATACCTACACTTTGAAAAATTAAAGATACCATAATAAAAAATGCAATTATATCACTTGAACAACTACCTAAGCTATTGTTAATAGCCATAGGATTAAAAAAAAAACTACAGTATAACCTACATTCGCCACTCAGAGTACAAATTTAAAAGTTAACTATTATTAAATGTGGGTGCAACAGTTGTTCATTGTGCGGAGATTATATGCTTCCGTGCACAAACTGTATTGTTGCATGCATTTGAATTGTGCCTAGTGTTGCCAATAATGATTACATCATAACATATACCTAATAACTGAATACCAATAAAAACATTTAACAAGAAAATAATCTAAAATATATTTAAAATGAAAATAAACACAAACCAGTTAAGGTAAATATTTAAAACAAGTTAAATTATAATAACACCAAAACTGGCAACACTATCTCACTATACATGAATATATCTATTCCAAAAATTAACACAAAAGAAATAACACTCACGTCCCATTTAGACCTGAGACATAAAGCGATAACTGCGCAAAAACACAACAACTACACCAATCAAGCGTAAAACATTGAAAACATTACAAGAACGACTGCCACTTGCAAATAAAAATTATAGACTGAGTAATGAATACGAACAATCCCACAGCGCTGTAGCCCACGTAAATACGTACATATTATATCTGTAGGTCGTAAAAATGATGCACTGTAAGGTCGTTTGATTAAATGGCAAGGAAAATCTTGTAATGTTATACAAAACACGATGTTTACCTTGACAAACACACAGTATGGTATTATTAATAGTTTAGAATCGCTTATTATTTTTATTATAAAGTAGATATCGTACAGGAGGTGAATATGACAGGTTCGATCTTCAGTTAAGGCAAATAGGCAATGCAAGAAAATATTCTCATTTTCTTCCCTCTGGTAACAAGAAAAGATAAAGCGCGGTGTTAAGAACCGTTACTTCCTTCCTTCAACACAATCCTTTAAATACAGTGGAAAGTGGGGAACGCACGAATTTGATATGAGGCATACAGCGTGAAGCTAAAAGCTACTAAGATTTTATAAAAAAAATGTTTATAATGTAATGTAAAGCCTGTCGTGGCGCAGCGGCACAAGCGTATGACTGTAACCGATAGGTTGTGGGTTCGATCCACACTCGAGGAAATAAAATATTTAATATTTTCAATTTAAACATTTAGTGTTTTCATTTCTTCGCTCTGTCGCAAGGCAAAACGCGGCGTTGAGTTCCGCCACTCAACACGCAAGGCCTCAAATTCGGCGGAAAGTGGGGAACGAAAGCGGAACGGAGTGTCTTAACACTAGGTTCACTTCACTTCCCAAGTTCCCACTGCCTACCCCGCCGTGTGCTGGATACAGCGTGAAGCTGAGTATAAATATTTACTAAAATAATAATTATTGTGGACTTGTCTGCAGCTTAATTGGTATAATTGAATGTATTACGTTCCAAAAACACGTTTTGTGTCAAGATAGACAACATTTACTCGTATATGAAGAACTTAATCAGAAAAGATGTTTAAAGAAACAAAATATTATTAAAGAAAGTGAAATGATTAATGATATGTAACAATAAGAAAACCACAACCCAAAAGAAAAACATAGGAAATAAACACACGAACAAAGACAGTGCAAATCATATGTATACAAGCTGTGAGACATTTAGTACCAGAACCGCCTCCTCCCCTCTGTTTACTGCAAATAACTAATATTTTCAAAAGAAATTCAATTTAATATATATTATTACTAGTAGTTTGGAGCTTGAAAATATTATTAAAGAGTGTGACTGTAACCGACAGGTTCTGGGTTCGATCCCCAGTCGAGGAAATGAAATATTTAATATTTTCAATTTGAATATTTAATGTTTCATTTCTTCGCTCTGGTAGTAAGGCAAAGCGCGGCGCTGAGTTCCGCCACTCAACACGTAATGCCTCAAATTCGGCGGAAAGTGGGGAACGGAAGTGAAACGGAGTGTCATAACACTAGGTTTCACTTCCTTTCCCTCTGCCTACCCTGCCTTGTGCGGGATACAGCGTGAAGCTGAAAAAAAAAGAAAAAAAAAAAAGAAAATATTATGAACCAAATATGTCTGAGCCAATAGAGAAAGATGAAATGTTTGATCCAACTTATTTTTATTAAAGGACCTAAAAATATGTTATAATATGTATTTATCGTTTTTTTATAAGATATTTGTATTAACAGATATATTTCTTTTGTATTTATCATTATTTGTAATCTTGCCAACATACAGAAATATATTTTCACTATTTTTAAGTGTTATTCCACACTAAGGAAAGAAATTAAAATTTTAACATGGAACCCTTCGAGGAGACACGGTTTCAAATTCCGCTACCTTTAAATTTTGAAACGTTTCTATTTTTTTTATTTTACAGAATTATATTTCAAAATGATATATTTTCATTCATAGCAAAATATCTATAATATTTCTTTAAATTTTATTAATTCAAGCTAATAAACTTATATACGTTATTTTAAGTTAAAATCAAACCAAATTTATTGTACAATAATTAATTATATTAGTTATTTACAAGTAGACAGAGGTTCTGACCTCTGTTTAGCGCTGTCTTCATTTTATCAGTACCCTTTGAAATTAAATCATTTATAGAATTTAACTAGACGTCAACTGAAATCAATAATTTTTGAATCCAAAGAGAAGATTAATGCCATATTTACTTTTAATTTATTATATAATAATTAGAGTTAAATATTGTTAATAGCAACACTACAACTACCGTATACACATCTGCAATGTTCTATTGTATACTACAATAGCGTAATTATTTTGATAAAAGTAATAGAATGTAATTTCACATATTATTTTTTATTAAATATTTACTTCCATTCGTGAAATGTTATATATTTCAATATAATAAACAACGAACTATTTCGTCGAATATTACTTTTCTCTATCACTAATTTATATGATTATATCTAGTAAAGTGACGTAGCAATTCTTTAGCCTTATTACAGCCACTTAAAATTTTCTTTAAATATATTTGAACTTGTAACTTTAACCACAAATGGTAGTTCATTTGTGGTTATATAGTTTTTATTTTAGTAGGTAATATGTGTACATTAGATGACGCATTACATGTTATATGATTCATTAATCATTTCGTTTCTAATATATCACGTAATAATTGCATTTTTTTTTGTATTTGTTCCAATCCCCACTTTCCACTGAATTGAAAGCATTGCGTGTTAGGTGGCGGAACTTAACGCCGCCCTTTGCCTTGTCAACAAAACGAAGAAATAAAAATATAAAATATTTGATTTCCTCGAGTGGGGATCGAACCCGCAACCTGTCGCGTTTACAGGCACACGCTTCTGTCCCTGCGCCACGACAGGCCTCTGTTGAGCAACTTTTAGCCATGTATTTACCTAATAAAATTAAATTTAACTATTAAAACGTTTCTTAATAACTTTTAAAACTAGCAACTCATTTATTTCTAATCAAAATCCTCTAAACTAAATAAGTTAGTAAAAAAAAAAGAAAGACTAAATCTACAATACTCTACGTTAAAACCACCAAAAACTAAAAAAAAAAATTCAAATCAGTCAACGTCAAAGCATTTCAAACATTTACTAAACAAGCACCTTCATTAACAGCGCTAAGATCAGTCTGTACGGGAGGCGGGGGCGGCGGTAGCGTGGGCCTCTCCAGTGCAAGGCAGGGTGAGGACTCGTAGCGTAGCGTACCCTCTCGTCGCGTGTCCGGCGTGTCGCTGCTGGAACAGGGGGTGGGGGTTAGAATACAATTTAATTAAATTATTGGTAAGTTTCACACTGCATCCCGCACGAGACAGGGTAGGCAGAGGGAACCCGGGAACCTAGTGTTTAAGACACTCCGTTCCACTTCCGTTCCCCACTTTCCGCCGATTTTGAGGCATTGCGTGTTGAGTGGCGGAACTCAACGCCGCGCTTTGCCTTATTACCAGCGCGAAGAAATGAAAATATTTAATATTTAAATTGAAAATATTAAATATTTCGTTTCCTCGACTGGGGATCGAACCCAGAACCTGTCGATTACAGTCACACGCTTGTGCCGCTACGCCACGACAGGCCTCAAGGTAAGTAAGAAAAGTTACCATAAATAAAACAAAACTGAATCCTATAGAAAAAACAATAATTTTCATCTTCACGCTTTATCTCGTACATGGGAAGTTAAAGCAGAAGGAACCCGGGAACCTAGTCTTAGGACGCTCTTTTTCATTTCCCAATTTCCGAATTTGAGGCATTGATTGTGAGTGGCGGTACTCAACCCCATTAAATATAAATAATCAATGCTAATCTTATGTATTCTAAAAGAAGATATTGTTATCAAAAGTGTAAACGATTTATATTTTTTCATGGCCGTTTGCAATTAAGAGAAAAGATAAGAAAAATTAGTAAATCCTGTCCTCCTCTATTTGACTTTGAAACAAATGTTATCTTTACAGTTATTTGTTACTTTTACTAGCTTCATTTATGCATGCTCCATTCGAAATTATATTTCCTAACGTGGACGGTAAGTTAATTAAATTTATCTGTTCAAAAACTACGTCTATAATAGTACGGCACGGCGTTGAGTTCCGCCACTCAACACGTCCCCCACTTTCCGCCGAATTTGAGGCATTGCGTGTTGAGTGGCGGCTTATTACCAGAGCGAAGATATTAAACATTAAATATTTAAATTGAAAATATTAAATATTTCATTTCCTCGACTGGGGATCGAACCCAGAACCTGTCGGTTACAGTCACACTCTTGCGCCGCTGCGCCACGACAGGCCTTATTTGCTTATTAGTTTATAAAAATTACTACTGAGAACATTGCAATTTTAATATTTAATTATTTATTATGGCTCAAAAGGAAAAGAGCTAACTGTTGTGTGTTTAATTATAAAACCTTTTTGGAAAAACCTTTGCCAGACACAGTTTGAGAAAAAAGTTGTATAGTATACAAATTAGATATATGTAATTGAATAAATTAACATTAGCTAAAAATCTTTAACTTTTACTTTAACGCTTATAAATTAACTGTAAAAAAATATTCTTATTTATATAGTAATATTCAAAACAGTGTCTTACCAATTGCTGAAGCCCGAATCACCGTCTATTGAGTCAGTCAGATAAAACGTCGAATTCGTTATCTTCAAGGCACTAGGAACGTCCGAGTTGATGTCAATGGCCAAAGAGGTAGCTCTTCTAAATCTTGATTTGAAAGAAAAATACGCTTTTCGCGACAAAGTACCGTTTTTCGCATCACTAGTAGGGGTTGTTGGTTTCTCTGGTGGGGGTTTATCGGGTAATGGGGGTGGGACATCGCCATTGCTATTTCTTTTCTCTGAAGAAATTGCTCTGTTAGGTCCTTTCTCATATATACCTTTACTGCCAGCTTTTTCATAAATACCTCTATTTACGGTTTTCTCGTAAATACCTTTATTAAGACTCTTTTCGTTTACCCGATTCTTATTTTCCCCTTTGTCGTTTACCCCATTTCTATTTCCAGCACTTGTTTTCATACCCTTTTCTCCTATCACAGTTTTCAGTTCCTCTTTAAATGTCCCCGTTATTTTATTCAAGGGATTTTCAGTCTTATTTAAAACAGTTTTAGTCTCGTTAAAGTTGACATTGCTGTAAACATTTTGTATTTCCGGTTTCTCATAGTTAGCATAGATTGGTGATTTAGTCTTTAATTGGGATTTCGGCACATCGTAAGTTCCATTCTGTGCGTTAGATGACTTTGTTAATGTAATACCGTCCATTGCCACTGTAAAGAAAAAACATGTTTCACATTTTATTGATTAAATAGAATAAATACAAAAATAACTATTAATCAGAAGAAAAGCAATATTTGTTACAATAATAAAAAAATATATGTACAAAATTAAACAAAATGAAATACAACTTAAAGTAATATTTATTTTAATACAAAAATAGTATAGACTGCGATTTTAAATTAATAAGTATCATCCGATATGGTCTAGTGGCTAGGATACCTGGCTCTCACCCAGGAGGCTCGGGTTCGATTCCCGGTATCGGAATATATTTTTTATGTTTTATTTTTTTTTATTTATTGAAACTAAATAATTTTCACCATTACTATATAAAAAAATGTTAATGCTTTAAATTAAATATCTTTATAAACATAAGAAGTAATAGGAGTCCAATTATTATAAAGATCTGCTTAATATTCATTATTTAATTTGTGGCAATGTAAGTTAAATATACATATATTTTATTCTTTTCATCGAAGCAAAACTGAGAAATTTAAAAAAAAACCAACTTCTACAAATTTATCTGCAGACAAAATGGTGTTTAATAAAAAAAAAAAAAACCAACACTTTTTTTATATCCACATTGAGACACTTCCGTTGAAAAAAAAATGAGGCATTGCATATCGAGTGGCGGAACTTAACGCTGCGCTATTAAAGACTAAAAAAAACATGCAATATTTAGATTATATATTAGAATTCCACAGTTTCAATGATTACCAGAATATCGCTTAGTTAAATTCCGTTTGATCTGTTTCATCTTGCGTTGGGCCGCATTCGCTATTTTGGTGAGCGTGTGTCCCCCGCCGGGGGGCGGTGGGAGCCGCGACGCTGGCAGCGCTGGCGGGACTTGCGGCTGGATAGTCTGAAATATAACATAATACTTGTAGAGACCTGTCGTGGCGCAGCGGCACAAGAGTGTGACTGTAACCGACAGGTTCTGGGTTCGATCCCCAGTCGAGGAAATGAAATATTTAATATTTTCAATTTAAATATTTAATGTTTCATTTCTTCGCTCTGGTAATAAGGTAAAGCGCGGCGTTGAGTTCCGCCACTCAACACGCAATGCCTCAAATTCGGCGGAAAGTGGGGAACAGAAGTGGAACGGAGTGTCATAACACTAGGTTTCACTTCTGTTCCCTCTGCCTACCCTGCCTAGGGCGGAATACAGCGTGAAGCTGAAAAAAAAAATTAAATATACCTAGTGAAAATTATGAAATTATAGAATTGAAAATAATGCCTCAAACATTGGGGATGTGATTGTTCCATTTTTCGCCTAAATTCGATATATTGTTGAAATTCAAAGCTAA
This sequence comes from Eueides isabella, assembly GCA_019049475.1. NCBI lineage: Eukaryota > Metazoa > Arthropoda > Insecta > Lepidoptera > Nymphalidae > Eueides > Eueides isabella. The sequence goes on along the minus strand of CM032391.1, from coordinate 14,838,330 downwards.
AATAAATCATAGCCCCGGGTAGGAATCGATCGTAAAACCATTGCGTTGACAGTGACTCACTCTTCTACTGTACCACTATGGCCTCATCAATTAAATAATACATTATAAAAGCAAAGTCATATGATTTAATCTCTTGAGAACACTAAAGAATACGTCATACGTTAAAATAATACAAGCAACAAAATTATTCAAGGTTATTAAGAAACGTCAAAAAATATACTTCACCAAAACGTAATTTACGTTTATAATGCAGCAAATTAAAAGGTGATTTAATAATAAATACCTATTAGTGCAGAAATAATTTCAGTTCCAATTAATTCTAATCGGTTATTGAGTTAAGACAAAAAATAGCGGAAAAACATTGTTAAATTAATTAAATTATAAGCGGCTAATTGATTGAATTGACACTTAACAAAAATTGCGTAATTTTTTAAAAAAAGAACTAAAATTGAACTCTTGTTAGACGATCGATTACAACAGATTATAAATCGATAATGTCAACAAAAACTATTCGAAGAACTGTTAGAAAATTCTTGCATTGTTAAAAATATATAAGGTAATTCTGTTTAAGGTAATTTTGTTTGTAGTTATAAACTATAGGTATCGAGGCCGCTCAATCAGTATAATGTCTATATATTTTTTTAAAACCAGAGTAAACTTTATTTAATATATGAGTATAAAATATATATTGGAAAAAGAGAAATAACTTATGTTTAATAATTTTAACAACATTAAAAATGTATTTTCCCACTAACATGTCTATTAGTACCTATAATTAACGCAATGTTAGGCATTCCACTTCTTCAGTTCTAAGTAATGGTGTGAAAGCGTCAATATGTCCCAGTTCATATTACGTTAGTTGTATATGTGAATTTATATATCTTACGATTATTTTTATTTTTTTATTATTTAGATGTGCAAAGAGAACTTTTTGTAGGTATTTCATATTGTGGATCGATGTGTATTTATAGTAAAAAAATAAATATAACGTTAAGTTTATTTTACCTAAGTATATATAAATTTGTAATACATAATAAAAAAAAGCATTTAGCGTTTACCATAATGTAAGAAAGAGACGTTTTAGTGGCATTAGTGAAATTTTTAGTGCTTAACTGGCACGCTCGGCCCGCTATAAACAAAGAGCAACAAAAACTGACAACATAAACGTCTTAATGAGAGCAGAGTTTCTGGACACTAGGTTCCCGGGTTCCCTATGTTTCCCCCCTTCGTGTGAGATATAGCATGACACTAAAAAATATTGATTTGGGCAGAAACATACCTATTTATAACACATTTATATAAAAAGATGCAAAAACTATATTTACCTTTTCATGTTCCGAATCTGTATCACTATCGAAGGAATCGAAGTCGTCATCGGGAAGCTGTGCGGGCGGTGCGGGCAGCGGTGGCTGCGTCGGCCCAGGCTCTAGCGACTCGTACAAGTGGCCGGAATCGCTGCTGTCGCAATCTGAAGATAATGAAATGATTTTATTAGCTACAACAGTATTTAGGATCTACATTAAAATATGTATTAACAGCAAATAATAATAGTGAATGCAAAATGTTTAAAGATAACGTCTAGAGAACTAAATAAATTACTATTTTTATTAGAAAAATAATCATTTAGAAATCGTATAAAATTCAAACGTAGCTTGATATGTTCAAAACACGCTAGATCTAATTTTTTATTTGTTTTCTAAATAACTAAATTAATTTAATATCGTCAAATTATGCGTTTCTCGCTTAAATAGAGATTTAAAAAAGCAGCTTCACACTGCATTTCGTGTATAGCGGGGAAAGCAGAGAGAGAGCCTAGTATTGATTGTAAGTAACTCAATTTATGACTCCGCAATATTTACCGACATTGCGTGTGACAGAATTAAAAGATTAGAAAGAACATTTGATTAATTACTAGACCCAGGAATATTTTTCATTTCTCTAATGAGAATCGAACCCACAGCCCTTTGTCACAAATTACCACTGCGCCATGAAGACTTCCTTTTAAAATAAATATAAAATAATAAAATATATGTATATGATAATCATTGTATTATAGAGTAGCTTTATTTGACCATAAAGAATATAAACCGTCAAGTATGAAGCCATAGAGAATTACTGTTATTGATAATGCTTCAATGTAAATAGCTTTTTCGTGATGTGTCAAAACCGTGTTTAATATTTTATTGCTTTCCCAGTTTAAATAACAAAGTATTTGTTTGTTTCTTTTAATTTATTTATTGTATTTTAGTTTAAGGCAAGACACAAACTAGTAGGTACAATTTTCTTTATCATTTTCTCGTTGAATCCCGTAAATGGCAGGGTATATAGGCAGATGGAACTAAGACACTCCGTTTCTTTTCCCATTTTCCACAGAATTTGAGGCATTAGGTGTTGAGTGGCGGAACTCAACGCCGCAAAACTAGTACTATATACTATCCTTTAGCTTAAAATCAATACTATAATAACTGTGAACTGGTGTGTATATAAATTAATTCGAGTTTTGCCACTCAATACTCAATGTCTCCATTCCACGGAAAGTAAAGAACATAAGTACTTTAGCACTAGGTCCACATATTCCTTTCGATTATCCTGCCATATGCGAAATACAGCGTGAAGCTAAAAATTGAAATAATAGTCAATCTCACTCACTCGGCTTCACGCTGTATCACGCACATGTCAGGGTAGACAGAGGGCACTTGGGAACCTCGTGTTAAGACACTCCGTTCCACTTCCGTTCGCCACTTTCTGGCGAATTCGAGGCATTGCGTGTTGAACGGCATATTTCATTTGCTCGAGCGGGAATCGACCCAACAACTTATCGTTTACAATTTACACTCTTGTGCCGTTGCATTACGACAGGCCTCGACGTAATACTAAATCTAAAAAATGCGATAATAAAGCAGCACTAGTATGAATAGGATGTTCAAATATTTTATACTTTACAGCGACGTCAAATGTATGTACATAATATATCGCATGACTAAGTGATGATAGCTACCATCGTTGGAATTCAAGTATCGAGAATTAAGTTGCAAAATTGCGTGCGTTGTTGCTTCAGCGTTATGTAAGATCATGCGCGAGCCTTGACATTTATTTCACAGTTTCGTAGTAAAATGTACAGGTATTTACGTCGAGATCTACTGAAACATAGATAATATGCTCTTGGTACAAAAGAGAAAGTGTACGACAGTCATTTAAATGTACAATATTTATTATAAATGACTTCTGTTACGGTTAATGCACATCTTGGATTTCAATGGTAGTTTGTATGTAATTTCAAATCTTTTGCGTAGCAAAAAAAGATGGATGAGAATAAAAAAATATATTTTTTGTTCGGAAAATGTTTAATATCCACTCAACACGCAATGCCTACAGCTTCCGGTGGTAACTGGGGAACGGAAGTGTATTAACGGAGAGTCTTTCTACTAGGTTCCCATGGTTCCTCTGCTTACTATGGTATGCGCTGGATACTCAATAAAGCTATAAAAAAATTAAAAATATGTTTTTATTTCCCCCTCTGGTACCAATGAATTCGCAACGTCATAAATTCAGATGAAAAGTAGAGAATGGAGAATCTTGATCCTAGTGTCTCCCTGCCTTTTTGTTTATACAAGCAAATACGTATATATGTACGTATTTTAAATAATTTATAATTTAGGCATATTTTACCTAGTAGTAATTTCCAAGTTTTAAATAATAAAACGATATTTTTTTAGCTTTAAAAGTATGTCAATGTCAAATATTAGTTAAATGTTTATCACTGTAAATTATTTAACATTGTTTTTACATAAATATATTTTATGAAATAATTTCTATAACACACCACTTCAAACTAATAGCATATATTGCCTTGCGGCTAGTTTGACATCCGCTTTAAGTAATCAATGTTAATATAATATATGGAGGATAAGAAATTTACTTGAACTTGTTCAACTACCATCTAGCTTATCTGCCTTTAGCGTTCTCTCACAATTTTTTTTTATACCACGATGGTGGCGAAAAGCACACGGCCCACCTGATGGTGAGTGGTTACCGTGGCCTATGGAGGCTTTCAACACCAGGGGCATCACATGCGACTCGCCGACCCTTTAGGAACCTATTTATTTTGAAGAACCCCATATTGTAGCTCACGGGAAAAAACCTCGGCAGAAAGTTCATTCCACAATCAGAGTTTTTCCTTGACAAGTTTTTTTTCTTCAAGTTCTCCCGATTTATCAATGAGGCGCTAACTGACTGACTAAACTGAGTAGTATGTATTTATTTATTCGGTCTATCGATAATTGTTACAGCATAAATGTGATTTTTTCAATAAGCAAATGCGATTTTTTGGGTATAATATTTAAGGTACTGCGTACAAAAGCAATATTTTTTTATATGTAATATATAAAATAAATACAAAAATAAAAGGAGAAGACTGTAAGCATATATGTTGAGATCTGAAGTGAATTCATTTGAAAGCTCAAAGCTCACACAGTCATGAAACTGAAAAAAAACTATGTACAGGAAGTCAATCGCATAAACATTTCTTGAAATCCTAAGTACATAAATATATATCGATAACAGGCATTGAAAAGCCAATATTCTGGTATATTAAGTTCAAAGAAATATTATACACATAAACTCTACATACTGATGGCACTAAAGACAAGTCCAGTAGCAATCACCCATTAAAAATAAATTACAATAACTTGAATATTGAATAGGTAATAAAACAGGTTGTAATTATTGATTGCCGAAATTATCAGTAGAAACTTATAATGATTTTGAATATTTGTCATCTTTTGTTAGTAGAATATAATGAATATGTCAGAATACATATATCCAGTTGTAATAATCACTAACAGGTCTTTTTATATCCCATTATAATATATATATTTTAGTTCACTGTCATTTTTTTATTAACTAGCGACCCGCCCGCGGCTTCACACGTTGACTTACACTATTTTTATCATATACCTGTTCCAGTAAAATTATCATTTTTAAGACAGTATCTTTACATTGAAAACTAAATTTTCGTTAAATGAAAAAAAAAAATGGTAGCAGTTTCTTAAACTAAATATTTTAAATTGACGTAACTTTTTTATTTATTAACCGATTTCAATAAAAAAACAAGCTAGTGTAAGTTTTTTTTTCGTATGGCTTCCATGTACAGACAGTGATCAGTTACAGATTTATTATAAGCATAGGTGAAAATTTTATTGAAGTAGTTATATTTATGGTAAATCTTTGTACTAACCAATATACTTACCTACAGCATAAAAAAATATATACAATCATTTTTTTTTTTAGCTTCACGCTAACGGTAGGCAGAGGGAACCTGGGAATCTAGTGTTAAGACACTCCGTTCCACTTTCGTTCCTCACTTTCCGCTGAATTTGAGGCATTGCATGTTGAGTGGCGGAACTCAACGCCGCGCTTTGCCTTATTACCAGAGCGAAGAAATGAAACATTAATTATTTAAATACTGATTAAATTTATAGCAAAACAGTTAACCATTAAAGGATTGAAACTTAGACAAGTGAAAGCAACATTTGATAGGCATTCGAATATCCCACACTTCATCGGCAATTTCAGTTTTAATCCTATTAGCGGTTTGTAGCAACAGAACCAGATATCTGATTTGTAAGCAACAATCAGCTTAGAACATTCGATGATTGAAATTCGACTGTAGTTATTTTACAAAACTGGTCGTATAGTAATTCAAGACGCATACCAATAAATGCAACTAGATCTTGTATCTCGAATTCTCCATCGCGAAGCACTGTCCTCACACTCAGCCACCACGACTGTTCAAGTATATCAATGAATTTCACTTTATCTTCAATATTTTTGTACAATTTCTTAGGAGTTTCATCGTTTTCACTATAGTATGCACACTTTGCATTCGTCCGAATGTACACTTTCGATGGTGAAGTCACGGATACTGCGAGAACGGTCAAGGTGATTTAAATGTTGATTCCGCTTCAATATTAAAAGCTTAAATCAAGCGAACATAAACGAGATTACGGTATTGGACACGGTATACAAAAGCCAAGAGGGCAGCCTTCGAAATGTACAAATCATTCTATAGCTATTTTTAAAGTTCAATAGGAAAGCCTACTTCAATAAAAGGAGCGTACATGCGGTCTAGAAACAATAGCGCTTTTACGCTCTATTAACACCTGCAGTTTGCAAGAGAAATCGCAGTGTCACAACAATTGAGTCACAAGTCCGAAAAACCGGTCTCACGTCATGTTCGCCATATATGTTTATGAAAATGAATTTGAGCATAAGCCAATCAACAATCTAAAGCACCTTGATCGCCACAATTCCGCCGAAATGTCCGAGGCCTCTCCGACACCATTTTGATACATTTTTATCACTACATTATTTCAAAAGTTCACTTTTCACTAAACACTAGCTCGTTTGCCACCTGAATTGGTAATCGTCAGTGTTTGTTAAAATTTAGTTTACGTTATTTTTGAATAATTATATATTCGGTTAATATAATTACAAAAGCAATGTCCGCTTGGCTTGCAATTATTTTACTAACTACTGAATACAGGAAAAAAATTGTACGAGACACTGGCAGCTGTTATACGACTCAGGGTCAACCGGCTGGTCGCCTCTAGATCGCGAGCTGATTTTTTTATCAACTTAAAAACTCAAGTATTACTAGGACGGAGTTTATATAAATATTATTTGTTTTTTTTTTTTAAGAAAAAAGTAATAAATACAATAGATTTAAATAATAATATGCAACTATACGTCGTATTCGGACATTGGTAAGTTCTTGATGTTTCAGATTTCTAAGATTTTGCAATACGATACAAAGTCACGCTCCACTTAGATTCAAGAGTACAAACGTAATTGTACATAATCGTATCTGATATACGGCGCAGCTTTATTCTTTATTGGTTTTCAAAATTGCGAAATACGTCCTTAAGAAACAAGTCAGTAAAGAAAGGGTAATTTTCAGTGCCATTTAATAGTTTTAGCATTGACACGTTTGCATATGTTTGGCTGGTTTTTGTGTTAATATTGTAGTTTGGCTCGATGTTAAACAAATGAAAATACTTAGTTTAAAAGAATATTCTTACAGATAAATGCAAATAAAGTAGAGTATGGAGGTATGATAAAATATCCGTTATAACTTAAAGTTTTTTTGGTATATTACTACTTATTTAGAGATGGCTCTAGATGACTTGATAGAGCATTTCTGCTAACTAGATCATAAAATCATCAAAATAATGATCATAAACTTTTACTGCGTGGAATTTGAATCTGCCCACATACAATAAACAAATAACCATTTTAGTTTTTTTTAAAAAAATCTTGTTTAATTAGATCTAATCATGGAGTTCTATATAATAATACACAGAACAGCTACAGATTAGTACCGGCGTATCTACTTGTGATGCCTTGTAATCAGAGCATTCAGCATTGCATTGCAACACAATGACTAGAGCATAATCTGTTATACTGAATCTAATGCCTCTGTATGGAATGAATTAATCGTTTTTGTTAGTCTAACAATTACTATCTCCTTGTTGGCTGATTGAGTATTATTCATTTGGTATGAAGAATGTTAAAATATGATATATTCTTTCTTCTTTTTCTTAGCTTCACGCTGTATCCCGCACGAGGCAGGGTAGGCAGAGGGAACCTGGGAACCTAGTGTTAAGACACTGCGTTCCACTTCCGTTTCCCACTTTCCGCCAAATTTGAGGCATTGCGTGTTGAGTGGCGGAACTCAACGCCGCATATATTCTTTTACTATATCATATTTGGAGAGCATTTTATAAATTTAAATGTAAGTAAATGTACTGTTATATATAATTTTTACACATTTTGAACATTACACTAATTATTTTTTTATATATATGTAAATAAAAAAAATAATTTGGCGGAAAGTGGGGCATGGCAGTGCCTTAGCACTAGTTTTCCTGGTTTCCTCTGCATACGATGCTATATGCGAAGCGTCCAGAGCGATCAACTTGCTTTTTAGCAATCCGATTTTCCGTCTTAAGTAATACATATAAACAAAAATTATTATTTATATCCTGTTTTTTTATTGCAAACTAAATTAATATCAACATCTTCTCTTCTGAGTAAGAAAGTAGGCACATCAGTTTATTTTTGTTAGGAAAACTAAGCTAAGTACGCGTGTGTCACGTAACCACATGGCATGTCGCACAAGCTCTTCAAATAGTTAACGGTTGATTATTTTATCTATATTTACTATTTGCTCGATAACGACTCTAGTTCAATTAAAGTTGACAGTGAATGTAAAGTCCATGTATATATATTTCTTTAAATAAAAATAATTAAAATGATATATTCAAAAGTATATATATATAAGTTTATTCAGATGTTTTGGCGTTGAAACTTAGAATGAAGCCGTTGTTGTCAGTGGGATGTTAGCCCTCTGATGTATAGGACAAAGCGCGACTGCAATGAATCGAATTTGGATAAAAAGTAGAGTTAAGAATATGTTAATACTAAATTATTTCATACATGGAGTAATACGACTACATTTAAAAAAATATATTATCTAATTCAAAATTATTGTTATAGGTAATTTTTTCAAACAAAATTACAATAAACTGATTTGAATTGAAATTTGAAACAATTAAAATTGAGATAATGGACTCGGCAAGCAGATACATTTAAAACACATTACGTTACTTATATCATAAAATTGCATCTTACGTTTATCATGCGATGCACTTTCTAAGTGATTACAACGAGACAATACCCGCTTTGTATCTCTACATATATAACAATATCGCATGCGACTCGTTGGAACAATTATCGTACTTTTAACGTGCATTAGAGAGTGTCATTAAAATAATATTTTTAAATATTACTGAACTGTTTCTTAAAGTGTTTTTGATTGTAGAAGGTTTTGGATATATTTAAAGTTTAATTTCATATGAATATTATGTACAACTTGATCTGTATATATATAATAGAAAATTAGAGTATGATGAGAAAGAAAATTTTAAAAGCCCTAAAAGATTAGAGTTTTAGGCATAAGTTAACTAAATAAAATTTAAGAAAATCCAATTCTGCGTAGAAAATAGTTTTATCGTTTATTTTTTCTACATAGTTTACATCCTGTTACGTAAAATACACGTAATATGAAAATCTCATGATTCGACACGGTAGTTGATACGTAATAAGGTTCCGGTTGAATGACGTTGGAGGTGTCCACCGTCCAGTCGATCATACTGCCTCTTTATATATTATTACATAGAATACTTTGTTTTATCATGATGTTTCGATTTTTTTTAAATTGGTTTTATGAATTTTATGTATTTATAATTTTTCACATAATTAAATGAAGTTAGTTGATTAAAAAGTTTTTAAAAAAAAAAAAAAAAATGAAAAATATATGAATCAGCTTTGAAGATGTATTATTTTAGAAGGCAGTACCAAAATGTAACTATTTACAAAACATTTTAAGTTGCATGTCCCCAAATAATATATTTTTTCTCTTAAAGTTTGAAATCCTTAATTGCCTTTTATGATTTGCGTGTAAGCGGGGAACGTGATGGAGTGTCTAAACAAAAGGTTCCCAAACTTATATAGGTCTCTGCTTACCCTACCATATGCGGGATACAGCGTGAAGCTAAAAAAAAAATAGTTTTCGTGTCGTTATAGTTTTACACATATATTTTTTTCCATTGACAGGAAACGTGGCTGCTTCATGAATAATTTGTTTCAAGTTAGTTTAATTAATTAACTATGCACAAATATGCAAAAAAGTTACGTTAAGTGCTTATCCCGGAACTAAAACTTTCACTCGCTGCTGTTTTTTTAGAACATTTTGAAATGTTGTTTTATGGGCGTAGTTTTAAACTTTACTTAGTTCAACATGTTAAAACAGAATTTGACTTAAAGCTTTTTTTAAGTACTTACATTTTTAAATAATAACATTTTTAATTATTTAGAAAGCGTATAAACCATCCAACGAGGACGTTTTCCAAGAGAAGCAGGTTCAAACCCCGCTACTTTCAAATTTTGATATAATTGTCTAGTAAGTACTTTTCTTTCCTAAGTGTGGACTATTTTTTTTATACAAATACAGTAGAAAATATTTAATTAACGTATAACTATTATCAGATAAGAGCCCACTTGCCTATTTCAATATATTTTCTATTCGAGAAACTTGAAAGTCTATTTCTTTTTACGTAAATATATTTATTGTAAATGTGAAAGTAATTTGTATCACATAATAATATATAAACGGGTTGCAACAATAAAACTTAATTGGCCATCTGGAATTTTATCAACAAATTCTGTTATATAACGCTAGAAATACGCAGTCTTAGGTCTTAAGTTATTCAATCTAATCAAAATCTCAAACCAGTCAAACCATTTTTTATCTTCTTTTATTTAATATCATAATGCTGTTTTTAGCTTTTTGTAGACAAAAAATATAGACTATATAAAGTTAACCGAAGTATATAAAAAAAAAACAGTAAACGATAATAGATTTTCTATGGAGAATAAGAAAGAAACAATAACTATTAATAGAACCATTTTTCTGATTTGGGACGTATTCGTCCTATGTAGAGTTCACTTCTTGTCTTACAGTAAATATGTAGAACATTTGAATTGGCTCTATTTTCCAAAGTGATAATGCACATAAATGGATAAAACGAAAAAAAATATATATATAACAAATCTTTTTATTATTTTGCTTACAAATAAAAGTCCGGGAGATTCGTAAAAATATTTAACAAACATTGATTGTTGTTTCTTTAGCATTATTATGAACATTTGCTTAGAATAACTCGTTTCATTTAGAATTGTTTTCTATTATAAGGCGTAATTATTTGAATACTTCCATATATAATCCGCCACTTATAGCATTCATCAGTAAAAAAGATATAGAGATAAGTGGAATGGAGCAAGCAAACATTGTAACTTAATGGACCGAAGCAGAGCGTGACGTAAGAAAAAAAACGCAATTTGACAGTGAAAAGACATCAAAAACTCATATTATAGAGGTGTTGTCATAAAAACTTAAATGCTCTTATTAAATTTAAAATTCACTCTTTTATACTAAATTAATTAAAATATACCAACATATTATTTAAACTAATTTTCATACTTGAGTGGATTTAAATTATTTCGCATAACGAATCCTTTATAATATACCTAATACAGCGCTGAGCCATTTTAAATATCACATTCACAGATTAAAAAAATGATCCAAAGAGAAAACAAAACACATTGAAAACAAACACTGACGATCTCCATAAACGCACATATACACATACAAAACGCATCCAATAACTTATGGTATAAAATATAAACTTTCGCAACGAAAGACGCGTGCACCTCATGCGCGGGCGCAGGGCTAACTCGTGCCCCCACTCCGTTCGGCGTGGGCGCACCTGAATACCCATTTACGTAGCACCCCTTCAAACAAGTTTCATATTAGCGGTGCATGGACAAATTTAAACGTCTGATATTTGATGCATTTGGTCAACGCGGAGTTATTAATCATGGTAATAAAATTTGAATTAATATATACTCGTAGATACATTACGATTGGGTGAAGTATTTGAAATGTTTGGCTAAACAATATTTAAAAATTGGCCTATTCCATTTAATATTAACGAGGAGTATCACCAGTAGTTTTATACCTCTTATTGTAGAATTACCAGTAAAACAAAACAATATTAACATGTTGGCTTGCTTAAGGCTATGTTGGCGATCGTGGCATTGTAAAACATCGTGTGATGACCGCGATGGTGATCGGTTCGAACCCACTCGAGGAAATGATTTCAATTCTTCGTCTTTGCAAAATAACACACGGCGTTGAGCTCCGTTATTTCAAAACGCTTTGTTCTAAATTAAGGTTTAATGTAAAAAGTTAAGTGTATTGAATTTGACACTAAATTTTTAAATTTCTCTTCACGAAAACAACCATCAAGATGTTATTTTTTAATATTACTTACGTAGTTGAATGTTACTTATATAAAATAGTTGTTCCACGGTCTGGTTAGACAAAGTGCAGCGTTGAGTTCCGCTAACCAATAAAAAGCGTGTTTAATTTAGTGGAACGTACATAATGTTATCTGTTTAGTTATAAATATATTTGTAAAATACTCTTGTTTAACTTAGCATGTGCTCAGGAAACCCATAATATTTTCCTAATATATTAAGAATTAAATTTCTTTGTCCAATGTATAGTTTATTTATTTTATCATCATTTAATATCGTCTTGCATAGTATAAAGCTGAATACGCAGAGATAAAGTAGTGTTAAGACACGACCTCTCATTTTTTGTTCAGTTTTCGATATATAACGTGTTAAGCTTTAGTTTAATATTTTTATGCAAGAAATAAAAATAACTTACTCCCGAGTGAGGATCGAACCCACAACTGACACGTTTACTAACAGACTAATTAGACGGCTTTTGGATACAAAAAAAAATAACAACACACCAAAAACACAGAAAATGACATAAAAAAATGGGTTTCAAAACTTTTCTGTTCTTAAAATAAGAAGTCATTTCTTTTAGAGATATTAATATAACTTCTAACGTCCAGCAAGTAAGCTTAATAAGCTGAATACACATTCTAGTTCTATATTTTATTCAACTGGTCCCTTGTTGGGACAATCTGGGGCACTCTGTACAGTAATAAATAAGGCTTTCGACATTGAACATAAGAAACGTCTTTGTAGAAATGCGATGGAGAAATCTCTTTGTCTTTGAATAATCTTTCGGTTGTTATTTAAGAATGATTTAGGCGTCGTTTTAATTAAACATTATTTTTTTTTTATGAGGATATGTTATTTTTTTTATTTTTAATATATTTATTTCTGAAAAGTTTATTTTGAGACAACCATTACTGTAGGTGGAAGTGGATACAAGATCGTGTGTATATATATAATTATCAAAAGCGACACTGGTTATTAGACAAATACTGTAATACTTATAAATTTTTACTTAACTTTAAGTTATTTTTTGTACAACCTACATAAATAAATATATGTTTAATGTATTTATGAGTAGAAGACAATCAACACCACAATCATTTTAGACACATGTAAATAAATCTCATCAAAATTGAGAGAGAAGCACTCATACTCAGCTTCACGCTGTATCCCGCACATGGCAGGGTAGGCAGAGGGAACTTGGGAAACTAGTGTTAAGACACTTCGTTCCACTTTCGTCCCCCACTTTCAGAAGAGAGAGAAGTGAAAGTAAAATATATATTTATATATATGTTTCCAGATATGTCGATTTAAAATTAATTAGTACTAATTAGTAATATAATTATAACTTAAGAGCTATTTATATTTAAATATTTCATCGAATAACAATTAAATATGTCTAAATTAATAATTAGTTTATGATCTGACAAGAAAAACATTAAATTGATACCTGTTATGTTTTTGATAATAAATCATTTAGAGATCTAGATAAAGAAAAAGAAATTTTAAAAAGTGGCTTTCGAAATTGTCCTTTTATCTCAGTTATATAGGCTATTACACAAGAAAGCATCTATCTCAGTACAGACTGAGGCAAGAACGCTAAAATACCTATGATATAACTCAGCAAGTAGAGCATATACATTATTGATCCCACGTTCGATTTAAATTTACTATTATTTACCGAATGCTTGTAAAACAAAAAGTTTATGCTAGCTGACTGAGTTGTTTTTTATTCTAGCTTCACGCAAACATATGAATTTCCTTCTTTATTCGGATTAAAGATAAAAGTTGTCACTGATATAATACTTCTATATGCCATAACATAGCGCGGCGTCAAGTTCCGCCAATTAACACAGTGTCTTCAAACTGGCTAGGAAGTATCCAATTAGGTTTCTCTTTCTCTCCAATCCAATGCATAAAATAAATCATATATTTAATATTTTCATTTTATATATTTAATGTGTTCATTTCTTCGCTCTGGTACACGGCAAAACACGGCGTTGAGTTCCGCCACTCAACACGCAATGCCTCAAACTCGGCGGAAAGTGGGAAACAGAAGTGGAAAGAAGTGTCCTAACACTAGGTTCCCAAGTTCCCTCTGCCTACCCTGCCATATACGGGACACAGCGTTAAGCTGAGTGAGTGAGTATAAAACGCCCTAAAAATTTTTTTATATGTAACAAAGTTCTATACCTAATGTAGGCACTATATTTATTATAATATTTAAAAGTACTTTCATTTGAGTCATATTTCAAGTTGCGGTAAGCCACGAATGATTCCGCGTCGCATTACAAAGGTTGGGAGATTGGTGAAATACATTTCCTGTTCCATTCAAATCGGACATTTTAAGTAACTTGCTCGTGAAATTATTATAAGTCAGTTCAAATTATTAGAGTAAGAAAGACATGATTCATTCTCATCTTATGCCCACGGATACATATTTTTCTTTATAACTTTTCATGATTAATTTATTGTTAGTACAGACCACACACCCACCCTGCATTTTTTGTGCCCACGTTTCCCGCACTAGACAACAGGGTAGGCCGAGGGAACTTGGGTACCTAGTGTTATGACATTCCAATAACATCTTATACACCTCAGTTCCCCACTTCCGCCTCAAGCATTGCGTGTTGAGTGGCGTTTGTTTTCTATACATTATTTTCATATGTAGAAAAAATTAATATTTTTGTATGTTCCAGCCAGTATGCATTAATTGTTTTAGGATATATAATAATTATATTTAATAAATGTATTTCACATCAGTAAATCCTAGGATCCAAATCTAGGCTAACAAGAACACGAGTGTAAGTATTGCCAATAAAGAGAGCTGTGTAACGACAATGGCCCATGCATATTAATGCATGTTGCTTTTCCTCATTTTCTGTTTTCGAATTCATTCAATATTCGTAGCGCTAACTAGTTTTTTTTTTTCAGCTTAACGCTGTATCCCGCACTAGGCAGGGTAGGCAAAGGGAACGGAAGTGAAATCTAGTGTAATGACACTCCGTTCCACTTCCGTTCCCGAATTTGAGGCATTGCGTGTTGAGTGGCGGAACTCAACGCCGCGCTTTGCCTTATTACCAGAGCGAAGAAATGAAACATTAAATATTTTTAATTGAAAACATTAAATATTTTATTTCCTCGACTGGGGACCGAACCCAGAGCCTGTCGGTTACAGTCACACGCTTGTGCCGCTACGCCACGATAGGCACAAGCAAGAAATGTGCTTGTAACACGGTTGTCTTGTATCGCAAAAATCTTCAGATAATTGTATCAGCATAACTTTTTATTAATTTTATTCAAATTGAAATTTCCGAAAAAGGTTTAAACATAACAGATCAAAGTAAGTACAGACAAATTTCTATTAGATATGTTTCAGAATGCTTTCGCAACAACGATATCACTAATTTAATTTAAATCCAGACATGATATCCACGTAACATTTACACACAAAATTTTCAACGGCCCATTGTTTCATATAATTCACTATTCTCACATTTTAAACGAATGTTTTGGATGAAATTCTTGACGTAATCCAGTCACTTGTATACATTTAGTGTAGTTACAAAATTTAATATCTGGTTAGATAAAAGTTTTATTCAAAACAAAGTAAAAATGGTTCGCTTTTTGTAAAATAAACTACATAAAATTGTATATTTTGAATTATATTTCTTTAGTTACATATTAAAGCAATTTTCAACCCCTCTATTTTTCATAGAAAATAAGTATGACTTGTCTGTATGTTACTGTATGTGTATCTGTGGCTCCAAAGCTCCTGAATGAATAAAGTGATTTGAGTGTGGTTTTTTCTATCGCGAACTTCGTTTATCGCGTTATTTCTTATCAATGTTTGATGAATATTAGATTAGTACTTTAAGAGCTATAAGCACTTTGCCAAGATTAGGTAAAGATTTTTTGATAGTGTTTAATTTGAAATTTTGTTTTATACTAAATTAAAGCAAAGAAAGAGATATTTAAGATAAGCTAAGTGTCTTATCTGAATTTAAATCCGCGCGAGTCTAACCAAATATTTTTAAAAATAAACATTCTTCAAGAGAATCGAACTCACAATCACTGCGTTTTTTATTACAACTTACCAACTGACCCAGAATCGTGGTATTTTTTTAAAGTTTCACGCTGCATCCTGCACATGGCAGTGTAGGCAGAGGGAACTAAGAAACCTAGTCTTAAGACAATCCATTCAGTTCTATATAATTGAGTGGCGGAACTCAACGCCGCTTTGCCTTATCAGAGCAAAGAAAGAAATCATGAAATATTTAATTTGAAAATATTAAAAATTTCATTTCTTCTAATGGGGTTTGTACCCACAACTGGCGCCTTTACAGTCACACGCTTGTGCCGTTGCGCCACGACAGGCCTCTAATGTGCTAATTTAATAGTATATTTCGATGTTAAGTATTAAATACACCGGCTACATGAAGCACTTGTTCAATGTTGTAATTTAAGACTTGCGCTTGAGCAATGTATGGCAAATCATGTCGAATTACACACGTCGTTACGTTGGGTAGTCATAGATCCGCCAACGCCAGTGTTATTAGAGCTACACATTTGTCCTACTGAATGTATGTAATAGTAATTTTTGAATATGCAACTAAGCATTATTTGTTTTTGGTATGTCAGAAACGTCAGTAATGAAATTATAGTTTATCTATACTTATAATAAATCTGCAACTGATTGCATCTGGAAATAGAAAGTATATAAAATATATAGAGCACGTTTAGTAATGTACTGGCGTCTAAAATAGTGATTATATTTTTTTTTATCTGTTTGCCTGTTTATTTATTTGTCTATGCCGTTGTACGCTCCAGTCTCAGAAACGGCTAATCAGATTTAAGCGCAGTATTTATTATAACGTTTAGTGTTTGCTTTATTTTAATCAGTTAATTAATAAACAAGTTATTTCAATTAAAAAAAGATATTTCGACAAAAGTAAAAACTAGTTTTTTAAAAAATAGAAAATTTTTACAAAATTAAATTTTAGTTTTGAAACATCTATACTTTGTTCGTCTTGAAAGTCTAGTCTAAAGGATTGGACTAAAAGTGATAAAAATGATAATGTTACAAGAAAGTAACTGAGCTTTGTAAGCAATATAGTGTAATTCAAGCGGGCAAAGTCCCGAGCGGGTCAATAGTGTTTAAATATTGGAATTACGAACAAGTGCCATGGACTCCATGGTATCAAGCTGCGTATGCATATTATTTTTATAGAACTAGATAACTGCCCGCGGCTTTGTCCGCATGGTTTTGCATCCCATGAAATATCTTTAACATGTTCAATATAAAATAGTACTTTCTCTAACAACATTGCATATTAATCGGAGTTCATCATACACTTGCAGCACACGCAATACACGTCCATAACTTTAAACGGTCAAGGATCCGTATATATGTATAATGTATATACCTACGTTAGTTACGTGAGAAAATATTTATTTAAGTTTGTATTATTGTTTCGCTTCTTTGTTCTTAGGAATGTGACGGCCTTGGATGTACAGAAGTGACAAAGTGATTATTTTATATATTATATGGGTGTTCCTTAATCATTATTTATTCAGATACGTCCCGTTTCTTGCTTCACCATTTCCGCATGGAAATGAAAGTATTTGAAGTACAAAATGGTGGGAACGAAAATGGCTTAAATGTCTATGTACATATGTATACAGTCCAATGTGTGGAGTTGCATAAAAGTACAGTTATTCTTCTAAAATTTACCGTAATTTTTCTTAAGTAAAGATATTAATTTTAAGATTCTTTACGTAAGTTAAGCTCGAATACAATAATATTTTATTGAATATATAAAAAAAAGATTATATAATACGCCGATACTTTTATTTACGATCTTTTTATTTATTATATTTTTTTATTTTGATTAAAAGGATTTTAATCAAAAGTAAATAAAAATATCTGATTTTAAGAATAATAAGTGTTCAAGACATTTATTTTAAGCAAATAAATAAATATAAATATATATTTACGGCAAATGTATTGCGGTCTAGTTATACTACAAATATTATAATTGGAACGCAAAATATTTGCACAGATTATAGAGTAGAAATGTAAGTAATATTATAATAAGTTATCTATATCGGCCAGATTGTATCGCATCAATTATGGCGCCCTGCAGTATCATGCCAGCTTTTATAAAAATCAATATAAAATGCAGTATACATTACGTATATATTTATAAGGGCACAAGTCCAACGTTCACCAACGTTAGATTTCTGAATTGAATGAAAGTACATATTTAGTTATTTTACTAGAGTAGACAAAATAATTAGAGTATTTCGTTCGAAACAACAATCATCTTATTGACTTAATGGGACTAACGTATGCTACAAAACTGTCATCTGCTGCTGCTTCACGCTGTATTGTTTGCATGGCAGTGTCAAGAAACTCCGTTCCGTCTCCCACTTTCCTCTGAATTAAAGGGATAGCGTGTTGAGTGGCGGAACTCACCGCTGTTTTGACTTGTTACCAGAGCCAAGAAACAAAAATATTAATAAAATTTAAAAATTTAATATTTCATTTCCTTTAATGAGATCGAACCTACAACGTGTACACGTTTACACTCACTCGCTTGTGCTGCTGCGCCACGTCAGGCCTTGATTAATTATTAACTTTAAGAGTCTAGCTCAATAATTTACCATTTTCTTTATATAGTAAATGTCAAATTGGCATACTTTACATACATCTTAATAATGGCTGCGTCGGCGCAGGAATCCGGTAACCGAAGGCATTAGCAACCGCCCACTGGCCGCGTGCCTTTTGTGCTTAGGTCTATGACACTTTGAACTTGTAAGCATGCATATTTTTATATAAATTGTAATTAAAAAAAGTACCATATTTATAAAAAAAAAATGTTAATTTCTATATATCGAAAAAAAGTTAATCAAATTTTAATATAAATTATTCAAAATAAAATAAATATGTAAGTACAAAATAAAATAAGTATGTAAGTAAAGTAATACAGTTTAATTGGTGAATTCATTGATGAGCAACATCTACTTTTTTTGCTTTATTTTTACTATAATATATACTCTATGGTTTTAAGTATTTTATTTATAGTTATGTTTAATATACGTCTTTTTGTTAGCTTCATAAGAAAAAGATCATTAGATATATATATAAGATTTCCTACAGTGAGAATTGAACACAAAATTATCGTGCTTAGCGTGAGAAGTTGTGCACGTACGACTACATCAAAATTATTATATATAAAGTAAAAATAAAATTATGTTTTCTAAAGGCCTAATGCAATGCGGTAAATGCGATGTACAGATCACCTATTTCTCCGAAAAAGTCGAGTTTCGCTAAATCAAATACAACCGATATTTGTATAGGTACCACATTACACAATGTAATGTATGTTTATTATAATAAAGCAGTGACGGGTAAGATTTGCGCAATTCGTTTTCAATTTGTTTGGCAAAAGCCAATTTTTTTATATTAATAAATACGAAAATAACATACTTTTAAAATAATATTTTATTATGAAAGTAATACAACATTAAATAATTTATGGCTTTAATTAATGATGGCGCTAACAAACATTGGTTTATTTTTATTCATAAATATTTAATTATTTTTTAATAAATTAAAAAAATATTTAAATATTTACGTAATTTTAGATTTTCTGTTCAATGACTTTTGATAGTAAACTATGCTTAGATAAGAGCGCCATCTTTTTCTTACCACAAGCCTTAAGCTGCGTCAAATTTCACGTTTTTGACACAGATGGCGCTAAGAAACCAATGTTTGTTAGCGCCATCATTAATTAAAGCCATAAATTATTTAATGTTGTATTACTTTCATAATAAAATATTATTTTAAAAGTATGTTATTTTCGTATTTATTAATATAAAAATTGTTATAATCATTAGGACTTATTGATCGATTTGTTGGGCGTAATTTTTAAATTATATTAATATTTTTTTTATCCTCTGGCATTCACTGCATTGCATGTTCAGAAATGGAAGTAATGTATTTACATACATTACATTTATGAATAAAATTTAATGAAACTGTTTTAAGATCTTTTTTTTCTTTGATTTATAGATTTTTTCTTTGATTTATAGATCCTTGTAGGATGTATTAAATTTATCATCACTTTAATCACTTTTAAAACTAAATATATTTACCATACACATAAACCACGTTTACATATTAGAATGAAAATTATGATTATTTCTTTACTAAAACGATATCTTTAAAATATGAAACAGATTAAAAAATATACTACCTAAGTTACATTAGGTAGTATATTTTTTAATTTGACGCCATTTTTTTAAAGGTCAAAACTAAGACGAGATAATTCTATTGTTATTTATAATATTTAATTTATTCACATGTAACACGCAACTGTACATATATTATCTAAAATCTAAAAAGCTTTTTTCTTTACTTACATTATCAAATAAAATTATACGTTATAATTGAAAAAAGTACAATTCGATTACTGTCTCAATACTTAATTAAAAATAAACTTACCTTTATCATCAGATTTTTTCGGCGTATTTTCCCACTGATGCCTAACTTTCTGCGACCAACTGACAGGACTCTTCCTGCCTCTACTTCTTTCGCGAACTCTGCAAATTAATATATCCATGACATGTTATTCTCCAAAAAAACAAAACTGAAAACAAGTCTTTTAGCTATGAAGCCATGAATCCCACACTTTCCCCTACTTTTTTAATACTGGTGATATGATGTTAATATCGATGTTAGATAACGGAGTTTACTTAACTCTTTAGAAATTTATTGCTCGATACGCTGGCAAGTAATTTTATAGGTCGCAAGAATAAATACTACATTGCGTGTAAGTACCGAGTACTACCACTAATCAATAATTATGTAATAATTGCATATGTCCAAAGGGGTTTTTTTTGTCCAATGAGGTTAGCACTGATAATAAAAAATAGTTATTGAGACTGTTAATAAATAATACGCGATAGCTATATAAAAGTATTTTCACGTACAGCATTCTTTAATGATTGTAGCAAAGTTTTTTTTAAATACGTATTTAAATACAAATAATAATCTTTACATACTGCATATTAACTAGTGTAAAGAGTGGTGGAATTCAACATGCTTTATTTTCTTACTACAACACGCTTTATTTTCTTACTAGAGCGAAGATGTCGAAATTTTTGATTCCCCCAATAGGAATTTAATATTAAACCACAGCGTTCACAGTCAGCAGCTGCGCCGCTGCACCACAAAGGCAAAAGTACTTACTTAGTAATTTAGCTTTAGCTAAAAGCTAAGTAAGCTTTAGCTAAAAGCTTTTAGCGATATCCCTAGCGGGGTAGGCAGAGAGAACGGGGCGCCAAGCGCTACAGTACGGCAACAGTAGTAAAGTAATACATGTACTTAATGCAAAAATAATAAAGGAGACAATTTAATAAATTGAGTATTTAAATAAGCTTACATGATTATTTTCTTCTCTTCACTTTTCTCTTCATCAGTCACCCAGTCGTCACTCCTATCGCTTCGATCGCTGACGCTGGTCTCACTGCTCGGTACTTGGAAAGCAATCTCACGCCCGTTGTAACTAACCACAGATCTTTGACCGTAAATACTGTTCGTTTTTTGCTCACTAGATAGCGTGGACTGACTTATATTGGATACGTTATCAAAAGATAACCTCTTCTGGACAGCTGAAGTCAGCTGCTTTTTCAAATTATTCCGAAGTTTAACCATACTTGGACTATTAGGAATACTCTCGTAACAGTGAGATAACGACGTTCCATCACCATGTTTAATAGTGTCATAAATATTTTCATTATCGTTGTAGCTCGCGTAGTCGGAGGATACGAATGAATGACGACTGCTGTAATTTGGACTGCTTTCCTTAGACTTTGGAGGACGAGGTGGAATTTTTTCGTAAATTCTCTCTGAGCCAATTTTTTCATAACTAACTGTAGAGGTACCGCTCACTGATTTTGATATAGAGTAGTTCTTGTCGTTGTCTTTACATAAATAAGGATCGTAATGTTCAGCGATTTGTATACCCGAGCTGGATGCGTGGCAGTACGGTTTAACAGGAGATTTGCAATATTCATAACCATCGTCGCTGTCACCATCTCCTCGTGTACGTTCTTCAAGTTGACCACATAATTCATAATTATGGAGGCTACTTTCATCGCCTTCAGGGTGAGATCTCATTTCTAAAAGGCATTGATAAATATTTTCTTCTTGGTCAGGATCATTTGATCTGTTGGTCTCATTTATTTCTGCTTCTTTAGGTATTTCTGGCAACGGGCAATTAATTTTTGAATTTCTTTCAGATTTCACTGTTATAACTACTATATTCTCGCTATCGCGTGGTTCTAACGGTTCATAATCATCTTCAACATCAGGAACAGTCTTGACTTTGGAAGTAAAGCCAACAAGTACTTCTTTGTTGCATGCCTCAATTAAATTACTTTCGAAATCTGAGTTTTGATCAGTATCGGCATTTGACTTTTCAATATTTATATGAGATTCCTCGTTACTTTGCTTTTGAGATTCCTCTTGAATAATCTTTATTTCCTCATCATCATCACAGCTTATAGTACCCTCATTCATTATCACACCTACAAAACCGTAAGTACTTTCAGATGCCGATTTGTCGAGATCCGAATAAATTTGAGTACTTTTTCTACGCCAAAGAAATGAATCGTTTGGAGTTATTTGTGTATTTACCTCTTGGTATTCATTATCATCATCTACAAGTTTTTGTGTAGATGTTTTAGAAGGAGTGACCTCTTCAGATTTATCTGTATTTGCCATTTCATCAGTGTCTTCTTGTATTATCTCAACAACTTGAAGTGGTAACTTTTCGGAATGTATATAATTAGTCTTAAACTTATTTTTGTCATAAATTAATTCTTTTTTCCTTACATTTGATATATTTTTTGTTACGACCTGGTTTTTAGCTTGGAAGTCTGTAGCTATAGATTTCACTGTTTTTATTTTGGGAATGCCATCTTTTAATACTAGATTTTTTGTTAATACTAAGGAAGTTTTTTTTTCAGGTACTTTTGGTTTTTCTTTAGGTATAAGCGTCTTAGGAATTGAGCTACTTGAATTTTTTAACGTATTACTATTTGTTTGGGCACTGATTTCACATTCAAATTTCTTGATAACATTTCTTACATTAGTTTCAGTTTGCATTTCTGGCAAATTTTCTTTAGGATGTTCAACGTTATCCTTATTTTTTTGTGGACTACCATCAATTGTATCCGAACCACTTTGTTGTTCACTGGAATCAGTATACTTTAAACGCTTTTTTGGAGATTTTGGAATTTTGTTGCCATCTGATTTAGAGCGTATAATGCGTATCTTGTTACTACTCAAGCTTTCCGGTAAAATTAATTTATCAATGGAATCTACGCTTGAACATCTCTTTCTGTTACCCCGTCTTTTAGAGTTTCTTCTATGACGTAACACTATTTTTATATTCGGACTAGAGCTAAGAGTGGACGATGGCGTAGAACTATTGCTTGTAGAATATCGAGAAGCTGATTGCAAATTTTCTATCGTCTTTACTATTTTTGATTGCGAAATTCGACCACTGCTGCTATCATGCATTAAATCATTAAACTTCTTTGTAAGTTCTGAAACCTTGCTGCTAGTGATTGTCATCATGGTTTTGGTAACTAGAGGTGGACGTCTATAAGATACAGATGCACTTTTAACTTTAAAACTTACTTTTCTTTGTTGCTGATCACCCTGTCTTTTGTTACTTTTAGGGATATCAATGGGTAAGCTCGATTGTTTATAGCTTTTACTATACTCTGGTAATTTAGACTGAGTTCCTCCACCTGTACTTCTTGTATCATCACTCTCTGTAACAGTTACTATTTGAGCATAATGCAATGTTTTTTCTTTTTCTGTCTCAGATGGGGATAATGATTTTGCGGAGGCATTCATAAAAGTTCTTTTGGTTTCATTTAATAATTTATCTCTATCATTTGTAGACGAAAGAGGAGGCTTCATTGGTACTGAATAAATACATTTTTCGTTTAAACTTTGCTTTTGTTTTATAGCCATATTATCGGTTTCAGGTAAAATAAAATTTTTCAATAGTGCTTTAATAGTTCCGTGTTCTTTCTCGTCCGTATTAAATTTTTTGATTGAAGATATAAAATGCTTAGTATTCATAGATTCGCCTGCCATTAGATTGTTACATAGCATTTAAGTTGGATATCTCTGGCCAGTTTTCTACGCCATCTGAAACAATTAATATAATAAAATCAATATATGGTTATTACGTACACGTAACCAACAACATCAATATTGCAATAAATTAAACATATTATATAATTAATTATTACTTTCGAGTATAAATTCATAGTAGATCGTAAAATCGATCTTGTTCGTGATAAACGATTTATAAGCGAAAGTATTTTAAGTTTAAATATTATGTATATATTGACAATAAACGTTTTGCAGGTAACGTTAGTATAAACGTTGATATATTTTGTTAAAAATTATAAACACATACATAAAACAAATTGTAGGGATTTTTATTTACAATTTACACCAAATTTTAATTATAAAGCGGAAAAAATATGTTGAGCAATAATGAAATTAAATATAATATAATATAATAGAAAAAAAACAAACAAATTTTATTAAATTCGTTACATATACAATATACAGGGGCCTGTCGTGGCGCAGCGGCTCAAGCGTGTGACTGTAACCGACAGGTTCTGGGTTCGATCCCCAGTCGAGGAAATGAAATTTTCAATTTAAATATTTAATGTTTCATTTCTTCATTTTGTTAATAAGGCGTTGAGTTCCGCCACTCAACACGCAATGTCTAAAATTCAGCGGACAGTGGGGAACGGAAGTGGAACAGATTGTCTTAACACTAGGTTCCCGGGTTCCCTCAGCCTACACTGCCTCGTGCGGGATACTGCGGGATACCTTAGCACAAAATGTTTTCTACCTATCCTGCTATATAGAGGTAAAACATAAAATACTGAACTATAACGTATTGTTACAAAGCTCTCACGATATTGCGTCTGACATGGCATTTAGTTTGCTAACATCTAGAATTTCCGTAACGTTTAACCGGTTTTTATTTAATTCTTAGTAACTATTGTGTTGTATGAATATGGTTTAATTGTTTTTTTTTTTTCATTTTTGTCTAGATATAAGGCTATTACGCAATGATAATTTACATAATATGAGATTTAATATTAAAAAACGATAACATTTTATGCCGTTTTATGAAAAATGTGCAAGATTTTGATAATTTTATGTGCAAAATTTTGACAAATTATTCTTTTATACAGCATAAAGGCATTAATAAATTAATAAATTAAAACAATAATTATTACTTCCTTTGATTCTCCAGTACTTATTTAGAAAACGTATATATATTATTGAATTTAGCGAGATTTGAATCTGTGCCTGTTAAAAACCTTCGAACAGAATGTATGAACACTACGTCAAACGTGCTGTCAAACTTGGAAGGTTTCCAAATGCGTGGTTTTTAAATATTTCATTTTTATTTCATAAGTGTGGATTAACCCTTTAAAGTAAGTAAAAACAAATTCTTAAATAAATATAGATATATTTCTTTAATATATAAATATAAAAATATTGTATATCGTTTAACTTAAGCAAAAACATGGAAAACTGACATTTTGCTATTCGCACGTTGTTCTCACCCACAACATGTCCAAATTGGGATCTCCAGACACTCATTTGTATACAAAACAGATGATGTCAATGACCACATAAATGTATGTATGCGTGTTATTTGTTTAGTTGTAACCTTAATACTAATATTAAGAATTTTGTGTCAAATTATTTAAAGTATTAACTGTAATTTCTTATATTATACTATTTACATTTTTTCCAGCTTCACGCATATAAAGTAAATAATATATATATAAAATATTTACTTGCATATATAAACAAAATTGACGCGGCGTTGAGTTCCGCCACTCAATACGCAATGCCTCAAACTCGGCGGAAAGTGGGGAACGGAAGTGGAACGGAGTATCTTAACACTAGCTTCCCAAGTTCCCTTTGCCTACCCTGCCTTGTGCGGGATACAGTGTGAAGCTGAGTGAGTATAAGCAAAATTGACTGATTCACTAAAATTTTACATTATCGAATATCGAAAATAATAATCAAAATAAATGACAAATCCATACTTGTCACAATGAGCTGATAGTAAATTTAATACGGCCTCATGGCCTTTCCTTTTCATGAACCTTGTACAGAACCGCAGGTGTTATGAAGTATGCCGTCGGAATATTTTCCCACTATGGGTATGGATTTTCCTATCAAATTTGTATTCTCCAAATATATTATTCTTTATAGCTTTAGGCTGTATCTCACATATAAAAAGGAAAGGCATGGAGAACCTAGTGTTCATATGCTTAGTACCACTGTTTATGTCCAATTCTGGACACACTGCTTGTTGAGTGGTTGATTTTACTTTGTATTAGATTTCACAGTGTTATCCTAAATGAGCCATAAGAACGACAACGACCATCGATTGCCTTTTAATCATTTCTAAATTTACATCTTATAAGCATTTTATTAGCTAAGATGCCTACCATGAATTAAACTAACAAGTACAATGACGTTTGTTCAGCGTGACTAACTAAATACATATTATAATTATTATTTTTATATCAAAATGTTAAATATTGTAACGGTCTACGATGAAGGCACTTGCTTGTCTAATAAATGCCTATTCACGCTGTTTTTAAGGATATTTTCCCCTCATTGTATGTCATAGGAAATATAAACGTAACAATCTCTCGTTTTGCGAATGAATAATGTTAAAGCGTTTCGTGCGTATGTCAGGAATTTCCAAGTACGGATGGCGTAAAGCTTGGCGGTTGTACCTACTATATACTACGATTAATTAGCCGATAGTTTGGTCTATAGGATCTTGAAACATTAACTATCTTATCCCAACATACTTGACTTTATACATCAGTTTAGCTTTCCCTAAGCTTTTGCTAGAAGCTATTATACTATAGCAATAATTATTAATGGATGAATTCTTTACACCGATACACCTATTTACCCATAGCCTGTTGAAAGCAAACAATATAAGTATGTATGTAAATAAATACATCTATGTATATGTACAATATACCATTATTTTACATTTTTTTTTCTATTTGTTCTTTTTTCCTTTCTACACTGTCTTTCCCGCTACTTTGCACATATCCACTATCACGGGTCGATTGGAAGAGATCTCTTTTAGAGAAAAGTCCACCAATTGTAAATATTTTTTCATACTGTATTTTTAATTTTTGGTTGACGTGTCCGGCTTCATACATATTACTTAACTAGCAACCCGCTCGCGGCTTCGCCTAAACTAGATATATTGATTGAGATAACCTTTTTATTAATTGACCCAGTTATAAAAAAAAACTAAACATTGAAGGAAAGTTGTGAAAATATAATAGTGATTTGATTTAAATCTGGTTAGCCTTTTTCGAGATAAGCGCGTACAACTACTCTACTACTACTCAGCTTCACGCTGTATCCCGCACGAGGCAGGGTAGGCAGAGGGAACCCGGGAACCTAGTGCAAAGACACTCTGTTCCACTTCTGTTCCCCACATTCCGCCGAAATTGAGGCATTGCGTGTTGAGTGGCGGAACTCAACGCCGCGCTTAGCCTTATTACCAGAGCGAAGAAATAGCGCGTACAAACGCACAGATAAACAGATAAACATACACATAATTCTTTTTAATATTTTAAATAACTATATTTGGTTAAATTACATTACCCTATAAGATATTTTTTAAACTTTATCTTCCATGTAGTTAGTTAGTAATAAGTATTTCCTATGGCAGCACGAGCTTGATAGCATTGAAACTAACCAAGTATGCCGTCACGAATCAATATAAGAATCTCATTTGTCTTGCAAGTGTCCTGTTATTGTGTGCCATGATTTCACGGCTATTTGAATGACAATGGTCGTACTGTGGGACAAAAGGTGATACGTTGCCAATGGACGGGTAACGTTTTGAGTAGACGATGCGACGCCAAATGGTGTGAATATATGCGAGAGAGCGATAATTAATATGTTATACATTCCATCTGTTAGTTTGCTTGAGAAATCTTAGTATTATGTATATAGAAAATATAAAGCTAGCCTGTAAAAGCGCAGAGGCACAAGCACGTGACTATAAACCCGACAGGTTGTGGGTACGATTTCCATTCGAAGAAATTAAATATTTAACATTTTCAATTTCAATATTGAATGTTTTATTTATTCGCTCTGGTAATAGGCGTTGAGCTCCGCCACTCAACACACAATGCTTTCAAATTCAGCGAAAAGTAGGTAACGGAACGGAGAATTTTAACATTGGGTTCCCAAGTTTCCCTCATTCTACCCTGCCATGGATACACGTGATATAGCTTGAAATATAAGAAAATGATACAAAAATAGTTTTAATTAATGTATTTCCATCTATACACTTATCGGAACAATAATCCTTGGGTTGGTCCCTATTGAAATGTGAATCCCAGTAATAAAAAAAATATAAATTTTGTTTGAATTATGTCAATTAATTACGTGACAGGTAATCAGATTACAAGCAATGACTCTTCCAAACGATAGCCAACATTTATTTAATATATTTTTTCAGCTACACGTTTTTCAAAAGGAACTTAGGAACCTAGAGCTAACACACTTCTCTCTACATACATTAATATTTATATAAACGTTTTACAATTGAATTTATCGAGATATAATATATAATAATTATTAGATATTTTTAAGATAAATCGCTAGCGGATCGGAACTCTAAAATACGTTATTTACATGGATAACGGTAATCACAAGTGTTGCACGTAACCAGCACAAAGAGTGTCTGTATACAAGTAGGCCATATTATCAGTTTTTGAGCTCAAATATATACATTCATGTGCCTAAAGCCTATATTTCTGTTTTTGTGTGTTGGGACGAATCATGTTTTGTTTTAAATTGGACGTGCTCTCATCGTATTGTTCAATTTGAAACAAAATATAGTAAAGA
The DNA here is from genome assembly GCA_019049475.1 of Eueides isabella. Classification (NCBI taxonomy): domain Eukaryota; kingdom Metazoa; phylum Arthropoda; class Insecta; order Lepidoptera; family Nymphalidae; genus Eueides; species Eueides isabella. The sequence continues at coordinate 14,809,364 of CM032391.1, read as the reverse complement.
AAAGATATGGAAGAATTAATACAAAGTAGCTCCACGCTTATTCACAACGGATATATTTTGTTCTCCGTTTTCCGTCGGAAGTCCAGACATTACTTCCAGGCATTGTTGGTACTCCAATTGTGGAATATGAATCTAGTATTGAAAGTCTAGAATTATTTTTTTTAATAGGATCTATTAAAATGGTAGGAAACAATATCACAAGTTCAGGTGGACTACGTCTATAATACCCTGATAGTGTTGAAGTAGTATAAAAAAATCTGTTTCACACGCAACAGAACGGTACGCTTGCCTTCCTACAAAAGCAGGAAAATGAAAATATAAATTTATTCTCCTGTATTGAAATAGAACCCACAACCTACGAGTTTACAACCAGGCACAGTTTCGCTGTGCTATGATAACTTTAAAAAAGAAAGGAAGCAGAAGATCAATTCAAAAAATATTACTTAGTACATACATATAAAACTAAATTTCTAAATTTAAACCTTTAAGGTAATATAAAATTGAAAACTGGATCAGAAAGTAAAACCATTACGGTTGTTGCTGTTATCATTTACGTTGTTTCAGATGTTATATCTAGGGCTCTTGAACTAGAGGTCAAATGAGAGCTTTCACTTGCCCTGGGAAAGTTCGATCAGCTTTTAACTGTGACTTATCAGGTTAGACGAGACAAGGCTATAATAAAGTTACGCACATATTTCATTTTGAAACACATGGGAAAACTTATTTTATTTCAACTAAATTTGGGAAGGCAGCAATTTTGTACAAGATAAGTATAAAAAAGAATATGTTGTTTTTGAACGCTGTTAATCATATAGGCCTTTACAGCGACCACTGATGGGTAGGGAAAAGTTACTCTGTCTTTGAGAAATACCAAACACTATGGCTTGGCTGCTTGAGAGAATGTAGGCGGAGCCAAAGGCGTGCCCTATGGGACTCCAAACTTGGCTTGCGGCCGTCAATCGGACTGACCCGAAATATACACAATAATGAAATTTAAAATAAACGAACATCGTGATGTACATTTGCTCTAACCTTCATTTATTTATATTTTTTATGAACATTTCGTTGGATTTTGGTAGAGTTAGAGAACAACAGTAACGAGCAAAAACATTTCTAAGTAAAAATAAATATTATTTTAGTAAGACTTGCCGTGAAAGTACGGCATCTACACATATGTACACATAGTTCTAATAATGTTTAAAAAATATTAACCATTCATAACAAATTACAGGAAATATTATGTTCAAAAATATGATAAGAGAAGAATTAAAACCGGTATCCTCAGGAAGTGTATGATCCCGTGCGCATTGCGCAACGTCGCGTGTCGCCAATTACTAATTTGAAACGCGCACGCGCATCCAAATCTCGAAAGTTTATACGTGATAGAAATTACTTCTATTTCTAATGGCCATTTAGTTATACAATTGTTTGTTTGAGTCAATATTTATCTATTGAACAAGTGAAGGAAGAGAGTAATATTTTTTAGAAAACGTTTATAAAAACTAACAAGAAAAGATCAAGAGGCGTTAGTTCTAAAAATTCACTTTCTTCCTACGAGTAGAATAATATTTTATAATAAAAAAAAAAAGTTTTTTAGGTACATGCTGTGTATCCAGCATATGGCACGGTAGACATTGGGAACTTGGGAACCTAGTATTAAGACAATCAGTTCCGTTCCCTTCTTTCCGATGAAACTGAGGTATGGCATCTTGAGTGACCCAACAACACTCTTTGCCTTGTTACCAGAGCGAAGAAATAAAAACTTTAAATATTTAATATGAAAATATTCAATATTTCCCCACGAGTGGGGATCGAACCCACAACCTGTCATTTATAGCCACAGGCATTTGCACAACGACAGACTTTATTAATATATATGTTTTTTTTAATCACAAAAACTCTTATATGATAGAGACGAGTTTTTACGAGTAGTAAAAAAGTGTAATATTTTGTAGAATTTATTGATATGAGTTGCCAAATTAAAGTTGCTTATTTTTATATAATTTTCTAAAAGTTAAATATACAAGATTGCGTCTTGACGCATTGAGGGAACGCTATGTTCTTGTAAGAGACGAAATTCCATATTATATACGACAACAGGACAGTGAAATGATATATAGACAGCATTTACACAATTTTCAAGATATTGCGCGTTGAGTGCTGGTCTATAAAAATGGTATAACAAAAATAATTTAATATATATAAAAAATGTAATATATAATGATTTTCTGAATATTGAACGCGCTCACAACCACACTGCGCCACCGTAGATACAGTATTTTGTTTGTCTATGAGTGGAAGTTCGAAGATTTGTAAATGATAAAACATAAATGTGTAGGTTATCTTTAGGGAAACACAAGTACTGTCGTAGATTTTTTTTAGAACTTTTAAAGAGAAACAATTCCGTAGTACATAGCTTTTGAGCTTTAACCAACCCAATGTATGTCTGGAAGCTTTCTAATTCCCCTTTTTATAACCATATTTTATTTTTAATTCACTCCTACAGTGTTCTTCGATATCTAGGAAATCTAACAAAAAAATACTTTTTTTTTTTCAGCTTCACGCTGTATCCCGCACTAGGCAGGGTAGGCAGAGGGAACGGAAGTGAAACCTAGTGTTATGACACTCCGTTCCATTTCCGTTCCCCACTTTCCGCCGAATTTGAGGCATTGCGTGTTGAGTGGCGGAACTCAACGCCGTGCTTTGCCTTATTACCAGAGCGAAACAATGAAACATTAAATATTTAAATTGAAAATATTAAATATTTCATTTCCTCGACTGGGGATCGAACCCAGAACCTGTCGGTTACAGTTACACTTCTTGTGCCGCTGCGCCACGACAGGCCTCAAAAAAAGACTTGTTTTAAATTAAGACTTGTTTTAAATTAAAAAGACTTGTTTTAAATTAAACCATTAGTACTGACATTAGCACGTTAAACCAAACAAACACAACTCCTTTCTAATATTAAAACGTTAAAATATAGATGTGAAATATATTATCTTATTATTTATATGGCCAATAATACTAACAACATAATATGATTATGGTAGGAGCGAAACTTGGAACGTGATTATGTAGTTGTCACTAATGCTTATGTACTTACTTTGTTGAAAGTAATAATTTTCTACATGTTTACGATGTTCAGACGTTGACGCGTGAAATAACATACTTATTACATATTTGTATAGGCATAAAAGAAAAAGTTCTTTATGAAAGTAAATTTCTTTGCAACAATATAAGCTATTATTGGTTCTTATATAATTATTGTACCTAAGTAGAAAACTAAGCACTACTCTGTTGTGTATCTATAATTACATTGACGAATTGAATGATTGCAGAAAGTGTTTTTTTTATCACTGTCCCGTCGTGGCGCAGCGGCACTAACGTGTGGCTGTAAATGACAGGTTGTGGGTTCGAACCCCATTCGAGGAAATGAAATATTTAATATATTCAAATTAAATATTTAATGTTTTCATTTTTTCGTTATGGTTATAAGGCAAAGCGTGGCGTTGAATTCCGCCACTCAACACGCTATATCCCAACGGAGTGTCCTAACAGTAGGTTCCCAAGTTCCCTCTGCCTACCCTGCCGTCTGAGTCTGAGTTTTTTTCATATTAAACAAAACATATTATGTAGTCATAATACTTTTTAAATTCTAGTAAACATTGACTAAGAATCATTGTTATAAATCATTTAAAATAAAACCAAACATTTATGTTGTTCTCGCGCAAGTTCTAACCGCAAAATATTCGCCGGCTAACATTTATAACTGTCGCTAACGGCACTGTCGGTCGACGAATTGAAATACGTAAATACGTAAATAATAAAGAAAATCGATCCGTTTTCAATCTGGCAAATACTTTAACATCTTTTATCCTATTTTACGTTTATTGTATTTATGTTGAATTTTTCTATTAGTTTTGTATCAGTTTAGGTCTAAAATAATTAAAAAAAATAGTAAAATTTAGAAGTATTTTTTTTTTTGGAAATAGTAATAATAGTTCGTGGGTTCGATTCTATCTTTATAATATTTTAATTTATTGCTCTGATATTAAGATAACGAACGGTGTAGAGACCGCCCTCAATGTCTCAAAAATCAGCATAAAAAGTAAGTGGGTTTTATCATAAGGTTACTTTTGCCTATCCAGCTATAAGCTAGTTATAACGCAAATAAAAATATTTTTTTAGTTATTATTCTTCTTTATAGAGTATCTTCTCTTTAGCACTAACAACTATCTATTCAAAAATAAACGATAATAATTGTAAAAGCATAAGAAATTATAAAATATATTTATTTTTTTGAACTTTCAATTATGAACGTTTGCTCCAAAAACATTGCACACATCAAATCAAACAAATGAACAAATGTAACAAGTATCTTCTAATATATTCATAGCGAAATATAACGCAGTTAATATACCTATACCAGCGTTTTAAAACTATGGAAAGTAGAGTTAACAAAAAAAATAGGCTTTGAGAGTAGGTATTTGAACAGTGATACTAAATTTTCTAAGATCACTTTCATAATAAAGTAAAAAGAAATTAATTGAACAAACCAAAACTCTGTGATATGTGATTTTCAATGGAAATACTAATCGATAAGTTTCATTATGAAAGACACTTGCACGTGTTCAGTCATAAATTATTTTGGGTTTATTTAGTTTTGAAACAAACTATGGACAACTTTATTTTTAACAAACAACAATTTGGTCTAAGATGTACTCTAGCTTCACACTGTATCCCGCGTAAGGTAGAGGCAGTGGGCAATGTTAAGACTCTCCATTCTATTTCTTACTTTAAGCCGAATTTGAAGTATTGAGTATTGGGTGGCGACACTTAACGCCGCGCTTTGCCTTGGACCAGAGCGAAGATATGAAAACTTGATTGGGGAGTAGAATAGTATTTATCTCTATAATTGCTATGGTGTTTGTAAACTTACAAGGAGCTAATCTTATCTCTTTCAAAGAAAGTAAAAGAAAAAAGAATTCTTAAAATTTCTTGGTGCTATCGATTTAAAGTGACAGTTGAAGAATTACAATTGTAACATCACTAATCCTATAGTTTGTAGTTGCAATAACAAAAAAAAAATCAAAACAATCAAAGAAAGTGGTCATATTTTATGTGGTTATAAAAATACTTGTACCTGCCAATACGTATATTTAAAATCTCGCGAGGTTCTTCAATAGGATAGATAATTACAAAGTATGGGACACATAGAGACGTGTTTTTAAGTTGTCAAAGGTAAATTTATGTTTTTACGCTTTCACTGGCGTGCTGATTTGTGGAAAACTGTCAAACCATAGTCGATAATAGTGTCTATTGCAAGAGTTGTTTGATGTATATATTATTTTTTTTATTAAATACACATACTTTTGGAAATATTTCCGAACATTTTAGATTTAAATCAACTTCTACCAGAATGAAAAAAAAAACTAGTATTTTATTTTTAAAAATGTGTATATCTTTCTAAGTCTACAAAAGATCTGGTCTTAACTCTTTGACGTTTATGTCTCAAGGTGACGAGTTATTGTCCTTACATAACATGATTGTTATGAGCAAGCCGGAAGCTTAACGGGATAATCGACTAATAATCAAGAGAAATTTATTGCAGAAAATAAATTATAAACCGATACGATACGTTTCACGATATCGCGTCCTTCTGCGTACTCTAGCCAGAAATACCTTATAAACGTAGTGTATTTGTCATTAAGACATTTCCGTTACGTTGAACTCTTGAGACATGGTTTGTCATTAAGATGTTGTGTTCCGAGACAGGCAAAACGCGGCGTTGAGGTCCGCCACTAAATAGTGGCGGATCTCAACGCCTCGTTATCAGAGACGAGAGATATTATATATGTATTTAATTTGCTCAAGTGGGGAGCGAATCCACAAACAGTCACGTTTCACACGCTTGTGCGCGACTACCGCCACGTATATACATACAAAATAATATTTATATATTAGTTCCTTTCATTTGATTGACTTCGTCTTATTTTCGTGACATTGCGCTCACCGCTACGCTATGCTATCGTACCAGAGCAAGGAAATAAAAGACATCGGACATCGAACCGCTGCCGAAACGACCTCCGTTAAAAAAAACTAGTTTCAAAATACATTTACTTAAAATAAAAACAGATAAAGCAAAAAAATGATTCTCATGTGTAATAAACATTATTTGTCTTTTAAAGATGACAACACAATTGGCGGGAAATAGTTTTCACTTTCATTAAAGGCGCGTCGCTCATCACAAGAAATGACTGAATGGACTGCGTGAATACCTGCGGTTGTTGTAACTCACAATGTCGTTTTAAATAAGCATGTGTTATGATAACGAATAAATTTTACAATCTGATATGTTTGTACAATAATATCGCTCACTAACTGAGTTTCACGCTGTATCCCGCACATGACAGAAGGAACATAGTGTTAATATACACCCCATACGATTCCCCACTTTTAGCCGAATTCGAGGAATAACTCAACGCCGCCATTGTTTCATAATATATATATTTAATTCTGTCAAATAGTGTTGAGACACTCTGTTCCGTTGTGTCGTATTTTCTGCAGGATTTGAGGATTGTTTGTTGTGTGGCGTAACTCAACGCCGTGTTTTGCCTTGTAACTAGAGCGAAGAATTGAAAATAGTATATATTTCAATTTCACGAGTGGGGATCGAGCTCAAAATCTGTCACGTTTGCAGTCACATGCACATGCCCACAGAATCATTATTTTTTTTACATATTTATTAACAATGAAACAGAGCAAAATATATTTATTTTCATATATTTTATAATTATTATTAATTAAAATAACTATTTTAATCCGCCATCTTGTACAGATATTTTTGTATATACCAACAAATGCTGCAACGTGACACTCATAATTAATGAATAAAAAATGATTGGCCATTAGAAATTTAGAGATCTGTCATGTCCGATTTATTTAATGCCAATTATATCTTAAAACAGTTTTGTATAACATTCGTTTCACGCTCTAATAAATTCATACAAAATATACATTTCGACCATAATTGTTGCCCTAATTTTAATAAAGGAATTAATCATTTTCTTTGCAATTAAAAATTTAATATGTAAAAATATAAATCCCCGTCTATCTTTATTATTATTTTATTTATAAAAAAATCTTTGTTGTCTACAAAGTCAGTTCTCAGAAAACAATTTTTCCGTGACAACGTAATAAAAAACATTGATGTATAAGTAATTGAATATTTTTATGAATTAGATAGAATTATGATAACTGAATTATCCTTATCTCGTATAAAAAAAGAATTATAAATTAAAAGAGAGAAGATGTGTCACTAGCCGAACGCTTGGTCTGATCTTGCCTCTGTATCGCTCGTCTTAGGCCCACGTTTGTAGGTTCGGCTCGGGCAAAACGTGACAATTTTTTGTGCATGTAGTCGGTGTTTATCAATTATAAGGTCAATAGAATAGTCTCTAGAATATACTATCTAAGCTTTTGAATATAAATTGTAGAAAATATTTCTTCTTTTATTGATTACTTTAAAATAATAACATAATGATCATAAACTTTTACATAACCATTATATAGATATTATTATATTTAATTCAACTAAATATATGTAGAAAAGCGCGCCACAAAAATAAAACGGAAAACAGATTAAAACAAAAGATATGACACCCACTAATGACAACTCACGTCAGCCATTATTACATATAATAATGTGGAGGCATTGTTTTACAAACATGGTTTCTCCGTATAAAGCATAGGTACATTTAAAACACTTAGGTGACATAACAAAAATAACTAAACATTATTAGGATTTAATATTTTCTTTCTTACGAGCGCTTTTTTTTGCTTACCTTGTTAAGAAATTAATGAAATGCGATAAGAAATGAGTAATATGTATAGATTCATATATAACCTCAAAGAATAATCCAATAAGTAATCTTTATCGTTTTTCATTATTGAGTAGAACTTCTTAGCACTCCATGAATTCAATGTGCGCTTCGAAACAGTGCTTGAGAACTGCGATCCAAGTGTAATTTTCAAAATGCGTACAAATACCATCTTCACTGATCGAGCTTCTCTCTTTACCTAACCAAATTCGAAACGAACTAATTCACTTAGTGCCGCCTTCGAAGCACGTTCTAGAAATAAACAAATGATCCAAACAACCATAGCAAGTCCAATATCATTTAGCAACTTGCATATGAGAAAATTCAACTACCCTCCTAAATCTAACCAAAACTCATTGCAATCGATGTCTCGAAAATTCGCCCAAAAGTGAAGAACGGAGTATCCTAAAGGTCGATCAATGTCAATATCATCTCTCTCGACTCTAGACATACTACTAATTAAAGTTAAAGTTATTTTACCTATATAAATAAATACCTATACTTTATTTAAAAAATACAACGAAATGAATGCCTTACATATGTTATATTAAAAAAAAAACCAAAAAAATAATTAAGACACATGAAGTACGTGTCCAAAAGAAAAGCCGATCCGTACAAGGCAATAGCCAAGGCTAAAGCAACGGCCGGACGCAGCCGTTTGTATAATAAGCATTGTGTGGTGAAACAATACAGAGTTCAACGCAACAAACAGCATATGGCGGTGGAGACTTATAACTTATGACTTAATGTACGTTAATTATTACATAGAAGGTAGCATGTGTGAAGGGGTGATTAAACATTATTTTAAATTATGGAGTAAAGGATAGTATAATAAAAAAAAACAAACATGTATGTATATACGTTAATATGTATATTAAGGCCAAGCGCTACGTCTGATAAGCCCTACATTCTCATCAATCTAGATCGAAATTTTTATATGCTTATATGCTTTTTACCTATTTTGAACAGATTAAAAGAGGTGCGGGTTCAAATACCGCTTACTTTAATTTTTTATACGTTTTTCAAATAAGTTTCTCTCTCTTTCTCTTAGCTTCACGCTGTATCCTGCACGAGGCAGGGTAGGCAGAGGGAACCTAGGAACCTAGTGTTAAGACACTCCGTTTCACTTCCGTTCTCCACTTTCCGCCGAGAGTTTCAAATAAGGTTATAAATAATTTTCTTTCCTAAGTTTGGAATAATACTTTATTTTGCTGATTTTTTTATTTTCCAAATAAATATTGTATGTTTTACATACACACACATGAAAACGACGATATTCATCACCAAAATTGCTTGCTTATGCTCACGTTACAACAGAAACTTATTTGAAATTATTTGATGCCAGTCACCTTATAAGTATTGCAATGTAATATACAACATTTTCAGTTAATTTAGTCGCATAGCGAAGAAATGGTTGACATTTGTGTATGTATGTGTATCTATTAACATTTTGATTTTTTATATATATTCAAACACCTATTTTAGATGCAAGGGAAGGAAATGAACTAAACTCAGCTTCACGCTGTCTCCCGCACATGGCAGGGTAGGCAGAGGGAACTTGGGAACCTAGTGTTAACACACTCCGTTCCACTTTCCGCCGAGTTTGAGGCGTGTTGAGCGAAGAAATGAAGACATTAAATATTTAAATTGAAAATATTAAATATTTCATTTCCTCGTGTGGGGACCGGACCCACAACCTGTCGGTTACAGTTACACGCTTGTGCCGCTGCGCCACGACAGGCCTCATGAACTAAACGATTATAAATATTTGCACTTACGAATGTAATTTGTATGAGACGTTAGACCGGTTTTAATTAACCTAGTAACGAATTCTTAAAGGTTCAGTATTAATATGACCTCGAATACCAGCTTGTAATGTGTACCTGGCTCGGCCCTTAAGAGAAAGTGTATATTTGACTTGTTGATGCATTATAAGATTTATATATTATGTAAATTAACAATATGTATCGTATATATTAAACATTTATTTTAACGATATCTACCATAAATCGACTAAGCAGAAGTTGCTTTTAAAATAATAATATAAATAACGGCGGGCAATTTGAATTGCCAAAAAAAAAATATTGAAGCCATTTTGGCATTGTGTAGTGACAAAACGCTGTGAATTCGATCTCCACTCAGTACAATAATTATATATATTTAAATATATATATATATATATATATATATATATATATATATATATATATATATATATATATATATATATATATATATGTATATATTTAAATTATTTTTATTCCTCTGCTTCGGTAGCACAAAGCGTGTTGTAATTCCCTACACAATATCTGAATGAATATTAATTTTTGTTTCTTCTTGTATGCCTACGTACTGAAAATTTCAATTAGAACGGGAGGTAAATAAAAGCAGCATAGCAAATATCAACAATGCACGCAAACGATGTTTCCATGAACATTCACAAAATGTTAACCTTCTTTATGCTTATGGGTCTTATCTTAGCAAAATTTATTACAACCAATTTCATAAGAACATTAATTCAGTATTTCTTAATTATTGCAAATTTTATTTCATCACTTTATATATTATATATAATATATATACCATTTAGATAAATCGTATATACATAAAAGTCGAAACGGCCGTGGCACGATTTAGAGATGGACTTACTCTATTTCATATAAATCACATTTTGAGGCCAGGCGCGGCGCAGCGGCACAAACGACAGTCAGCCCGACAGGTTATGGGTTCGATCCCCTCTCGGAGCAATGAAATAATTAGATTTTCAATTCTAAGCTCTAGTAACAAATCACAGCGAGGCGTTGAGGAGCGACACTCAACACGTAATAAATCTAATTCGGGGTAATGTGGGGAACGAAAGGACCCAATGGGAACAGAGTGTCTTAACACTAGGTTCACCGAACTCACTCTTACTCTTACCCTGTCATCTGCGGGACACAGAAAACGTTTTTGTAAAGTAACAAAGCATTATTCTTATAACAATATAATTTAACATTCATGAAGATCGTATGAATTGCATTGATTGTAAGTAACATTACTACACAGCCAAGCTTAGCTAATCGCGTGAGCTCGCGTGCAACGGTGACCCACTTGTGATGTATAGGTACTCTATTCTATATAGTAGTTCCGATAGAGCACAAAAATATATTTGGCGAGAGAACGTTGCAGGAAACGGAAGTCATTTCATTGATCTGCACTTATTTTGACAAATTGAAAGGCTTTGTGCAGCGACGCAGCGATTGACCGCTAACCGGAAGCGGTCGTAGCTTCGATTCCAATAGAAAAAAGTAATATTTTTATTTATTTATTTCAGTAAAAAAAAATAAGCACAGCTTTGAGTTGCAACATTCGAACTCGACATAATACGCAAAGTGGAGAACAAGTTTGGATGAATTGCTACGTAAGAAAAAATATGTATTTTTAATTTGGCACATTATCAATACTATCGATTTTTATAATAATTTTCATGCAGTTATTATGAATGAAGTATTCTAAATTTTTAGTGTCGTCAAAATTTGTTTAGTAAATATATAATGGGATTCACATAATTATAAACATAACTGTTAAAAAGAGATAAGTCAAACACGTGGAAATTAGGCTTAATTAAGGTTTTTAATAAATTTTCTGTAACCAATTTCATAAGAACATTCATTTACTATTTTTCATTTATTGCAAATCTCGATTTCGTCACATCACATATTATGTTTAATTTAGATAAATCGTTTTGTTAATCGTTTGATTAATCGAAATAATGTACAAATGTAGATTATTAAAAAAAATCATCTAAAATATTTAAAGCAAATTTGCATATTTCACCAATTCTTAACTAGCTCGAACTATTATTTATGATCTTGTTAAACTAAGTGAAAGTATTATTACGTCTTGTATGTCCACTAGATCTATTTACTTCAGGATCCTGAATAATGATGTAAACTGCGATTAAATCATTACTTCACGTTATAATCTTTGCTAATCGTTGCTGGCGTGTGAAGACGACCTTAATACGCGCTATATATTACGCCTCGGATTTTCACAAGGTGATATATATATTGACTTAAATTAACGTAAGACAAGGTGAGAATTTTAGTGATTTTCAAGCGTTGACAATATCGAAGAGCTATTCAATAAAAACGAACAATATGAAGAAACAAACTTGTGTTTTTGAAATGAAAAATCTTAAATACGGCACTAACTATGCTGATGCTAATTTATACTTGTAAAAGATAAACAATTAAAGAAAGTCAAACAGAGAAATTTTAGAAAGGATTAAGCATTGTAATATAATAAATTGCTTGTGATATTGTATACAATAAGAAAAATAACAGGATATACCCAACCAAACCAGATGCATCTTATGCATTTTAATTGGTTCTAGGCGTTTTTTGTTATCTTTCCGTATCTAGGCAGTGATCACATAATGAACCTGTAACAACATCCTATTATCGAAGGTCTGATCGGTCCCTCTCTAATCATTCACTATTGCAACTCCAATACCTTTTTTATAAATCTTTCATCATCCATCCTCTCAACGTGCCTTAAATATTTCAACATGTTCCTTTCGTCCATTCAACTATCATTATCATCAAAACCTAACATAAAATTGCACATATATTTTAAAATAATTACAGATTGTAGCCATTACAATTTTAATGTTGTTTTAATTGATATTGCGTACTTAGTAATAACTTTGGCGTAATTATATATAGGGAAATCATAAAATTGACAACTAGAATGATATACGGTTAAAGTGATAGTTAATTATTGGCAAAACAAAAGCTCTCTATTACAGCTTCTGAAAGTCTTTCACTTTCATTTATATTATGTAAAATGTACATAAAATTTATCAGTTAGAAACTTTACTAAGCACACGTCATAATTAGACTTAGGATTTTATTACTTAATAGCCGTTTCCTTACATTATAAATATAAGAAGACCTTGTAGAATGAAACTATATAAAAATCATATTACAAAAGTTATTAATTAAATTTATTTTTCGTGTGAGAATTGAATCTAGAACATTGGTTGATTTTTTATTCTATTAGTCTTGCTTGTTATTTTAATTATTACGTCTAGTAAATTCGATTTTTTTTCGGAGGAAGTATTTATTTTCATATCTTCGTTATAGTAACGAGGCCATCATCAATAAAGTCACTGTGTTTTAACTCAGCCACTCGTAACTCAACATCGTACTTCGTCAATTATATTTTTTGCTTCAATCAAAAAAATAAATATATATATATATATATATATATATATATATATATATATATATATATATATATATATATATATACATATATATATATATATATATATATATATATATATATATATATATATATATATATATATATATATATATATATATATATATATATATATATATATATATATATATATATATATATATATATATATATATATATATATATATATATATATATATATATATATATATATATATATATATATATATATATATATATATATATATATATATATATATATATATATATATATATATATATATATATAATATATATATATATATGCGTGACCGTACTAAAACTCAAAGTAGATTAAAAATAAGCCAACATAGCAATATGCACGGAAATTCCAAACGCACAATACACAGTTATTTTAGAATAATGCGCCGCCTTGTCACACACTATGTAGGTATCAGAAGTGCTATCATTACAGAGTATCCGCTTGTGACTAACGATGAAATGGTAATTAATATTTGAAATGTAGCATGTGATATTTAAGTCATTTCATGAAATGACTGTTTCTAATTAGTTTTTTTGTTTCCCGTATATCGAATATAGCGGTAGGTATGGAACGTAGGGTTAAAGGAGTGTCTTGACATTGGGTCCTCAAGTTTCCTTTCCCTGTTTCATGTAGGATATAGCGTGAAACAAAAAAAAAGTAAATGACTTGAGTTTGTTACCGTAAGTTTTGACCGAACCCATTAACATTATAATTCACATTTTTCATTCCGTGGACAAATGTACAGCAAATAACTATATATATTATATAATCTGTTTTCATAAAAACACCAGGAATTAAGGTTTAAGACGTAAGTGTTAAGTAAATGATTCTTCTATATACGTCATATTACGTGAATGGGAGGATGCCTTATATGAATATTCCAAGTAGAAATGTAGTACCCAGTAGTACACCTGAATGTATGTACATATTACTTACGCAATTATCATTTTATTAAGTAAACACTATGAAAGTTTGTAACTATAATAGTCAGAAAATATTTTATTCTCCAATGGAAAGGTCTTAATAGACACAGAATGTCCAGCCTAAGTGCACAGGTTCCCTTAGCCACCCATGCTTTATAAAAACTGAAATGATCTAAAATGAGCCACAATCTACCTTAGTTTAATAGTTGGTTTTAAAAATCGCTTAGTATTTAAATTTTTCTACATTTAGAGTATAAAAAAAAAAATAATCTCAGCTTCACGCTGTAACCCGCACATGGCAGGCAGAGGGAACTTGGGAACTTAGTGTTAAAACACTGTTCCGCTCGTCACTTTCCGCGAACCTGAGGCATTGCGTGTTGACGGAGCTTAACACCGCGCTTTGCTAAGGCAACAAGTTACCAGAACAAATTAAATATTTCCTCGAGTGGGGTCGAACCCACAACCACAACCATAACTCGAGGCCTCATTTTATTTATAATTACTTAAATACATATGTATCTATACTAATAATAATATAACAATTTTCGGCTGTAATCCGAAACGGTTTTGAAATACAACCTTAGTTTTACGAAACGTACCAACATTTGTATGTGTAATATGAGATATGGTTCACGTAGCACGTATAGCCATTCACCAAACCTGGAAATACTTTGGAATTAATTGACTATATTATTTTGAATGCAATTAGATAACTTGACGTGGCGCAGCGGCACAAGCGTGTGACTGCAACCGGCAGGTTCTGGGTTCGATCCACAGTCGAGGAAATGAAATATTTAATATTTTCAATTTAAATATTTAATGTTTCATTTCTTCGCTCTGGTAATAAGGCAAAGCGCGGCGTTGAGTTCCGCCACTCAACACGCAATGCCTTAAATTTGGCGGAAAGTGGGGAAAGGATGTGGAACGGAGTGTCTTAACACTAGGTTCCCGGGTTCCCTCTGCCTACCCTGCCTCGTGCGGGATACAGCGTGAAGCTAAGAAAGAAAGAAAGAAAGACAAGCAATTATCCTTTTTTGCGTTTCGTACATATATAGGTTAAATAAAATGTTAATAGCGTAGTAAAATCCTATTACTGAGACTGCTGTATCTGTCTGTATGTTTATCATTAGGCTGTATCTCACGAACAGGTGTAATTTTTACAACTTATTTACTACTGTCGCCGTTTAACAAAAAAAAAATATGTATAAAAAAAGAAGGAGAATAAAATAAATATTTTAGGTATTAACAATAAATCGATATTTTTTGACATTTTCTTATATAATATGTACGGAATTCTTCGTGCGTTAGTCCGACTCGCACTTGGCCGGCATTTATAACCAGATAAACTTTCCTAAATAAATCAGCTTCAATAAGTGACCGTTTATCTTAACGGTGCATAAATTTCGGCATATCTAGATAATACTATAAATAAAATTTAGAAAATTTTTCGATCATTATTATAGTAAATGGCGTTAGGCATTGCATAATAATCTCTATCATTTATTTGTTATAGTAATTATTATTATTGTATGGAATTTAAATTTTAAGGAGCAATTAGTGCCGCTTATATTAATGTTGCAAAGGAACACTTTATTTGTATTCATTATTAATAGTGTTTAGGGTTCTGTACCTTGAAAGTTAAACAAAATTCCTATATGATTACTCTTTTTCTAACTTCACAAATTTTTCATAGTTAGCTTCGAGTATACACACAATTTTATAACATGCCAGTTTTGCTCTGCATGGTTTCCAAAAAGGTTTAATTATGACAAGTACAAATTGTAAAACTGTCACTTTAGCTGTCAATTACTTGAATATTTGGTGAATCAAAAAAGTGCAAATATAGAAAAAAAAGGAGAGAAACTCAGAAAGGTAATATTAAATAAGAAAAACGGAGATTACAGGTAGTATCCTTACTAAGAATACAAATAAGTAAAAAAAATAAAAACAGGGTTTACAGTTTGAATGACACGCGTGGGTCGCAAGCAAAACAAACCGTTGAGATTAAAGCTTTATACAACGGTAACTTTATAATAACTTAATCTAAAAAGAAATCATGTGTGTAACTACAAAATATAACGGGAAAACTAACATTACAACAACTTTGTAAAATTAGAAAACGCAAGTAGATTTCATGTCATGGAACTCGTTTTTGTACGTACTATAATAATTCAATTGAAATTGTCTTTCTATTTGATGGACGATCGAAGGTGGAATAATTTATAAAGGATAAAAAAAAGATGAGGAACGATGAAGAGACTTTTTAAACAGATGAACTCAAACTCAGCATCACAGTGTATCCCGCACATGGCAGGGTAGGCAGAGGGAACTTGGGAACCTAGTGTTAAGACACCCCGTTTCAATTTCGGTGTTGAGTGGCGGAACTCAACGCCGAAATAGTTAAATATGTAAAAAATGCTTTAAAATGACTTGCATATTAGGCTATGCCAGACAAGTGTTTAATTAGGTAATTAACAATATTAAATTAAATTTAAAATAAAATATCTTATACATTTTAAGTAGTTTCCTAATTAAAAACACATTATATATAATATAATCAATCAGACAGAGAAAGACAAGTTTAAAAGAAAAAAATAATAAAAAAATCAAATATAACTTATAATACAAAAAATAACGTAATCAACATACAAAATAACTTAAAAAAATAACAATAACAAGAACTTTTTATTAATAATAAAAATACATACCCACATAGCAAATCCGTTAAACACATCACAATTAACATATGAAAATACACTATTTATAACTTTCCTTCTTAGCGGGGGTTATTATAGCGCGAATATATCGATTCCAACACATGGCTCAGTTATACAATAATACACGGCAAGCGGCCGACGTGACCCAGACACAACTGGGTGAAACTGTTGGTACAACCAGCGTTGTTTAACCTTCGCTAGTTGTAGCGCGCTGTTTTACTTCATATTAGTATGTAAAAGATTTTCTTGATGTCGAGGCGCAGAGGTTGTGGGATGTGACTGTAAACGACGGGTTATAGGTTCGAACTCCACTAGAGGAAAAGAAATATTTTTTTAATTAAATATTTAATATTTTAATTTCTTCGCTTTCTGGTAAGAAAACAAAGCGTGGCGTTGAGATCCGCCAATCAACACGCAATGTCTCAAAATCAGCGTAAAGTTGGGTAAGGAACGGAGTGCCTTCACACTAGGTTCCAAAGTTCCCTCTCTCTCTCATGCCAGGTGGGGGATACAGCATGAAGCTGAGTATATCAAAGCCGCTGTGGTGTAAGTAGCATGTAATTAACCGAGTGATAATGGTTATGGATTCGAGTTTAGAAATAATAAAGTTTAAAAATATTTCGGTTTGTCATACGATACGATTGCAAGCAAAAAAATTGTATTTGAAAATAATTCGTATAAGAACTAGTATAATCATATAAATAGTTAAGTAATGGAATTTTGTGGTATGTTTTAATTACGTTATGTCACGTACAAATTATATCTTCGTCAAAAAGTGACATAATTTAAGAAAGTATTCTTCAAATGTTATTACAGATACATAAATTAATGTCAATTACATTTTTAATTAAATAATAATACAAATATAGAATGTATACTGTAGAGGCCGAACGCTGGCAAAATATATTTTGAGAAAATATTTCTCAACATCAAAAAAAAAAAGATTTATGGAGGACTAGACAGTGGCCGCGACTTCGTTGGCGTACGTTTTGCATTTTGAAAAAAAAAAAAACTTTTTTTTTTTTTGAAAAGATTGTGTGTATTGTGTTTCAGATTTTCCATTTATATACGTAATTAACTTTAACTAACTTAACAGAAATCTTTGTTGTTAAGGCGACTAGTCTATATTTCTTAAGGAATAGTTGGCCCCTGAAGGTTCTACATCAGGTGTCTCAGTTTCCAAAACAAATAATAGCCTATATGTTGCTTTTATATAAGAGAAACTTTCATTCATTTCAATCCATTAGTTTTGAAGATTAGCGTGAGCAAACAAACATAAACACAATTTTCTTT
This sequence comes from Eueides isabella, assembly GCA_019049475.1. Lineage (NCBI taxonomy): Eukaryota > Metazoa > Arthropoda > Insecta > Lepidoptera > Nymphalidae > Eueides > Eueides isabella. The sequence continues at coordinate 14,791,282 of CM032391.1, read as the reverse complement.
TTAAATATTTTCTCTTTTACTGTTTCGTTACTATCCTATCTTATTTTTATCGAAAAATATTAAAATTATAGGCACACTTTTTTATTGTTTTAGTAACTACTAGATAAGTTTCGGAAAACATATCATTTTATTCAACTTTGAAAGATTGTTAAAATATTTTCTATTGTGCTCACAAGTGTGATTGTAGGCCACGTTGGTGAGAATAAAATGACAAAAGGCCAAAATTAAAAAGGGATTTAGGATAAGAACAGTTTCGCAAAAATCTACCTCATTAACGTATTACAGTTAGATCGTTATGAGAAAATATTGCTATTAAAAAAACTATTTTTTTTTAAACAGCCTTAATCACCTTTTGTCACTAATCACTTTGGTTTGGCAGATTAGCAAAAAAAAAAATTATATTTTTTTTTATTGCAACAGAAGGAAAGTTATAAACGATTATACGTATTGTTTTTTTTTTTTTTGTAATTTTTATTAGCGTATTTTGGTAGCTAAAAATATTAAAAGAATATCAAATATCAAATAAATATAATATTTTTAATATGTGACATTTTCTTGTTACATTATTTTTATTATCATTTATAGTTATTTAAATGTGTCACTGGCGTAGCATGCCATTACTTAACTATCACTTATCGATTCCTCGAACGAGTTTATTTGTTATTAGTTTAATTTTTATGTAGGCTGCTTTAATATTACGATTGTTCTGTATCTGTTTATTTATAAAATAAAAAAAAAAACACACACACCAGAAATATCGAGGATTTTTAATTACAAAATTTTTGATGCCAATAAAATTATTTCAGCAAATTAAACCTGTAATAAGTAATGTTTGAAATACATATTAATATGTGTGTGTGTGTGTGTGTGTGTGTGTGTGTGTATGTGTGTGTGTGTGTGTGTGTGTGTGTGAGTATATGTATATATATTAAAATAATTAAATAAATTATAAATAAGCGTTTGCGTAAGGTTGAACCAGTTATAAGTTACATCAAGACCCTTCTTCAAGGCAAGAGAAAGGTATCTTGTAGTAATAAAATTTACGTTCTACATATAATCCCTCTTTGTAAAACCTATTACCATACGTATCGATGAGAAGTAAGTAATTTTATAGTATATACATTTTTCAAACAAAAAATATTAAAACTAAAGGAGTATGTGAATCCAGTTATAGCGCAGAGGCACAAGTGTGCGACTGTAACTGCGATATGTTGTAGGTTCGATTCCTACTCGAGAAAAAAATCATAAAAAACAAAATATATTCGCTCTGGCACGCCACACGCTTCAATTCAGAGGAAAGTGAGGAACGAACGGGTCTTAATGGGAACGGAGTGTCTTAACACTGAGTTAATATAAGTACACAAAATATACAAAAATATATATTTGCTAACATATCATACTGGGTCATATTATATAATTCTTGACTAAAATGATATTTTTTTATTACATTTATTATCGCCTCGAGAGTTACGGATACGCATGGCCGAGGTGTATCCGACCGCAGTCACAGGTATAGAGGGATACATAGAAATTATGATTTTGAAGTATCCTATTTATGTATTCTCTAGAAATATCCAATATTGACAGAATTTTTAAGATTAGCTTAGATTTTTGGATTTAGCGTTTTACGCAAGCAAACACGGATAAAAATTTAAAACAACCCTGGACTTAAAAATCATCACATCATCTCGGCCACGTCCTTGTAGCTCGACGAAAAAAACTGCATCGAAATCAGTTCAATAATTCAGGAACTACGGTTCCACAAATAGAAAGATTAAATAAATTATTAAACATATATTTTGCGTAGGGCGTTAAAAATTCTCATCTCTGTAATATTAACCATTTGAGCTAAACATATATATTACGAATATAGATACCATAAAGTGGAGAACGGAACGGAGAGTCTTTACACTAGGTTCCCAACTTTTCTCTGCCATGTGCGAGATACAGCGTGAAGGTTAAAAAATAGATACTATAAAAAAAATAGCGGGAAGAGTGCTCAAGAGAAAGGCATTCAGCGGTGTGTAACAAATAATCACTTGTAAATATTATAATCTAGCCTCGAGTTACGCGTCTTAGTTTACAGAAGCCCGGGGCGATGCTAAGGTTTCCTTCCTCGTGGATCGATTCAGTAACTTTGGACACATCTCGATTTCAATATTAAACAAGTCGTAATACAATAACATTTATTTAAATAGAATACATTTATTTTCGTGTTACCGCTCTACAAGACAAAACGCGGCGTTGAGTTCCGTCATTGATCACGTAATGGATGGAAATTTGATCAGAAAATGAATAACGATGTGTCTTAACATAATATGTCACCTGCCTATTCTATAATAATCTAAAAGAAAAGCATGAAGATCCTCAATACGAAATATTAAACCATCTTAGTTATGTAGTATTTTTTTTTCAGCCTCACGCTGTATCCCGCACTAAGCAGGGTAGGCAGAGGGAACCCGGGAACCTAGTGTTAAGACACTTCGTTCCACTTCCGTTCCCCACTTTCCGCCGAATATGAGGTATTGCGAGTTAATTGGTTCAAAACTGTATCCCGCGGAAACTAGATAACCTATAATTAGAAATTTGATTCCAATTCCATTAAGACAGTGTCTGGAATTTGCATTTTAATAAAATAACTATATATTATTATGAAAAATCATTAAATTACGATAAAAACCATAGAGATTAACCCCAAACGTCAAGCTCACTAAAAACAAGCTTAATATATTTTTTTTTATTTTACGAGGCAAAGATTTTTACTTTCTGCCACTCTGTTATTAAGGTATTTATTCTAACGCGTGATATCACAACAGACCGGTCGACCTCGACAATGACTGGAATTATTTCTAGCAGACATTTTTTTTTTAAATGGCTTTTAAAAACACATATCTATATTTTATTTAAAAGATAGTTTATTTATATTTTTTAAGATTTTTTAATCGTTAAGCCACACTTAGGGAATGAAAATACTTATTTAGAAAACAGGATTACAACCCGCGTCTCTCAGTGTGGAGTATTTTTATATAAATAATGTAATACTGCAGGAGTAGGAGTGCAATTTATTGGAATATAACTGCAATTCGGCGTTTGTAAGTTTAATTCCTATTTCCCATTATGGTAACTAATTAGAACGCGGCGTTGGCGGAACACAGCGCCGCACCCTAGTCTCGAAAGATTAAGCGGGAAACGGCAAAACAGATTGTCTTAACAGGATCCCTTAACCTAGCCAGCTACGTGCGGGATAAAGCGTGAAAATAAAAAAAAATGCAAATAACCGTAGCTATAGCAAAAAATCATTGAATGGCATAAGGCAAAGTAATTAGACTCAAGTGTACATTGAACTACGAGTATAATATCGTTTCTATTAAGTTACGACACTTGATAGGTTTGCTCGGGGACTTACAAAACGCGCCACTTCAATGAAGTGTGCTAATATAAAAATATATCTATTATATGCTAATATCTTTATTCAGTTTGGAATGTGAAATCTTTTTCTGTTTATTGTTAACAAATGTTTTATTTATTAAATATTTTCAACTGTTACAATTTTCCTATAAACAATTTAAATGTCAAGTAAATCAAATCAAGGCCTCTCGTGGCGCAGAAGTACAAGCGTGCGACTGAAACCGTGGCAGAGAGAAAATGAAATATGTTTTTTCTTATTTTTTTCTCTCTGATAATATAGAAAAGTGCACTAACAAGGCAAAGTAAGTTTTATTAGGTGACTCACTCACTCAGCTTCACGCTGCATCCCTTGTGTTAAGACACTCCGTTCCACTTCCGTTCCCCACTTTCCGCCGAAATTGAGGCATTGCGTGTTGAGTGGCGGAACTCAACGCCGCGCTTTGCCTTGTCACCAGAGCGAAGAAATGAAAACAATAATAATTTATATTTGAAAATATTAAAGGTTTCATTTCCTCGAGCGGGCATCGAACCCATAACCTGTCGCTTACAGTCACACGTTTGTGCCGCTGCACCACGACAGGTCTCAGTTTATTAGGTAATGAATAAATGTACAAAACAAAACGTTTTATTTTGTACATTATTTATAATATGATGTTATGTTTAAATTATTTTGTAGTCACGAAATCCATCAGTATTCTTGATAGTAGCCTAGCTTAGTCTTAATAACTTGATGCAAAGCAATAACAAACATATATACTGTAAGGTTGGCAATGTATTTATGTAATTTATAAATATTCTCTTCAATCATGGCTACAAATACTCTCGATTAAGTCATGTTTATGGCAAAAAAACTAGTTCAATATCAAATAAGCCGTTGAACCGAGATATATGATGCCACAAGCAAATCTACATTTATTTTTTTGTGTCATGCTCCCATGACATAGAGAACCTAGCGTTAAGACAATATGTTCCCTTCGGTCTGTTTAAGTCACTACGTGATATGGTGGTATTAAAAAAAAAAAGGATATATACCTAGGCTAGACATAAAAAGCAAAGGAATTTCAAAGCTATCAGCCCTAGGAGCGTTAAGAATGCAGGTCCGTTGCGAAACGATTGTAAAAACTACATCCACACACGATCTGTCGCAAATGAACCGTGCGCAACTGTTTATATTTAGTGACGGCTCTAAATTGACTTCAAATACTTACAATATATAAAGCTATAAAGGAGTAATGTAATTTAATAAATGGTATTGAAAAAATCTTAAAGAGACAGAAGAGACTAGTGTTAAGACACTTCGTTCCACTTCCGTTCCCCATTTTCTTGTACCAGAGCGAAGAAATGAAAACATTAAATATTTAAATTGAATATATTCAATATTTCATATATAATATTTCAGCGTGTACTGTGATTGTAAGCGACAGGTTCGGGGATCGAACCCACAACCTGTCGCTTACAGTCACACGCTTGTGCCGCTGCGCCACGAGATTTGTAAAATACAACTAATGTTTATTATTTATTATTTTTTAACCTGGGAACCCAGTGTTAAGACACGCCATTCTCATTATTACACTATCATTCCTCGCTTTCCGCTAAATTCTAGAGAAATGTTTAGCGGCGGAACTCAACGTCGCGTTTTGCCTCGTTAGAGAGAGTACCCTACTCGGAACCACAAACAGTTTCGATAATAAACGCAACAGTTTGTGCCCCTCTGCCTCCTTGCTCTAAATACTACAATAATCATTTAAAATATACAACCAACCATATAATTCAATCTATCATGACTTAGTATGGTAGCATCTGACCTAATTATCCATTACACACAACGTCGTAAATTCAGCTGAATAGTGGAAAAGGAAAGTGCATTCTTTCGGCCTAATCTATATAAGACTTAACCGCCTCATAACAAAAACGGTACAAAACAAAATCCAGTATCACACGAGATACCCATAAGGTTATATAGGAAGAAGGGAAAGTGATCGGGTCGATGTACTTGGAACTTGTACCACTCTCCTTTTCAAGAGCATAAATTATCCCGTGGTGTTGCCGTTTATGTGACCTTTTTATGTTTGTTATGTCACTTTTTATTTATAATTAACCGGATGATAATGTTAGTTTGTTTATCGCAATCCTTAGAATTAAAAAAGAATTCTAGATCACCTTCACGTTATTGCAATTTTACTTCATCACAGAACAGTTAGAGAATTTCGAACCTAAATTTGAATTAAATTTTGAATTGAATTATTTGCATTTTCTCTCTCCTAAGATAGTATGGCATTGAATCTTGCCAACACGCAGTCTCGAGTTCCGGCAGAAAGTGGAGAACAAAGTATCTTGGCACTAGTTTATCTCCGCCTATAGAAGCGACCGTTAAAGTGTATCTGCTATGCATTGAAATGCAACTTGGGATAATTTTTTTAATAAAAAAAATTCCACCAGAACGAAACTTTTATACAGGTGAAATGAAAATATTCTTTTTTAAACGGAGGAACCGAAAAGTTCTGATATTTCTTTATTAATTTTATACTATATATTAGGAGTTAATAAAACTAATTACTATGTTTTTCAATATTTACGATAGCATCGTAGCGCAGTTGGGTCGCATCCAAATGACTTGCTCACCGCACTCAATACTGTCTACTTACACACACACACACACACACACACACACACACACACACACACACACACACACACACACACACACACACACACACACACACACACAATCATAATTTGCTGGTTGATACGGTACGGTACGATACGGTCGAAGCCGTCTACGCCGTGGGAAAGGAATATACACTAATTTCACTATTTACTTTAATCTGAGCAAATTTTATAAATATAATTAACATTTATTTAAAAAAATAAATTTTAAAATTTACGACACACATGTAGGCGTATAGAAGTGAGAAGGGTAAGTAAAAGTTTCAGTGAATGAAGTTACGCAACTTCTCTCAATGAATCATCGGAGCGAAATTTCAAGTTGATTATTATATGTTATTGTCACTCATTTTCCCCGTATAATGAGACAGCTACAACTTGTTTCATTTCGAAATGAAAAAGTAAGACCTGTATTTGTTTGCTTGCATAAGAAACGATTCCACTGACATATCATTTTGGTTTTTTCGTTTTATTCTAAGATGCATTCTGTCCGAACAGATCTTTAAATTAAAGATAGTTCCACGTTGTGAATCTGAAAAGTTAGTTTTAAGGCACTTCTGTCGCCTATTTTCTGGTGAATTTAATTGAAAAAGAGCCACGGCTATAGTGTGATCAATGATATATACTTAATGTTTCATAAGAAATATATCAATTGTTCTTTCATAGACGAAACGCGGCGATGATATTGACCACAACTCGCAGTCACAAAAATCTGGTAAAATTGCCTTGGTATGCGGAAAAAACTTGTCTAAACTTACTTACTTATTGTATTTCTATAACGATGTTACAGAACTTGAGGAATTGCGTGTTGAGTGGCGGAACTCAACGCCGCGCTTTGCATTATTACCAGAGCGAAGAAATGAAACATAAAATATTTAAATTGAAAATATTAAATATTTCATTTCCTCGACTGGGGATCGAACCCAGAACCTGTCGGTTAGAGTCACACGCTTGTGCCGCTGCGCCACGACAGACCTCTACACACTTCCTACAGAACTTACTAAGTTTAATTCAGCAAAAAGTATTAAGGTACACAATTTAAGTAAGTAAAGTATATATATTTTTTAAATTGCTTGATTTAAAGTGAGTGTAGAGAGTGCTTGCTCGTTGCACGCTTGTCAATTACTTTTGACATTTCATCAAAGGTGAATGAGGGTGCGCCAAAAATGAAACACACTGTACGAACCGGAACCTTGAACGTGCCATAATTGAAATGTTTCCAATACATTATTACTTTTTATCGATATGGCTGTAATAATGATGTGCGCTTATTATTGTAACTACATATATATTATATACTCATATAGGTATATTAATTTATCTCTTTCAAACAGAGTTTTTTTTTCTTCTTTTGCTTTACGCTGTATACGGCATATAACAGGGTAGGCTGAGGGAATTTAATGTTACGACATTTCGTTTTTTATTAGAAGAGTGAGAAAATAAAAAAAAATGAATGGTGCTACACCTTGTGAAAGACGAATCCGCAATAAACGCTGTACTATCAGCGTTATACCGCTTTTTTGTGCTGTTTAACAAGTATCACTGTACCTACAGTAATAATAGTTTTTAGTAAATATTTATATTATGTTTGTTAAGAGTTGGTGAGCATAAGAGTGAAAGGTCACACATTGACTTAAAACGATCAGAACTGGATAACCATACAACTTACTAACTAAGCTTCACTCTGTATCTGAACATGGGAACCTAGTGTTAAGACACTCCGTTCCACTTCCATTGCCCAAATTTCTGAAGCATTGCGTGTTGCGTGGCGGAACTCAACGCCGCTCTTTACCGTGTTACCAGAGCGAAGAAAAGAAAACATTAAATAATCAATTTGAAAATATTAAATATTTCATTTCCTCGAGTGCCATCGAACCCACGACCTCGATAACAGTCACATGAATGCGCCGCTTCTGCTTGACAGGCCCCATACAATCTAACTAACCAAATATAATACCTTTAAGCTCACAACGTGTTAAAGATATACATATAAAGATAAAAGCAATATATCAAACGACATAGTTCTTGACTAATTACTAAGTGGTTTCTCAAAAGAAAATACAATTACATATATAATTGTCATGTATATATTTATATGACATATAATTGTCATGTAAAAACGTAATCATGTTAACGTCATACCAGATGTGTGGGACCTCGGGCGCGGGCATCTGTAACAATAACATCATCTGATATCAGTTTTATATACATATACATACATATACAAAAGTTTGTTCACATGTTTGTTGTGTTTTCTTTAAAGAATCTACAACATAAAGGGTTGAGGCCCCACGTGGCGCAGCGGCACGAGCGTGTGATCGTAAATGCGACAGGTAATGGGTTCGATTTCCACTAGAAGAAACTAAATATTTAATATTTTTATTTCTCCCCTCTGGTGATAAGGCAAAAGCGCGGTGTTGAGTTCCGCCACTTAATACACAATGCCTCATATTCGGAGGAAAGTGCGGAACGCAACGGAATGTCTTAACATTATGTTCCTAAGTTGTCTTTTGCCTATCTTGCCATGTGCGGGATAAAGCTTGAAGCTGAAAAAATATTTAGTTTTTTGTGATCTGTATCCTTTTTCTCTATATCATTTTAACATGTAAAATATTTACACCAATAATTTGTCTATGCAAAGTACCTAAGCGGCGAGATTTGGAAACTTAGTGTTAATATATTATGTTCCCATTAAAACAATACCGTTCCCTACTTTCCACCAAGTTTTAAAAACTTAAATAAAATAAACACACAAAAACCACATTAACATGCCAAACCAGAAATACGTAACAGGGGAAATGTTATAAATAATCAATGGAATAAATCAAGTATGAATGTAATTTATTTCTTGATTCCGTTGTTTTTCGTTGTGCGGAACTGAACATCCATGTATTGTTGTTCTTATTATGCCTATTATAAGGGAAAGTCATTATGAATATCATTAACGATGCATTATAATGTAATATTTAATGTTTCATTTCTTCGCTCTGGTAATAAGGCAAAGCGCGGCGTTGAGTTCCGCCACTCAACACGCAATGCCTCAAATTCGGCGGAAAGTGGGGAACGGAAGTAAAACGGAGTGTCTTAACACTAGGTTCCCGGGTTCCCTCTGCCTATCCTGCCTCGTGCGGGATACAGCGTGAAGCTACAAAAAAAAATGTAATACTCGTAGATGCTAAATGCATGAACTATATGTCATTTAAAATATTTTTATGGTTCTATATGAAAAACGAAAATTGTAACACTTATACGATCACTCATGTGTCTGTATATCCATTTATAAATACCAAATGGGGTGAAATTTGGTACCTACCCACCCATGTACCCAATACTTACTCCATTACAATACAGATATAACGATTTTTTTAATGATTATTATGTACCAGATGGCGTATGGTAATATATCATATTTATATACATATTTTCTTCAAGGCCTGTCGTGGCCCAGCGGCACAAGTGTATGTTTGTAACAGGTTGTTGGTTCGATCTCCACTGATTGATATTTTCTATTTCTATAAATATTTAAAGCTTTCATTCCTTCGCTCTGGCACAAGACAAAACGCGGCGTTGAGTTCCGCCACTCAACACGCAATGCCTCATATTTGGCGAAAAGTGGGGAACGGCACCAAGTATCTTAACTCTGGGTTTCTAAGTTCCGTCTGCCTATCCGGCCTTGTATCCTCGGGATACAGCGTGAAGCTGAGTGAGTGTTATAAATATGTTTGAAGGAGATCTTTATTTTCTACTACTAAATTAACATTTCATTTTGGCTGTTGTGCAGTTGTACAAGTACATATATACATTGATGTGCTCGTGAGGAAAATCGTTTTCAGGGTATTTCATATCAGTAAAACGAAAATAACTAATGAATTGGTACCGATAACCAACATCATGCGTCAGATACCTTCCATATAAAATGACAGTGTCAATAGTATTTTTTCAAGTGTAAAAGTTCTGTTTAAAGGATTAATTTAGTTAAGTGTATTAAGGTGAAAGCAGTTATAGTTAGATTTACTTCTTCTTTTTCTTTCTTTCTTAGCTTCACGCTGTATCCCGCACCAGGTAGGGTAGGCAGAGGGAACCCGGGAACCTAGTGTTAAGACACTCCGTTCTACTTCCGTTCCCCACTAGATATACAATAATTTAATTATATAAAACTTACGTAAAGTTCTTCTTTCTTTAATTAATTATTTCTTGAACATTATTAATCTAGAACGGTGTTTTAAACAATAGGCTTTTTCTGCCAAGTTAAGTTATTTATGGTTTAAATAAGGGCGAATCGTACATTAATAGACAAGCACAGCTGTATACACTACCTGTATTACTCATTGCATTGAATTTTAAATAGTTATACAAAACATAATTAAGAATTTTATTACTAATGTATTATTTCACGATTATCTTTGAAACTCCACTTGTTGTTTTTGGTGAGCTTTATGCCTGTTAAGTAAGCTCTTCCTGCAAGATACGCTGTTTCCGCACATGGCAGGGTAGGCCGAGGGAAATTGGGCACCTAGCGTTAAGACACTGTTCTGCCGAATTTAATATATTGCGTAAAGAGTGGCGGAGCTCAACGCCGCGTTTACCTTGTCACCAGAGCGAAAGAAATAAAAATATTAAATATTTAACTTGAAAATATAAAAAGTTTGGATCTAACCCACAACATGTCGCCATTACAGTTCGCCCATCATGAACCCCTGCACCAGGTCTCAGTTAGCCAGGTTTTTATATATGAGTAAAAATATACAGCACATTGTTGCAAACTGACAAAACGCAATTCTGTAAATGTTCATGTAGTACCTTTTATTTATAGTTTTCTAAAAACAGGGACACATAGAAAGAACTTAGTGCTAAGACACTCTGTTTCCCAGTTTTACGTAACTCAACCGCGCTTTGTCATGCCACGCTATTTGTTTTAATTAGATTACATTAGTAATTTAAATTAATATAACTACAGTAGATCAACCCAAAAATCACCGTAAAAGGACCAAGAAACGCCTCATCAGCTGACATATGATAAATTTTCAAATGTTTAAAAGAAAGAGACCAACATAATTTTGTGTTATGTATACAGAAAACTTGTAATTCAATTTAAAATCATAAATATTTATTGGCATACATATATAAAAAACTTACAAGTGCAGCGGACGATAACGAAATCAAGCCATGCGAAAAGCTTCAACTCACAAACGAACAGATGGTTGTTTCAACGTGACGTAAAGCAAATGTGGACGAGCTTTTTTTAATATTAAACGACAAGTGTGTAAAAAGAAAGCGGATGTAATATGACGGCCGTTAATTCGTCTTTTTGTACGCTATTCTTTGTACATATATTAAAGAATAATAATGTTGGTTCGAACAGATTTTCTACCCATTACGACGCAGTACTTAAGCTTTTTTTTTTTTCAGAAAGTACAGTGATTCAATTTCTGACTGTAAATGCGAGGGTTGTAGGTTCTTTTCCAATTTAGGGAAGTAAATTATGAATATGTTTTCGAGATCAATATTTCAACTTCCATCAGTATCAATCATAGATAGTGTATTAGAAAATGAAATTTTCTAACAAATTCATTTAAATTATATATTTTTTTCTTTTTTTTTTTCAGCTTCACGCTGTATCCCGCACGAGGCAGGGTAGGCGGAGAGAACCCGGGAACCTAGTGTTGGGACACTCCGTTCCACTTCCGTTCCCCACTTTCCGCCGAATTTGAGGCATTGCGTGTTGAGTGGCGGAACTCAACTCGCTTTGCCTATTATATGCCATTTTATATTTATAATATAAAAAATGTTTTCGTACTTTATGAAAACAATAACTGCAAGCAATCTATACTATAGTATATTTTTTATATTGTATATACTTTTTCAATTTTGTAAAATGTCAGATAAATACTTACATGCTACCACCGCTAGCAGCCCAAGAATATTTTTAGTTGGACTTTAGGGACTATCATAAATATATCATATTAACGCCAACAATTGGTAAGTAAAGAAAACAATTCACTTTATAATCTTTAATATACAAAGGGAAGTGCTTGAAAAAGATATCGCGCTAACCTGAATAGGAAAAAGGAACAACAAATAAACTACGCGCCAGCTTAAAACTGTAACTTTAAACGGGAATCATCTGTTATTACGGAATACGCTCATACTTTAGACATTTATTTAATCTATAATAAATACATTATCTTCGTGGTCTTAAGCCATATGTACATATGTACATATAACGCAAAGAAAACCATACAATATCGACGAATTTGTTATTGATTTGTAAAATAAGCTATATAACACCTACAGGTCATCATGACATAAAACGTCAAGGGTGCCTTCAAAAAGCGAGTCTATCTCAACCTCAAAGGCCGACACCTGTAGCTCCTCTGGTGTTACACGAGGCCGTGGGCGGCGGTAATCAAGCAACGCACTGGTTTTGCATTCTCTTTTTCATAAAAAAGAAATCTAGCTGAGTTCTAAGGTAAATTGCAGACAAAGTCGCTGAAAATATGTCATTAGCTGCTACACCAAGATTGTAGCAATGAAGAACATGACAATGAATATAAAATATATAACCTCATACTCAGCTTCACGCTGTATTCCGCACATGGCAGCGTAAGCGGAGGGAACTCGGAAACCTAGTTTTAAGACACTCTGTTCCACTTCCGTTCCCCACTTTCCGTCGAATTTGAGGCATTGCGTGTTGAGTGGCGGAACTCAACGCCGCGTTTTGCCTTTTAATCAGAGCGAAGAAATGAAAAAATAAATATTTAACTTGAAAACATAAAATAATTAAATTTAAAACATTAAATAGTTCACATCTTTGAGTGGGAATCGAACCCACAACCTGTTGGTAACAGTCACACACCTGTGCCGCTGCGCCACGACAGACCTTTATAACCTCCTTTATAATATACCTAAATCTAATCTATCTGCATTTAAAAATAATGTATAACAAACAATAAATAAAATCAACGCATCAAGCATTCACTTTCACTTATACAAATATATTTACATTTTACATAATAGTAATTAATAATAATTAATGAACTATCTCGATGAATCATAGACAACAAGGAATGACTAAACTTGATTGGGTTTCGAATTATAAAACAAAGTAAAAGGACACCACACAACGCTAACTGTCAATATTATTCTATACTTTCGTCATGTAAATGGTAATACCATGATTCATCAGATATTCACGATTGCCAAACAACGTTGTAGGTCAACGTACAAAGTCGAAATTCGTGATCTTCATAGATCTGGTGACATTGGACGGCATTACAAAATGTTGGTCCCGCGTTTATATTTAAATACGTTCAGTTCAGTACATAGCATTGTTCGGTTTGAAATTATTTTATTAATTTTTTCTTAATTTTAATAACATAACAATATTCTGAAACAGAAAGATTGATACTGGTGTGATATAAGAAAATAGCTCATAAACATTTAATCAGCTTCTCAGTGAATCCCGCATAAACAGCCACCGCCGCCAAATTTGAGGTATTGCGTGTTGAGTGGTGGAAATCAACGCCATACCTTGTCTTGTTACCAGAGCGAAGAAATGAAAATATTGTAAGTCACTTTTTCGAGTGGGGATCGAACTTGTAGCTTACAGTCACATGCTTGCCCCTGCGCCACGAAAACCCAAATAAATAATCAATCGATTCTTAATTATGATAAGCAAATTAAACACGATCTAAAAATTATTATATCATGATGGCAAAATTAAGAACAAAAAAACATAACTTTATGTATGTATCTGAAACGATAAAATCAGCGATAAATGTGGCTCGTAAAATTCGATAATAATTTCAATAAAATTAACAGCGTAAAGCTTAGATTATCAGTGGGGCTTTACGTTTTTATATGAGTTTTAAGAGCTTTCGCTTAAATGTTTAGTCAACAACCGGATGTTAAATATGCGTAACGGCGGCCATCGTAAAGATGGTATTAGCCTCAGCGTCCGGTGGATTGTATTATTATAACTATCTTCTTAGCTATATTTTTTAATATACGTTTAATATTTTCATTATAAGTAAAAGTTTTATGTAAAAGAATATCAATTTCATTAAGTAATAAAATTCAGATTTCATTAGACATATTATAAATGAGCATGCAATACAGATTATCTTTCTACGTGGGAAATTAAGACTTAGAAATTATTAACTGCCAATGTTTTTGTTCAGACTTACCCTCTCTCCGTACAAAGCATTTTTTTTTATCTAGCCTGTATTGTCCCATTGCTGAGCAAAGACCTCTCTCCATTTATTCCACTCTTGTCTTTTTTTTTATCTACAAAGCATGGTAGATAAAAAAAAACATAGTGTAAATTTTCTTGCTGTAGCAGACCCACTGTTACGAATTTGTACTATGTAAGTACAAATTCGTAACAGTGGGTCTGCTACAGCAAGATAACAAAAATTAAATATTTCTTCGACTGGACATCCAACTCGCAACCATCGCAATAACAGACAGAACCGGCCACTGCGCCACCAGGGCCTCTGACCCAATGCGCAATCAATATAATAAATTGTTTAATATGCATCTATCGACTGGCAAGATTTTATCAAAACGAGCATTATCAATCACAATGATTTCGTAACGAAGAAAGTGAACGTAAGCGCTTCAGCTTTATTAAAAAAAACTTGCGAACTTAAATAATATGAAATTAATGAAGCGGGTTTTGAAGTTATCTTTTTCGATAAACATGTTTAATGACAGTTAAACATTAGTTATTTTAATGCGCTGATTCAGATTTGAAGTTGTTATCTACATAATTTAAAAAAAAAATCCAACTTTTCAGGTCAACTTGTTGCAATTATCGGTAATACCTCGAGGAAATGAAATATTTTATATTTTTACTATTTTTTAAAGTGTTCTGCCATACTTAGGACAGAAAATACTAAACTTAAATTTAAAAAGCGTATAAAACATTTGAACGAAGCAGGATTTGAACTCGCGCCTCTTGAAAACCGTTCAAGTGCTCTGACCAACTAAGCCCTGTTTTTAAGAGGCGCGGGTTCAAACCCTGCTTCGTTCAAAATTGTTATACGCTTTTTAAATTTAAGTTTAGTATATTTTATATTTTCAAATAAGATAATTTAAATATAATAATTAGTGTGAATTTCCATGATGGATAGAACCCACAACTGGTCGCGTTTACAGTCACACGCTTGTGCCACAGGCTTCAATACTATTAGTATGATTTCAATATAAGATACTGATATTTAACGCAATTTAGCTACTTGTTCACACTACAATGGCCTGTAGGACACTCCAAAACGATTTCAAAAAAAATCCTACGATAACAGGAAATAAACAGTATTTTCTAATTTAGTTTTCAAGTCAATGCAGGAAACTGAAAGCCATTTCTAGTTACATATAAAATACTTAAGTTTTACTTACATACAATTTAAATATATGTAGATATTTATTGGCAAAGCCTTCAATAGTCAAATAAATCGTATTCCAAAGATCATGAACGCCAGTTACGTCAAGAAAATAATTATACATCATAAAAATAATTATTTTATAATCAATATGAGATCACTACCAAAAAGTGGCTTAGCCTAAGGCCCGCCAGTAATAACGAAGTAGTAACATTATAGATGGTCTGCAATGTAGGACATATGTACCAAGCCCCTATACTGTTACATTATATTTATGATTTGTCTTCATATAGATAACTATACTTATTTTATAACCAGATAAAAAACTTAATAGGCAGAAAAAAATGCCAATATGTCAATCAATCACTTTTAAATTTGAAACCTTTTGAAAACTTTTAAAACCTTTTACTGTTTTATAGCAAATACTTCAAATATTTATTATATATATTTTTATTTATTTAATTCACAAGCGTATAACTGAAATTGCAACACTTACAGGTTCGTTCCTTACTTTAGGGGCTTAATATTTTCTCTTCGTTCTGGTAACGAGGCAGAGTTCTGTCACTCAACATAAGAATTCAGTGGTAATTCGGGGGAATCGATAGTGTCCTAATGGCAACCGGTGATTTTGCTAAAGAGCTTTCTTTTATTGAAAATTTTGAAATACGCTACTGGAAATGAAACGAAAAAATATAGTACATTTTTATATTTACTTATTTCAGTCTTTTACATATACAAATATATAAAAAGGTTGCCTGGTATAGATCACTCTTAGTGATAAGGCCGCCTTTTCACATTTTGTTTTTGTATATCTGTTAATTTTCTGGTGTTAAATAAAGAGTTTTTATGTTATGTTTATGTTATAATTTAGTTATTTGAAATAAAATTATTGATGCATATAAATCATCATATATAGGCTACCTACAATTAACAGGAATATTGGTAAAAACTTTATAATAATTGAAACACAGTTTAAGGTATCGTTTACCATTTATTTTTATGTATTCATATGTACAAATATAAAAAGAAAGAGGCCTATCTCGCGGCGCAGGGCACAAGCGTGTAACTGTAAACGCGACGGGTTGTTCGTTCGATCTCCACTCGAGGAAATGTAATATTCAATATTTTCAATTTAAATATTGAATGTTATCACTTCTTTTCTCACGCTTATCGTTCTCTACGCGTTATGTTCCGCCATTTAGCAATGCCTCAAATTCAGCTTAAAGAGTGTAAAAGAACGCTAGGAAAATATCTAAACGTATAATCATCCCAAGAGGCATGGCACCGAGTCCTGCCACGATTTGTTGCGGGTTTCCAGTTAATCTCTCCATCATTATTTTATATAAGTACTTTCTAATATATGTATAGTATGAAATAACAATTTGGAAATGTTTAAAACATATAGTATTATTTACAATTAACAAAACCAACTTAATTAAGTTAAAAAAATATATGTACGTATATGTACGAAGCACTCACTCACTCAGCTTCACGCTGTATCCCGCACTAGGCAGGGTAGGCAGAGGGAACGGAAGTGAAACCTAGTGTTATGATACTCCGTTCCACTTCCGTTCCCCACTTTCCGCCGAATTTGAGGCATTGCGTGTTGAGTGGCGGAACTCAACGCCGCGCTTTTGCCTTATTACCAGAGCGAAGAAATGAAACATTAAATATTTAAATTGAAAATATTAAATATTTCATTTCCTCGACTGGGGATCGAACCCAGAACCTGTCGGTTACAGTCACACTCTTGTGCCGCTGCGCCACGACAGGCCTCGAAGTACGATGTACGAAGCGACTATTTTTAAGGATAGTTGAGCTTTCAAGAGGTTTGTAATTACCAGAGCACATGTCTTATTGATAGTATCGAGTTAAATTTAACTTTGTTTACGTTTAAGCTGCAGACAAGCATTGGAGAAATAACATTCAAGAACAAATCTTCTTCATTTATAGTATGGTGTAATACAATTCTACGTTTAATACTAATTTTCTAGTAGTTACTTGATTACGCTAACCAAATATATTTTAATTAAAATTAACAAAAAATATGAAAAAGTGAAGGTCATAATATACCTATATAACGATAAAAGTTCTGTTTTGTTCTTCTATCTCAAAAGTACGGTAACCTAAAAAAACTGCACAATTATTAATTTGCCGGAGATTTACAATTGTGAAACGAAGAGTTAATAAGGAGAATATAATATCTATTCTAATCTAACAAGACGATGTACCTTAAAAGTTAAACTAAACAAGTACCGGGACTTCTATAAGCTTTATCTTATAACGCGATGGGTGATCCACGTATGCAACGTATTTTTTTTCTAAGCTAATTAATATATAAAAAGAGATGAATTTAATTTAATTTTATTTCATATTAATTTTAAACTTTGTATATATTACTGGGAAACGGAACAGAGTGTCTTAACTCTAGGTTCTCAAGTTCCCTCTGTCTACCCTACCATTTGCGGGAAACAGCGTGAAGCTAAGTGAGAGTGTATGTAATTACATTGAATATTAAAAATATTGCTAAACTGCTTTGCACAGCAAGCACAATTTGTGTGTAATTTCTGAGTAATTATGACTCTATCTATATTGGAACATGTAACGCAATATGTAATGTTATTTAAATTATTAGATTTTTGTACAAAATACAGAAAATAATATATATGTAAATATTAATATTGACGTGTATTTGTACAATTATTATATAGTATATTCAAATGTTTTGGATTTTATTGTTCAATTTTCGTATCTTGATATAATCAAAAATTTCATAATAAACACCGATAGTAATATTTTTTTGACAGAGCTCGTCTGACTGGACGCAGTTGCTACGCATACGGTTTGTTTTTAATTAAATTACTTTGTAAGTTGCGTATGCGGCGTTGAGTGCCGCCACTCAACACGCAGTGCCTCAAATTTGGCGGAAAGTGGAACGGAATGTCTTAACACTAGGTTCCCAAGTTCCCTCTGCCTACCCTGCCGTGTGCGGGATACAGCGTGAAGCTGAGTAGAGTAGAGTATTTTGTAAGTAGCCGTCGTAATTTTTTTCTCACAACATTGGACAATTCGGCATTAAAATACAAAACGTTTAACCAAGTTTTATTGTAAAAGACAATGCGGCTAGAGAAGTTAATAGGCATTTGGCAAAGGTAAATGTGCGAAACATTAATAGAAAGCAGAAAGTGAGCTTACTCTCGATAAATAAAATAAGCGTTGCATAATATAAAGTAAAAGACATTATAAACTCTTTAATATTTAACAAATTTCTATATATTAGTTGAAGAAAAAGTCACATAATTGTGTTTAAGTGGCTTTTTTCTAACATTTTCGTCGAATTGGTAATGATTATCGCACGATGTATTGAGGTGAGCCGCGAAAAAATTACTTTAGCTAATATTTTTATGTTAAATTTTAAACTTAATGTATATTTTTTTGCTTAGTGAGAAACTTTTTCCAAGCTATTTGGAGTGAAAAACATTGATTAAATAAAATTATTAAAGCAAGGCGGATACCGCCTTATAAGGTAAAGTGGGGAACGAAAGTGGAAAGGAGTGTCTTAACACTAGGTTTCCGAGTTTCCTCTGCCTATCCTGCCTCATGCGGGACACAGTGTGAAGCTGAGACAGTATCCGCTTTCAGGTATCATTTGCTTCATCCATGTGCAGCAAATACAGACTTTAATTATATTTTGTTATGAATTACTTATGATTACTCGACTATGCCTAGTGCTTAGTGACTTCTATCAAGCATTGTTGTCAATTGGCCATACAAAAAATATATTAAAAAAATAGGGTAAAAATTACAAATTCCATTTTCCAGCATAGCAGGATAGACAAACAGACACTAAGGATTTGTCAACATTTGCCTACCACTAAGGTGAAAATATAATGATTTAAATACTATGATTCCCACAAAAGAGAATCGAACCTACACTATTTCGTGCAAGAGTGGTCTCGTTAGCAATTAAATAAAGAAATAATATAATCTATGAACAATAATCCAATATAATCGATTAAATTCAACATGAGAAGAGAAAATACCAAATCTTAATCGTTAGATAACCAGCGATAAGATATGTATCTGTATCACTAATGATTGTTTTTAAAATGAGATAAAACAGGTTCTGCAAAGTTTCGTATTGAATTGTAGAACAAAAAAGGCAGTTTTCACAGTATTTATTAATTTTGTATCTCTACTATACAAAATAAAGTAAGGAGAAGTAAAGTCGTCATGCGGTACAGCGTATAACTTTAAATGTTTCGATTCGATACCCATTTGAGATAGTGAATTATTTAATTTCTCCGCTACATTAATAAGACAAAATGCAGCGTTGACTGAACATGTAATACTTCGAAATTGAACGGAAAGTAAGGAAACGGCTGAATAGAGGTATACCGATATCTTAAATTCTTAACAATGCGTTACGTTCGCTGACTATATGTGAAATAAAGCATAAAGCAAAAACATTCCAGTTCGCTTTTTATTTTACTATTTTTTTTTCAGCTTCACACTGTATCCCGCACGAGGCAGGGTAGGCAGAGGGAACCCGGGAACCTAGTATTAAGACACTCCGTTCCACTTCCGTTCCCCACTTTCCGCCGAATTTGAGGCATTGCGTGTTGAGTGACGAAACTCAACGCCGCGCTTTGCCTTATTACGAGAGCAAAGAAATGAAACAAAATATTTTAAATTGAAAATATTAAATACTTCATTTCCTCGACTGGGGATCGAACCCAGAACCTGTCGGTCACAGTCACACGCTTGAGCCGCTGCGCCACGACAGGCTTCTTTACTAATAATGATAAATTTATGTTCTGAAACATCACTAAATTAGGGTCCGCCGTGGTGCAGGGACAAAAGCGTGCGACTATAAACGAGACAACATTCAACACACAACTCTACTCTACGCTCTATCCTGCACATGGCAGGGTAGGCAGAGGGAACTTGGGAACCTAGTGTTAAGACACTCCGTTTCACTTCCGTTCCCCACTTTCCGCCGAATTTGAGGCATGGCGTGTTGAGTGGCGGAACTCAACGCCGCGTTTTGCCTTGTACCAGAGCGGAAAGAGGAGAATGGATGAACGGAAACAGAGAGTCTTAGCAATAGGGGAGCCTATTACTAAGATTACAGATAGTGTTCCCGTTTAGTTTCCCTCTGACTACTCTAAAAAAACGGCAAACTCCTATACAGTCGGATTAATACAAAATATGTTAGTTCATAATTGTCTCGCTTTCATTATTTAATATTGTATCTGGTTAGAAAATAAAAGGTGTTTTCTGTGAAAATACACAACTTTAAATAATTTATATAGGTTTTATAATCAAAACTGTATTTGGTTTATAAATTGATTCACATTGATATAACTTTATGTTATACCACTATGACATATAGTGGTGGTAATGTGACAATAGTGAGAGCAACTTGGAGAACGGAGTGATTTCTACGTAGACCTAACTCCTCACTTAAAAAAAAAAATACAAAAATTATACAGATCAAGTAAAGTAATATGTATAAACGCTCACCACAGTTTAGCCTCACTAGAGTACATTGCTGATATCTGTAAGGAAAAACATCTGAATAAATAATAAGTATTTTATTCATTACATTCCAGAGTTCTATATAATGTATATGTATTACAAATGAATTTAAGTCCATTATTTCATGTTGTAGGTATTGAAAAATTGTTGAAATATAAACAAAAATATGTACGTTTTTATTAAAACGTATGTTCTTACTGGTACTATCATTGATTTTCGAGATTTTTAGCTGAAATTGTTTGTTAAGGGAACATGAAAAACCAATGTTAAGACAATTCCAATCTCCATTTACTGCCGAACTTAACGCTTTGCGTGTTGAATGACGGAAATTAAAACGCAGCGCTTTGCCTTGTCACGACAGCTTAGAAATGAAAATATTCTGTTTTCTCGCGTGGGAATCGAACCCGCAACCTGTTGTGTTTACAGACAATTGTACCCTTGTGCTATGACAGGCAGAGTTTACAACTAGGTATTATTAACGAATAATAAATCAATCGATCAAACGATTTTTTTTTAAAATACTCATACATATTTTAATGTATTCGATTATGTCATACACTTTAAATGTATATTCTTAATCACTAATATGGTCAATATATATATGAAAAATTTCACTTTTATAATTACGATTATTTAACACAAGGAAATATTATTAGTAAAATTAATAATCAGTAACACTCAAGATTTTGTTTTTTTAGCTGATTAGAGAACAGAACGGAGTGTTTTAACACTAGGTTCTTAAGTTCCCGCTACATACCTTGCCATGTGCAGGATACATCATTCGAAGAAGCTAAAAAAAACTAGAGGAGCCTGTGACTCCATCTGCTTGTTTTTAAAAAACTTTTGTAAAAAACTGGTAATGAGGCAAAGCGCGTCGATAAGTTCCGCCACTCAACACGCAATGCCTTAAATTCAGCGGAAAGTGGGGAACGGAAGTGGAACGGAGTGTTTTAACACTAGGTTCCCGGGTTCCCTCTGCCTACCCTGCCTAGCTAAGTAAGAAAGAAAGAAAGGTAAAAAACTACTATGATTTTCTCCATAACTAGGTGCGGAGCAGCGGCACAAGCGTGTAAATGTCGAGGATATTTAATATTTTCTTTTCTTCGCTCTGGTGACAACTATTCAAACGCATCATCGAGCTCTACCACTCAACAACAATGCCTCAAATTAGTTGGAAACAGAATGAAGTGATCTAACACTAGGTTCCCAAGTTCCCTCTGCCTAACCTGTCATGTGTGGGATACAGCGTAAACTAATAAGTTTTACTGTCCATAGTTCAATATATTGTATATTACAAACAAAATAAAGCATTTTCGCATAATGTATATTAACTTTGTGCTTTTTTAGTTATATCGTTTCATCATTTCGGAATCTATTATTTGTTAATTTATATTCACACAAATTACGTTTCTACAGATAACATTTATACATTAAAAACTAAAGATTGACCAAAAACAGTTATTTAGCATCAATTTTGTCAAATCGAATATTTAAAATTAATACAACTTTTTAATTTATGAACCGTTTGACACGCAAAGCAAAGTAGTTATTCAAAATATCCTTCCTCTTTTCTCAATAATATTATCACAATGAGTACACTAGTTTCTAAGATTAAAAGATAATTTAAAACAACATTGTTTTACAATATAATATATTTTATTTACCTTGCTCGTACAGACGGCGATTTGTAAAATTTTTATTATAAGTATATATTATAAAAGAAACAAGCAAAGTTGATTTAAAATACATTATCATGGTCTAAATAAATGCCTGTTAATAATGTCGTTAAGAGTAGATACGAAGAAGAAGCTATAAGCTAAGCGCATTACTTGATCCTACAAGGTGTGTGATTTGTAACCATTTCCAACCAAGAAGACAGGAAAAAAATCGAACTTCAATTACATTACATTAGACTGGAATAACCCATAATAAATAAAAACATATAATCATTATTTACATACAGCGATACAGTATAAAAAAAGTCCAATCACATTTAATAACTGATATCCAATCACCGATGTATCTGACGTAATTTTTATAACGAACTAAAACAGGTGGTACCATTACAAAATTACTTTTAAAATCAAATCCGAAAACGCTCACCATAGAAAACAAAAGAGATATCCAAACAAGTTCACACCATCGATCCCTTTATCGCACAGTATAAAGGGATGATAGACATACACACACACACATCACAAGCACTGACGCTGCTGATAGTAGACGTGTGCGCCGGCGCACGGACCGCGGCGTACTGGCGCGAGAGGCTTAGCGGGATGATTTGCGTAACCGATATGTAATTACGATAACGAAATAGAAAACAAGAATATCCTTGGTATATATATTCAATGTCGATATTTATTTGGCTATTGAGCTATAGTAAATCGTTTCTTGATTGATTCTTGATCTGTATAATTATCTCTTCTTGATGGAAATTGGGCTGTTTTAGAATTAGAGCGGAAAGCTGAAACAGAGTTCTTTTCTATATAAAAAAAAAAGAAAAAGCGAATGTTCCACTTAAATACATTTAAGATTTATACAAATAGGTTAAAAACAATCAAACATTCCTCAGCAAGGACGAGTCTCGTGAGGCTATAAGACAATTAGACTCGATGATGTCGAAAAAATATTTTATAACTAACGATAAATCGTGACATACTTCGATTTTTTTTTTTTCAATAATAATAATATATGTTAATAAAATGTTATTCCCAGTAATTATACATAATATATTGTTTAAAACAACAAAAATAAGCTGTAACGAGAATATAAACATTTTGACATAGTTTCATATGAACGTATGTTTTTATTGGCGCAGAGGGTATGGGTTCAAGGCCTGGCACAGCTCAAGTTTTTAAGTATACCATATTCAGCAAGCCGTGGTATAAAAGATAAAAAATACTTGAAAAAAGTTACTCTAAAAGCCAGGATTGATGAAGATAATATATTTTATAAAGTTAACTATCGATGTAATACGATAATATCACTACAAATAATACTATTTAATGAAATCTATAAAAGGCCTGTCGTGGCGCAGCGGCACAAACGTGTGACTGTAATCGATAGGTTCTGTGTTTGAAATGAAATATTTAATATTTTCAATTTAAATAAGAAATTTTTCATTTCTTCGCTCCAGTAATAAGGCAAAAGCGCGGCGTTGAGTCCCGCCACTAAACACGCAATGCCTCAAATTCGGCGGAAGGTAGGGAATGGAAATGGAACGGAGTGTCTTAACACTAGGTCCCCGGGTTCCCTCTGCCTACCCTGCCTCGTGCGGGGTATAGCGTAAAGCTAAAAAAAAAATCTATAAAACTCATGAAAACATATCAGATGTTATAGAAACGGAATATTGTAAATGTCTTAAATAATTATCTATATTTTTGTTTTTTATTTATGGATTAAAAAAATTACAAGTAAAAATAACTAAACAGTGACAATATTTTCAAACTATAAACGCATTTTAATACAAGTAAATTGTAGAGCTGAGCTAGTGCGAACGTTTTACATTAAAAAGTGACGTTCTGCCAACGGTCGGATTATATGCGCCATTTTTACAATAGATTGACTGATGAGAGAATTGATATTTTTGTGTAATTATACTTATTCCTGAAGCCTGTCATGGCGCAATGGCACAAGCGTGTGACTGTTACCGACAGGTTGTGGGTCTCTCTCGACCCCTACTCGAAGAAATGAAATACTTAATATTTTTAATTTAAATATTTAATGTTTTCAATTCTACGCTCTGATACAAGGCAAAACACGACGTTGAGTTGCGCCACTTAACTCGCAATGCCTCAAATTCAGCGGAAAGTGTGGAACTGAAATGGACCGGAGTGTCTTAACACTAGTTCCCAAGTTCCCTCTGCCTACCCTGCCTCGTGCGGGATACAGCGTAAAGCTAAAAAAAAAAATCTATAAAACTCATGAAAACATATCAGACGTTATAGAAACGGAATATTGTAAATGTCTTAAATAATTATCTATAATTTAGTTTTTTATTTATGGATTAAAAAAAATACAAGTAAAAATAACTAAACAGTGACTATATTTTCAAACTATAAACGCATTTTAATACAAGTTAATTGTAGAGCTAAGCTAGTGCGAACGTTTTACATTAAAAAGTGACGTTCTGCCAACGGTCGGATTATATGCGCCATTTCTACAATAGATTGACTGATGAGAGAATTGATATTTTTGTGTAATTATTTTTATTCCTGAAGCCTGTCATGGCGCAATGGCACAAGCGTGTGACTGTAACCGACAGGTTGTGGGTCTCTCTCGACCCCTACTCAAAGAAATGAAATATTTAATATTTTAATTTAAATATTTAATGTTTTGATTTCTTTGCTCTGGTAAAAGGCAAAACACGACGTTGAGTTGCGCCACTTAACTCGCAATGCCTCAAATTCGGCGGAAAGTGTGGAACTGAAATGGACCGGAGTGTCTTTACACTAGTTCCCAAGTTCCCTCTGCCTACCCGTTATTCCGTAGTTGCTTTTGTTGATTTATTAGAGTTTTTTGTCTTATTACGCTTAAAGTTATTTATTGTTTGATTTTTTTTATATTGAAGGTTGTTTAAAAAAAATGAACTCAACCAACCAACGTTTGTCTAACCTAACCAGATTTCACCAAACTAAAAGCAAGTATTTTTACTTCAATACCGAGAAGATGGCAGTCATTAACGTGTTCAAAGAAACGCCGAAGGATTCGTTCCCGTATAATTGTGATATAGTTTAAAAAACTTTATTTTGTTTGATTACATTTTGTCCCAAGCCCAAATAATTATACTATAACAAGGAAGAATTAGTAATTCTTACATTCTGATTCATATCTTTTTTTCTCTCCTCGATTATTTCCAATTGACATTGCACACTTTAAGACACCTTACGATGCACTTTATTCTACATTAATTACCACTTGCAATTCCTTGCATTTTAAATCTTTTTGTCATGTGATAGATACCTAAAAATACAATAATGAAATACCATTCATTAACTCACATTTTTTATTTAAATATAAATATTTTAGCGTCGATATTGATTATTTACAGCCTAACCAGCTAGCTGACACCTGACCTGTCTATAGGTCATACATACATTCTTGTATAACATTAAAATGCGCAAAACTTGTTTAAAGCATCATCTGTTTATTAATTTCAATAAAGACTATCGTATTACTATTGAATGGATATAATTTGCTATCAATTCTGTTATAACATTGTTAATAAAACTTATATTTAAATTTAGGCCTGTTGTGGAACAGGGTCAGAGGCGAGACTGTCAACGTGATAGGTTGTGGGTTCAATCCCCACTGGAGGTAACGAAATATTTAATATTTTCCTTACTTTGCTCTGGTAAGGCAAAGGCAAAGTGTGGCGTTGAGAGTTCCTCCACTCAACACAGAATGATTCAAATTCAGTATGGCACAACAGGTTCCCAAGATCCCTTTGCCTGCCCTACGTAGGGATACCGATTTTATGAAGACAATAAAATGTACTTATATTCAGTTTCAGTAAATTATACGAAAAAAAAACTAAGAAAAGGTTTTTTAGGATAATATGACACAAAATATTTTTTTTGTGCATAATTTGCTTGATATGGTCATTGTTGTTGAATTTGTTTCAAAGCTATATCTCTACTAATATTATAAAGGTGAAATGTATGTTTGGGTGAACAAGATAATCTCAAGAACTGTTGGTCACAGTCAAAAAAAATCTTTCAGTTTTTATGGTGTGCGTTAGTGGCCGAACTCAGTTCCGCGCTTTTGCTTGTAACCAGAGCAAAGAAATGAAAACATTATATATTTAACTACTAATTAATAAATATTTTATTAACTCGAGTAGGGATGGCACCCACAACCTGCCGCTTCTATAGTCCCATACTAGCGCCAACTATAAATAGAGAAACGGTTTTACTTATCATAGTTCGTAAGGGCAAAAACGTTTGTCACAATAGTAAAAGTGAAAGTCCATATCATTTGCACAACCAGTTAAGGTGTTAACGTGAATAATAACCGAGTAACGTTTAATCGTTTACGGGACGTGTGTGTCCTAACAAATGTATCGCATTCGTATTCCGAGGACGCCATGTTAAATAATACCATGAAGTGACATAGTACTTACTTTTTATTGCGAAAATGATTTAATTTTATTTAGTAACCAGATTTTATGATATTTAAAAACATCTATATTATTATCGAGCTGGTTATAGTTTGGTTTAAAGCAAGCATTTTTGTGTACAGTTACTCCATTCATCGGAGACGCCTAATTACTTAAGCTCCTAAGCTCCTTCTGTCTTCCCTGCTATTTACGGGGTATGCGTGTATAGCGTGAACAGTTAAATTTAAAAATGAAGCCACACATAAAAACTCTATTATATTAAAACATGACGCGCCACACATCTGTGGAACGACCTACCCGCGGCAGTATTTCCAGGTCGATACGACATGGGTACCTTCAAAAAGCGCGCCTACCTCCACCTTAAAGGACGGCAACGTCTACGTATATATATAATATATATATATATATATATATATATATATTATATATATATATAATATATATATATATATATATATATATAGTATATATATATATATATATATATATATATATATATATATATATATATATATATATATATATATATATATGTATATTATATATATATATATATATATATATATATATATATATGTATATGTATATATATATTATATATATATATATATATTATATATATATATATATATATTATATATATATATATATATATATATATTATATATATATATATATATATAATCTTATATTATATAAGTATATATATATATATATATATATATATTATATTATAATATATATATCTATATATATATATATATATATATATATCTATCTATATATATATTATCTATATATATATATATATATATATATATATATATATATATATATATATATATATATATATATATATTATATTATAATATATATATATATATATTATATATATATATATCTAATATATATTATATATATATATATATTATAATATATATATATCTATATATAATAAGAGGAGGCAGGAAAATTAAATTGAAGCTGCACACGGTGCAAGTTGGTTATTCGTGTAGCTGTAAATCCGTTTTTCTCTAGACACACAAAATTATAAGAACAAAATTAAAAAAAAATCACGACCAGAACTGAACTGAAAACTGAAGTGACAAAACAAAGCACATTAATTTAGGAACTATGGACTACTCCTCAGACATACTCCTCAGACATCTAAGGTTAATAATATAGATCAATTTAATAAAATAAGCTATCAAATTGATAACACGATATACTTTAGTGCTCCTTCTGTATGACAGTCGTTAGATATCAATCTCATCGAGAGATAATTAACTATTAACGAACAAAAAACGTTAAGATAAGTTAACAATAACAAGATAAATCTTTCCAAAGAAACAAACAGCCAACATTAATACGATATGACATTAAAAAAAATCACAGACAATAGATGAAATTACGTGGCATTTTTATATGGAAAGCCAAAAGAAATGTTCTCAGGCTTGTGACGGCGGCGTTATCTAATTTCGGTAGTACGAATTAGACAATGCGTGATACAGTAATGAGTGATGCAACTTAATGCATGTGGGAAATAGAAATAGTTATTGATGAATCAGCGGAAATTATTGAGGAAGTGAGGCTTTTGTTGATTTCTTGGGATTTTTAATGGAATTTGTTTATATGTAACATGTGTAGATACATGTAATGTAGTGGGAAAGCTCGAAAACACAGTATCTACGATACTAGAGGAAAAGTGCTTTCTCAATTGAAGAATTTTTATTGTGACCAAGTAAACTTACAGTTTTACTTTATAAACAACTAACAAGGACACAATGAAGAACTTTTCAACTACTATCTATACAAAACTAAAAATCACGACCATACATTAAATCAATAAATGATATTCACTACTTCTATCTAATAGGCACTTAAAAACGCAGACCGCCCAAATATTTACGTAATAACATAATCAAGGTAGGTATATAATTATGTGGTGCAATAAAAAAAATATAATATTTGGACGAGTTTGACATGAGAAAGATTAATAAATGTGTATCTCTGAACATTTAGGTTAAAATGTACCTATATCGTTTTCATTTTTAATATTAGGCAGATGTCAAGTTATATGAATAGTTTTTTTAGATTCAGGATATATAGCATGTTTTTAAGGGTAAGCAAGATGAGTGCTAAGACACTTAGTCGGTCACGCACTGATTGAGACATTGGAAGTTGAGTGACGCATTAATTTTAATACTAATTTTAATAATATCTTTACGTTGTATCCCGCACACGGCAGGGTAGGCAGAGGGAACCCGGGAACCTAGTGTTAAGACACTCCGTTCCACATTTGAGGCATTGCGTGTTGAGTGGCGGAGTTCAACGCCGCGCTTTGCCTTATTACCAGAGCGAAGAAATGGAACAATAAATATTTAAATTGAAAATATTAAATATTTCATTTCCTCGACTGGGGATCGAACCCAGAACCTATCGGTTACAGTCACACGCTTGTGCCGCTGGTTTTCTGGTTACCCTCATACGTCCGGGATACATCTTGAAGTTAATAAAAGCAAATAGATATTTATCCATCTTTCCTGAATTTCTTTAATTCGTTAAGTGTCATAATAAGGATACGATTCTGATGGAGTAAATTAGATGATATGGCAAGAACAAGGTATCGAACAAATTTCTTTACTTTGTGCGGGAATTTAAAACGTGAGTCTGTGATTTCCCCGAGTCGAGATCGAAGCTATAACTATCGCGTAAACGGCCATACCTTCTACTGCGACAAGATGGCCTCAACTATACTTATAGAGAAAAAAAATAAGAATTCCCAAGGAAAGCAATGCGGTACAAATCTAAATACCACATGTGTCGCTGCGAAAGGAAACTTGTATAAATCGATTAAAAGAATTAAAGGCGCGTTACGACGTCAGTACTACGTCACTTTGTATTTGTAAATTATTAATTATCAGCTTCCTTCATTATGTCAAGTCATTGAACATCCTTGAATCATCTTTGTAGCTCGAAGATGACAATGATGATGATATTTCTAAGTTTTTTTTTAGCTTTACACTGTGTCTATTGTACATGGCAGGGTAGGCAGAGGGAACTTGGGAACCTAGACAGTACTAGTTAAGACACGTCGATCCGTTCCCCATGTTCCGCTGAGTTTCAGGCATTGCTTGTTGAGTGGCGGAACTCAACGCCGTTCTTTGCCTTGTCATTAGAGCGAGAAATTGAAAACATTAATTATCTCATTTCTTCGTAGTGGGGTTCGAAGCCGCAACCTGACGCGTTAACAGTCACACGCTTGTGCCCCCGCGCCATAACAGGCCACAAAGCCTCTAAAAAATCTGAAGTAGAAAAATATAATTCCTTTAAAACCAAAGTACATGTTTTTTCTTATCTAATCTGAATGTCGAAAACGGTTCTAACGATTTTTATATAATTGTAAATAGTTTCGGTGGCCGATAAAACGACTTACATAGGTTTCATTTTCATAAAATGTGGTTTTCTCCATGCAAAGAAAACATTGTTTACCAAAAGAAACACTGAGCAAAGCTCGGTCGCAAAGTTTCGTCGCGGGGGCACAATCTTTCTTTTTTATCTTTTTTTAATACAAACTGCTTTAATATTTAAATGTGCATTTGATCTCAAAGTTCAGCCTTCATTTTCTAAAAGGATAATATAGATTTGTCAAATAAGTTACTACATTGGGTTCCACTCTAAATCAGTTTCACGATTTTCACCGCGCCCTTTATTTCAAGATATTCCGCGTACAGTAATGGGGCTTAGCGCTAATAATACCTTTGTTACTTGAGCGAGAAAAAGAATATTAATTTTCCTCGAGTGGGTACCGAGCCTACGACATGAGCTGAGTTCTAATAGTATACACATGGCATACAGACAACATGGCATGTTCATTTTTTATTAAGATTAGACAAAATAAACTAAAGCTAAGTTCCAAAATTTTTATGCATATGTATAGGTATTCAAAAAGCGCTAAATATTGACGTATGTGTACATTTATCTCAGATGCTTCACTTCCAATATTTGTACGCTTATGACGAATGTTTTTTCTGTAAAAGAAATATTTACGATAATTAAAGGCAAACATGTCTTCGCAATTAATCTTATCAATATTTAAATTTCCAATTTATTTATTTCACACCATTAAACAAATCAATCACCTTTTTTTAATTAAATAAACATAAAAATAGACGTACATTGAAAAATATTATTTTATTGATTATAAAGTTTTTTAGCCCCTGAAGTAAAAAGAGGAGTGTAGTAAATTTGATCAGTCAGTCAGTCTGTCGCGCCGTAGCTGCTGAATAAATGAGTACGGCTTTTTTAATCGAAAGCCTTAATTATTCATTGTGGTGGCTATTACTTATATGTTATTAAAGCATTCTAGTTATTTAAGAGTTATGAACATTTTTAAAAATTTTGATAGTTTGTTTTAATAAAAAATTTTGAATATCACCTTCATCATGAGGCCTGTCGTGGCGCAGCGGCACAAGAGTGTGACTGTAACCGACAGGTTCTGGGTTCGATCCCCAGTCGAGGAAATGAAATATTTAATATTTTCAATTTAAATATTTAATGTTTCATTTCTTCGCTCTGGTAATAAGGCAAAAAGCGCGGCGTTGAGTTCCGCCACTCAACACGCAATGCCTCAAATTCGGCGGAAAGTGGGGAACGGAAGTGGAACGGAGTGTCATAACACTAGGTTTCACTTCCGTTCCCTCTGCCTACCCTGCCTAGTGCGGGATACAGCGTGAAGCTGAAAAAAAAAACAAAAAAAAAACCTTTATCATTGGTATTTTGTTTAACAATCTGCCGATCATAAGAACAAACAATATTTAGGTACTCTAACAATTAGTATCAATACTATAAACGCTATCAAAAAGACGCCAGGCTTAGCAAAAATGGCCTGCTGTAGTTACATTTAAAATCTTCTTCAGTTTCACGCTGTATCCCGCCCATGGCAGAGGGAACTTGGGAACCTAATGTTACGAAATGTTGAGTGGCGGAATTAAGTATTACATTTGAAAATTTTAAATTTTTAATTTGCTCGAGTCTGGATCGAACCCACAACATATCGTGTTTACAGCCCCAAGATTATACCCCAGCGCCACGAAAGTCATCACATTAAAATATTAATGCTAATATAGAAAAATACAAACCAATGATCAATTTAACATATCGATTTTCCTCAAAAACGTTCATACGAAAGCTTACTCGTATGAATCACGCGGAACGGGATTTTTTTTGCACTGGCACCTGCTAGTACGTGAGTGAGATTATAAGCTAGATAATATATGATCTTGTATTTTGTATATACTACTGGAATACCAATTGAATTGCATTTAGAAAATGTTGCTAGAGTTTTAAAGTATTTTATAGTGGCATAAAGTAGCGGCATACTGTCTATTAATAAATTAACACGTTTTATTATACAGTTTTAATAAGATACATCTTTAAACAGGATCTGAGAGGAAATAAGGTAGTTGTGAGTGTGTGGCAAAGCGTGGCGTTGAGTTCCGCCACTTAACACGCTATGCTTCAAATTAGGCGTGGCATTAAGTAGCGGCATACTGTCTATTAATAAATTAACACGTTTTATTATACAGTTTTAATAAGATACATCTTAAAACAGGATCTGAGAGGAAATAAGGTAGTTGTGAGTGTGTGGCAAAGCGCGGCGTTGAGTTCCGCCACTTAACACGCTATGCTTCAAATTAGGCGTAAAGTGGGGAACGGAAGTGGAACGGAGTGTCTTAACACTAGGTTCGCGGGTTCCCTCTGCCTAGCCTGCCTCGTACGGGATACAGCGTGAAGCTGAGAGAAAGAAAGTGAGCGTGGGGTGGGGATATGTTAAATGAAAGCTAGCAATTAGTGTAACATAGCTACTCATAATCAAAAACGCTTCACACGGCGCCGTTCTCTCGCTGATAGGTATCACGATAGATACATCAATTTTAAACAATTATGCTTTTATTTGTAAACAACAGGCATGCTGTGAAGGTTTTGTTTGTAAAGTTTTGTCAGAAAATAATTAAACATAGTAAAATAGTAATGTTATAGAGTTATTAAGTAAGTAAAATTATGGAGTTGAGTTCCGTCCGGGGACTACTAAGGAGTTTTTTTTTAGTTTCAGCTAAATATTCTCAGCTTATTTTTCTCTGCACAAGGAAAATATAGTTGAAAAAAAAAAGCAAATTTAAAGTTAGCAAAGTAAGTTAGTGTTATACAGAAGTTTTATCAGTCAACTTACTGACGGCTAATAGAAATGATCATTTAGGTGGAATGTGTACAATGCTTACTCTGTAGTGTGGGAGAAGCATGTATATTGATAAGTATTAAAACGTATAAAACATTTACAATATATTTTAAGGTAAAAAAGCAGTTTTAATTGGTTTTGCTAATATTATCTGAATCAGTTTGTCAAAGACTAAGAAGCACACAACTCTAGTGGATAGATATATTACAAAAGACCGTAAGAATTGACACTTTATATATAACAGATATATGTATATATATATTAAAAAAATTGACTAGAGATATACGAATTTCACAAATATTTACCATGAAAATATACATATTTTACTCAACTAATTCATTAATTACAATAAAATTTCCAAGTGCAAGTCACGCCCACATTTAACTTTAATGTTTTTCCATCACTTAAAAACAATACTTTTCCAAAGATACCAATAGATAATTTCGACTTGCCACAAAACCCTACATCTGTCCGTGCACACGCGACAGACATCGTAAATCGATCACACAGTGCGTCCTTGCGCGGGAGTCGAAAGCTAATGTTTAGGATTATTTTGCAAGACACACTCGTAACGAGATACGTCTCACGAATATCAAAGTCCGCAACTGGTTGTCATGCTGATAGTAATATCAATGAAGTTTTCCCATTTAAACATATTCAAAGAAAACGTTGGTCATTGAGAAACTATCGAGAATAGTAAAATAGCACAGATAAGTACTTACTACGGAAAATGATCGTATAATTCAAATCAAGCGGTCGAAGTAGATTTGGTAATCCGTTAATTTTTGGGCAAGTAGGCAACCC
Organism: Eueides isabella; assembly: GCA_019049475.1. Taxonomy (NCBI): domain Eukaryota; kingdom Metazoa; phylum Arthropoda; class Insecta; order Lepidoptera; family Nymphalidae; genus Eueides; species Eueides isabella. The sequence goes on along the minus strand of CM032391.1, from coordinate 14,757,126 downwards.
TACTATAGTCAACTAACGTTAGGGTATTTAACCGTATAATGAATCTCGCGAGCACGTCCCAGTCAACATCAACATGTCGACCGTAAACGCGCGAGGCAATGTTTATGTGTTTTAAGATTGTTTTTATTTGGCAATTTATTATTATATTCCATCACGTTTTAAGTTCTATTGTTGCAGCTTCACGCGGTATCCCACAATAGGCAGAGGGAACTTAGGAACCATAGTGTTAAAACACTTCGTTCTTTTGCCAACTTTTCTCCGAATTCGAGGCATTCCTTATTGAGTAACGGTACTCAACGTCGTGCTTTGCCTAGTAACTAGAGACAAGAAATGAAAATATAAAATATTGAGGCCTTGGCTGAGGCTTGAGGCCTGTCGTGGCGCAGCGGCACAAGCGTGTGACTGTAACCGACAGGTCTCCACTCAAGGAGTGAAACATTTAATATTTTGAATTTAAATATTTAATGTTTTCATTTCTTCGCTCTGGTACAAGGCAAAACGCGGCATTGAGTTTCGCCACTCAACATGCAATGCCTCAAATTCGGGTAAAAGTGGGAGACGGAAGTGGAAAGCACTAGGTTCCCAAGTTCCCTCTGCCTACTCTGCCATGAGCGGGATACGGAGTAGAGTCTACCTATTAGTTACAATCTATTGTCTATATCTGCGTAATAATAAACACAATAACGTAAATTATTAGTTAACATTTTTCAAAAAGTTATTTATTAATTTATTAGCAAGTGTTTGTGGACAAACTGCTCGTGGTCGTTAACCCACTGGGGTTGTTAAAGGCTAATTTAGCTTATTCAGACGCGACAGACTGTCGTTAATTGTTTTTGTTCTATAAATAGCTGGGAATTTCCATGAAAGATTAAAAAGGGCAATTTAACTGGTAAAAAGGTATTCAAGTATTTGTATTATTTTATTTATATTAAAGCCCACCAAGTTTATTTTTTTTATAATAATAATTTTTAATACAAGGCCTGAAGAGGCCTGTAACCGACAGATTCTGGGTTCGATCCCCAGTCGAGGAAATGAAATATTTAATATTTTCAATTTAAATATTTAATGTTTCATTTCTTCGCTCTGGTAATAAGGCAAAGCGCGGCGTTGAGTTCTGTCACTCAACATGCAATGCCTCGAATTCTGCGGAAAGTGGTGAACAGAACTGAGTTTCCTAACACTAGGTTCCCAAGTTCCCTCTGCATATCCTGCCATGTGTGGAATACAGTGGGAAGTAGAAAAAATATTTTTTGTTTTAAATATAGTATAAATATAGTATAATTTAATATTTTCATTTCTTCGCTCTGGTACAAGGCAAAACGCGGTGTTGAAGTCCGCCACTCAACAAGCAATGCCTCAAATTCGGCGAAATGTCGGGAACGGAAGTGGAACGGAGTGTCTTGACACTAGGTTCCCAAGTTCCCTCTGCCTATCCTGCCATGTGCGTGATACAGCGTGAAGCTTAATAATTATAGACAACAACCAATTTGCTTAAATATTTACTTAAGAAATATATTTGAGCAATTTATTTCGCACGGCCCGTTATGGAACAAAATTAACTAGATCACTGGATTGCGATCGCACATTATGTTATTAACCGAGTTGAAAATTAAAACTGTTAGTTTAAATCAAAGCTAATAATGATTAGTAAATTTTGATTATAAAATGTAGTATTTGTATAGTATTTTTGGTTATATTTCATAATATCTTTAAAAAAATCACATATATATGTTTTATAGAGGCCTGTCTTGGCGCAGCGGCACAAGCGTATGACTGTAACCGACAGGTTCTGGGTTCGATCCCCACTCGAAGAAATAAAATATTTAATATTTTCAATTTAAATATTAAATGTGTCATTTCTTCGCTCTGGTAATAAAGCAAAGCGCGGCGTTGAGTTCCGCCACTCAACACGCAATGCCTCAAATTCGGCGGAAAGTGAGGAACGGAAGTGGAACGAAATGTCTTAACACTAGATTCCCGGGTTCCCTCTGCCTACCCTGCCTCGTGCGGGATACAGCGTGAAGATAAAAAAATATATATTTAACTTTTTTGCGTTATTTATATAGAGTAAGATGGATTTTTTTTCTTTTTTTTTACCTGTAAGAAATTATTTAAACCGTTGCACATTTCTAACAAGGTTTGATATTAAAACCTTGTTGTTCAAATTAGAAATACGATTATATATTATGTTTACTACGATTTTTAAGATGGTAGGTAATGAATCTATAAGAAACGGCTAATTTCTATACGAACACTCTTTAATATTAGTTACAATATTTAAACTCTTGATAAATTTCAAAATAAAAGTAACATGCGTACAAATATTTTAGTCTATGTTAATATGGGAAAACGCCTACTTTCAAAACAATCAAATCTATAATTTAACTTTTTCAGGCAAGTTAATCTATTCAGCGAATACCGTGCCGACATCCGGCGCAAGCGCATCCAATTTAATGCACGACTGCAAGCGATGATCACTATATTGGCGCGGTGTTTCTTTATCAATCAATATTCATTATTGTTAAGTTATATTTGTAAATAGCGACCCGCTCGCGGCTATGCCCGCTTGAATTGAAACAGGTGAAACGCGTTTAAAATGAAACACTTTCAACCGGATTAATCGCGTATATTGATTGTTAAACATGTTTTAGGAAACCCGACGTCACTAACACTTTACAGCAGTCCGTGGTCACGGGTGGACTCTAACCGTGACCACGGACTGGTGGTCAAACGTGATAATCAAAGATATTATTAATTGAAACGCTTTTTTATTTACGAATCTCAATTAATTTCTTGTTCTAATAAAACTTTTACTTTTAAAACAATATCTATACATTAAAAACTAAAATTTTAGCTAAATAAATACAAAAATTGTAGTAATTAAATATTTTAAATTGATATATTTTTTTTATTTATTGACTGGTTTAAATAAAACAAACACTAAATGTTGAAGAAAGGTTACCAAATTATAAAGGTGAAAACTTTATTAAAAATCTGGTTAGCGGTTACTGAGCACGTAGTCAAACAGACAAAAATTTTAAGGCACTATTCTGACGTGACGATTATAAACATTAATAAGCATCTTCCTTGTACAGACAGTGATTAGTTACATGATATTTATTATAAGTATAGACTTTTTTTTTTCAACAGTACAATTCATATATTTAGGCAGTAAAACTCTATTTTATGCATAAAGTAAACAATAAAAACATTAAATTATATAAATTATATTTATGAGGCCTGTCGTGGCGCAGCGGTACAAGAGTGTGACTGTAACCGACAGGTTCTGGGTTCGATCCCCAGTCGAGGAAATGAAATATTTAATATTTTCAATTTAAATATTTAATGTTTCATTTCTTCGCTCTGGTAATAAGGCAAAGCGCGGCGTTGAGTTCCGCCACTCAACACGCAATGCTTCAAATTCGGCGGAAAGTGGGGAACGGAATTAAAACTGAGTGTCATAACACTAGGTTTCACTTCCTTTCCCTCTGCCTACCCTGCCTAGTGCGGGATACAGCGTGAAGCTGAAAAAAAAAAAAAAAATATATATATATATATATATATATATATATATATATATATATATATATATATATATATATATTTATATATGTTGTTAATACGGTTGATTAGGATTTAGACTAGCGTGCGACTGTAAACGGAATAGGTTGTGGGTTTCGAGTATAGTAATGTTCGAGTAAAAGGAGAAAGAGGAGAAAGAGGAGTAAAAGGAGAAAAAGGAGTAAAAGGAGCATGTATAGTATAGTAATAATTTCATTTTTTCGCTCTAGTACAAAACAAAGCGCGGGATCGAGTTACGCTACGCAAAAACAATATGCCTCAAATTCGACGGGAAGTGGGGATTAGATCGTAGTGTTTTAGAACTAGCATTAGGTTCCCAAGTTCCGTTTGCCAACCTTGACATGATAACAGTGTGAACCTTGTAAAAAAACTAATAGCAGTCGTGGGACTGCCGATAGAAGTGAAAACGGAACTATTAAGTTGAGAGTAATTAAAACTATATGCAAAAATTATATGATTTTTTTTATGTTTTATTTATTAGTTACATATGATGGGTTAAACAAATCATGAACAAAATATAAATACAAAGTGGTTGAAAAAATAATTAATATACAATTATCTTAATTATACATAGTATTTATATTTACACGAATTTCAATGAATTCAAGTTTGAACATTATTTCCATTATTTACATCATTGTCATCATTAATTTCGACAATACTTAGATTATCTGTTCGTTGAATCATTTCATTGTATTCTAAAAAAGATACTATAACGTATTGGTGACGTGACTCACAAAGTTATACTTATCCAAAAAGCGTCCAATGCGCACATAATACAGTCAGAAATAGTCGATGTATTAGTGTATACGTGTACACAGGCTATATTAGTGTATACGTGTACTACTGCGCATGCGCTAGTCGCACTCCTGCTATTATCATTAGCATGTCGGTGACGCGAACCGAGGATTTTACCCTCTACCAAAACGCTCAACGCGCCTAAAGAAGTTTTCACTTCAAAAATAAAAGAAGAAAAACGTCAAAGCTTAACAAAGCTAAAAAGTTTTGGTTAAATAACATTTCACAGTACAAAACGTATAATTCAAATAGATTTAAGAGTATTTATTTCATTTGCTAGACTTAGTATTATTTAGTACTTGTTAGGTTTCATTAATGAGATTGATAGGGTCAACATACAGCGTAGTTACTGTTGTGCTATCGCCGGAAACGGAAATTGATAACTTAAAATGTATATATTTTTAACTGACTTTTTGTTTTAAAAAAAGGAGGTTCTGTGTTGGTTAACAATATTTATCCCGTAGGTGTCTTTATCATTTGGCAACTGATAACTGATATTTTTTTATTTTATATTTTTTATGAAAGACTTTCTCGTATTGTGATACCAGTCTTAATCGTTGCATTGGTAAGAGGCTTATTCGTGTTTAAGTAGGTATTGGCCAATCTAACTCAATATCAATGACAAAAATTATATGTTCTATACATCGCTGTCACGTGAGATTGTTTAAATGCGATATTTATTTCTGTCTGTCTCAATATATAAATGTCTCAATATATAAAGCCGTAAAATTAGGCGGAAAGTGCAGAACATAGTGTTTACACTCTCGTACATGGTCGGGCCGGGTAGGGCGAACTTGGAAACCTAGCGTTATGACACTCTGTTCCTTTTTCCCCCCCTTTCCACCAAATTTGATGGAATTCAACGCAGTTATTGTTGGTCTTCTTGCTTGAGATGTACGGATACTAAATAAATTTATACAAGATCAAAAATCACAGCTAAAACATATTTGAGGTAATGAAACGGAAGCAACTGATATGTAATCAGACACTAATATAACAATCATTAATGCGGCCAAGGATTTATTACTCAGAGCAAAATTTGCATGGCGTTGTTAATCAAATCTTTATACGTTTTACCGTCTTTAAAACAAATATTATACAGTACTCAAGGAACTTAGGGTATCCAGGGATTGGTGATTACTAGTACTCAAGATGCCGAGAGATTAAAGATTAAAGATTAAAATTATACACACATATATATATATATATATATATATATATATATATATATATATATATATATATATATATATATATATATATATATATATATATATATAGCGTGAGACTGTAACCGACGGGTTGTGGCTTCGATCCCCATTCGAGGAAATGAAATATGTAATATTTTCAATGTTAATATTTAATGTTTTCATTTCTTCGCTCTGGCACAAGGCAAAACGCGGCATTGAGTTGATAGCTATGAATGTATTTCCATAAAAAAAAACAGCGTCAGGATATCGAACTGAAAACCGTCGCATTTAGATATAGTCTCATGGCCTTATAGTCCACGCCATAGTCCAGTTTAGGGCTCCACATCGTGTAATATATATAAAACAGACTTATTGCGATATAAGGTTAATTGTTTTTTTAGCAAGGTTCAGCGATCTTTGTCCAATCATTCGAAACAATAGCAGCTAAATCAACAGTTATACATAATATTTATGGCTGCAGTCCATAAATCCATAGTCATAACTTACTTTAGCACTTACTACTTTAATAAAACATTAAAAAATAATGTTACTGCTGCACTTATATATTTATGTAAATTTTGATTTTGACCTCTAGGTACTTAACTTGTCTATTAAGCGAAGTAATGATAACAGTTAAAGATGATATCTTCGGTTACGTCAGCTGAGACATACAATACAAAGTACTTCAATTTTTCTTTTACTTCACGCTGTATCCCACCAGAGTAGGCAGAGGGACAAGACAGTCGTGTTTCTCATTTTCTGCTCAATTGAGGCATTACGTGTTGAATAACGGAATTAAACGCCGCGCTTCACTTCGGTACCAGACCGAGTGAAATGAACGAAATAAGCAACATTAAATATTAGTTTACCACAAGTGGAAATCGAAACAACAACAAGTCGCGTTTACAGTCGCACGCTTGTTCACTACGACTGGCCTCATAAAACCGACATTATGTCCAAGGAACTTCTCCAATTACAACTTTTGAAGTGAACGTTACATAATTAAGGATATCAACTTTAAATTCATCCAATTGAATGTAATGTACAACGAAAGGATTTGGCTTCCTTCCAAAACGTGATTATGTAACACGTGAAAAACGATATCGAGATACAATATTATGTCAAATACCATTGATTTGTTTCACAAGTAGGAAATTTTATTAATGGAGGAAAGTAAACTTACATAAACTAATGAATTTTAATTTTATTTGACTGGTAAATTACTTGTAATAATAATAAACAGTACAGCGTACTGCGTCTATATTATGGATAATAATGAGGATAATCTCCTGTCGTGGCCTGTCGTGGTGCAGCGGCACAAGCGTGTGACTGTAACCGACAGGTTGTGTTGGATCCCCACTCGGGGAAATGAAATATTTAATATTTTCAATTTAAATATTTAATGTTTTTCTTTATTTCAGTCTGTTATAAGGCAAACTGCGGCGTTGAGTTCCGCCACTCAACACGCAATGCCTCAAGTTTGGGGAACGAACGTGGAACGGAGTGCAATAACACTTGGTTTCTACGTTCCCTCTGCCTACCCTGCCAAGTGCGGGATGCAGCTTCTCAACAGCATCAACAGCATCTCCTTAACACTTCCAATCCAATAGAATCCAATGCCAATTACTTGGCTGTGAAATCTACGATTGTTTACAATGAACTTCCTGCTGAAGTCTGCAAAGCGCTTTGCTAAAAATCATCTTAAAGAGTACTAGTTTGACATTCTTCTCATGATTATTATATAAGTACATACATATATAAGTATATATGTATTGTATTTGAGTGTGTGTATGTATAATATACTCAACTTCACGCTGTATCCCCCAAATGGCAGAGTAGGCAGAGGGAACTTGGGAACCTAGTATTAAGATACTCCGTTCCACTTTCATTTCCCACTTTCCACAGAAATTGGTGCATTGCGTGTTGAGTGATGGATCTCAACGCAGCGCTTTGCCTTGAAACCAGAGCGAAGAAATGGGCATGTTTAATATTTACCTACCCTACAGAGACACTAACAACATAAATAAGTTGTAACAAGCGTATAAGAATCTCGACGTAGCTTGGTGAGAAAGAATGGTTTGATTGGTCAGAGCGCTTGAACGGTTTTCAAGAGGCGCGGGTTCAAGTCCTGCTTCGTTCAAAATTATACAGTTTTTAAATTTATCTTTACTATTAAATATTTTATTTCCTCAAGTGGAGATCGAACCAGCTTGTGCCGCCTGCACCACAACAGGCCGCGTGTATAATAAATATAAACATTAAACATTTTATGTGTAAATTTATAATGAAGTACAGATTCATTTTTATTATATACAAATCATAATCAATTTATATTTTAAAAAAAATGTACTGCAAATCTCTTCCCCTTCTCTTAATTATAATAAATCCGCCATTTATCAAAAATTGTCTGTTGGAGATTGCTTAAAGCACTTTATTTATTTATTTTTAGTACAACAAATCTACTCTTTTCTATTCCATTGGCAACTTGTCAGTACGTGATCATCACATCTTCTTGTGTGGTCTTGAACTTTCAGCGATAACATCAATGTTTTTGATTCGCGATTTTTGATGCTTAGCACGTAGTTTTAGCCGACCATGATAGCAAAATTTCATCATTTCATTTGTGCTAAAATTGTATATTAATAAATGTACAATCGGTTCTGATATCTCTACCTGATATTACTACTTAACGTTTTTTAAATACTTTGTTGTGATTATCATTAAATCTCGAGACCTGTCGCGGCGTAGGGGCACAAACGTGTGACTGTTTTATTTTTGTTACCTTCCGCTGAATTTTCTAGACAAACACGCAACGTCACAAGCTAAAGTACCAACCTCATCATCTAGACACGTGGCACTCCACTACTGTGCGGTTTCGTAGTCATTTCCTTCCACTCGCCACACATCTGTGGCCAACCCGCAGCAGTATTTCTAGGTCGTATCGGTTTCGTAGTCATTTCCTTCCACTCGCCACACATCTGTGGCCAACCCGCAGCAGTATTTCTAGGTCGATACGACTTGGGTACCATTAAGAAGCGCGTCTACATGCATCTTAAAGGCCGGCAACGCACTAGCTTCCCTTGTGTTACACGGGGCCATGGGCGGTGGGGACCACTCAACAAATTTCTTTTCTTCTCTCTTGTTGAAAACTGGCTAACATTGGGTCCCGCCACTGTACACGCAATGCCTCAAATTCGGCTGAAACTAGGCAACGGAACGGAGTGTCTTAACATTAGGTTCCCAACTTCCCGTTGCCTACCCTGCTCTGTGCGGGATACAGCGCAAAGCTGACAAAAATAAAGTAGTAATGTGTTAAATGTACAAGCATTATGAATAAACTGACATCAACAATAAAAGAGGTCGTAGTAGCGACGGAACACTACAGATTTGAGTTACACTCGAAAAATATTTTCAATTCTCCGATATGATAACACGACAAAGTGGGTAGCCGAATTTCAACATCCAACTCACAATGCTAGAAAGTAGTGATCGAATTACCTTAGCACTAGCTTGTCCCCTCTGCTTGATATGCTAGATATAGCGTAAACCGATCGAAATGAAGAAAACATTACAATAAATATTAAATTATAATCTTTTAGCTTCACGTTGTATTCCGCACACGGCAGGATAGGAAGTAGCAACCTCTGGGAAGTGTTAAGACACTCCGTAGTGTTCCTCACTTCTACATTTAAATGTAATATAAATTATACTTTTCCTTATAGCTTCACACTGTATCCCGCACTAGGCAAGGTAGGCAGAGGGAACTCGGGAACCTAGTGTAAAGACACTCCGTTCCACTTCCGTTCCCCACTTTCCGCCGAATTTGAGGCATTGCGTGTTGAGTGGCGGAACTCAAGGCCGGCCGCGCTTTGCCTTATTACCAGAGCGAAGAAATGAAACATTAAATATTTAAATTGAAAATATTAAATATATCGTGGGATATAAATTATACTTTTCCTTATTTTAAAGTTTTGCAATGAAATACTGATATGTCAACGTGGAGCATTTAAGAGATCTTAGATTGCTCATTATTCTTAGCAGATTATTTATTTTTATTTTGTTTCTTGTATCTTAACGACATACGTTATAGCTACCGATCAGGCAGTATTTATTACCTAACGTTTACATTTATCTGTAATCCATTCAGCCAGTAGGCATTTAGCAAAAAAAATATATAAAAAAAAGTATACAACAATAATAACAGTGTTTCTGTAAACATTTTTCCTTACTCGGACCGTGATATTGTATTGGTCTCGGTGAGCCGGCACTAATCCAACACTAAGCTACGCTATGCTCATTAGGAAAAATAATATAGTAATAGACAAAAGTATTAAAGTGTACGTGTATAAGCTAAAAGCTAAGAATTATGTTTATATATTATGAAGTAACATTTGAAAATTTTAAATATATTTAATATATAGGTATATGGAAAGTTATCTTAAGATTGAAGCCTGTCGTGGCGCAGCGGCATAAACGTGTGATTGTAACCGACAGGTTGTGGGTTCGATCCCCACTCGAGGAAACGAAATATTCAATATTTTCAATTTAAATATTTAATGTTTTCCTTTCTTCGCTCTGGTACAAGGCAAAACGCGGCGTTGAATTCCGCCACTTAACACACAATGTATCAAATTCGGCGTAAAGTGGGGAATGGAGGTGGAACGGAGTGTCTTTACACTAGGTTCCCGAGTCCCCTCTGCTTATCCTGCCATGTGCGGGATACAGCGTGAAATTGAGTATCTCAAGATATAATAGTATATTGCTATGAAGAAAATACGTTCATAATATATGTACGAAGACTTTTACTACATTTAAAAATTGAAAATTTTATACGTTTTTAAAATGTATGTAGAATAAAATTAGCGGACAAGAATTTTTCATTTATCCAAAAGGAATTGAACCCCAAAACGGTTACTACACTACGACACGACGGTCTGGCCTGACCCCAAAGATGGCTAGTGCGACGTAAGGAAGCAAGCCCTTGTCTGCATATTTTAAGTAAATTGAGTGCAATAAAAGAAGACATTCAATCATTTGCTTACCTAGTCGTTTTAATAACAAAAAGTAAAGTGAAAAAGCTGTATAGTTAATAACAATGCTCTAATTTAAAAAAATATATATTTATATTAATATCAGCTTATTCTATTTAGACAATATAATTATTATATTACCTTATAATTATTAGGTTTTTTTTTATGAAAGAGACGGCTAACGAGCGTACGGGTCACCTGATGGTAAATGATCATCGTCGCCCACGGCCCCGTGTAACTCCAGAGGAGCTACAGGAGCGTTGCCGTCTTTTAAGGTGGATGGGCACCGGGCCCGGCATCACCTAATGCGAAACGCAGTGGCCAAAGCCACTACTTAAAGCCGGTCTTAAATGCCGGGGGTGGTAACAATCCGGTCGAGTCTGCCCATGCGTGTTGCCATTGCTGGCAACGTGACTCTACCACACGCACTTTAATCGCCTCTTACGACACCATCAGTACCAGGGTGATGCTATTCTAAGCCGGGATCACACGGCAGAATTCCCTCTGCATACCCTACCTCGTACGGGATACAGCGTGAAGCTAAAAAAAATATATTATATTGTTGTAACGTTTCTATGCCAATCGTGAATAAGTTGATTAGGCTGTTTGTATAGACAATGTTTTCATTTTATTTAGCATTAGATATAGTAACTTTAGGCCTGTTATTGTGCAGGGGCACAAGCGTGTGACTGTTAGCGACTGGTTTTGGGTTCGATCCCCACTCGAAGAAGTGAAATATTTAATATTTTCAGGATACAAGGCAAAGCGCGGCGTTAAGTCCCGCCACTCAACACGTAATGTTCCAAAGTGGACACAAACGGAGTGTCCTAGTTCTTTCTGGCTGCCTAGCCTAAAATGTGCGGGATAAAACGTGAAACTAAAAAAAATATTAAGTTACTCAAAAACTTAATTACTTACTTATCTTCACGCTATATCCCTAGCGGGGTATGCAGAGAGAACGGAGCGCCAAACGCTACGGTCTCGGCATACCTCTTTCACCTCGTCCACTGTCAGCAGCCTCTACATACATGCCGTCATCATGCTTTTAACGTGACCATCCTCCAGTATCGTCGATACTGTGTTTTCGAAGGTCAACCGAGGTCTCCCTCTCCCTCTCTTACCACTCACTTTTCCTTCATAAATCTTTCTTACCATTCTTTCTTCATTCATTCGCTCGACGTTTCCAAACCACCTGAGCACGTTCTTCTTCATTCTCTGTGACATCCACGCTAGTACCTGCCATTCTGTGTTATCTCTTGTGTATTTCTTCATTGGACATGCGATCAGATAAACTGACTTCGCATATCCGACGAAGAGATCGCATCTCTACAGCAATCATCTTTCTTACATTCTTCTTCTGTAATACCCACGTTTCGCTGCCGTATAACAGTGTTGATACCAATACTGCAATGTGTACGGCCAAACGCGCAGCTATGCTGACGTTTCGCCGTCTCAACAATGCAGCTAAGGCACCGTTGACTCTGTTACCGGCAGCAATACGCCTTTCCACATCCATTTCGTATCTTCCGTCTAAACATACTTCCCAGATATACTACCTCATTCACTTGTTCTAATATCGTATCATTTACACTGATCTTTCATTTTAAAACCTACATTTGTGAATTATACTTTAGAGAATTTCATTTAGTAGACGGAAATACAATACAAATTAGGTATATATGCAAGTCGTATGTTATTACTTGTATTAACTTATTGGTACAGTGTAACTGATTTAAAACTTAATAATTCACTCTACATCTCAACTGGGGCTAGTGAAAACAGGTTTATGATTCAAATCAAGAAATTTTGCTTCCTCTCAGAAAACAAAAATAAAAGATAAAACTAGCAAAACCACTACTGCCGCGGGCCACATCGCCAGAGGTGACTCATCGCGAAAGCAATTGTAATATTGGAATTCTATTTATCGTTTTTTTTTATTCTTTCTACAAAATAACTGATTTTTTTCTATCTAGAAAAGAAAATATATGTTAGGTACATAGATGTTAAAATATAACAAAATCATATGATTAATGTCATTACTTTTATAATTTAATTATTTGGTTTAGTTTTAATCTGTTTTTAATTTACAATAAGCTATAATTTGAGTACAAAATGAATATATGGAATTTTATAAATCATGTACAATTCTATTGACATATCCATTTTTCATGATGGTATCATTTTTATTACATTTAACTCTATTTAATTATTTGTTTAAATGGAATATGTAAATAAATGTGCAAAATAATTAAAATACACTAGATTTCAGTGTGCAATTTTTTTTTTAAATATGTTTAAGGAAGTCTTGGTTTTGGTTTTGCCGTAACTAAGAGTTAGGCCAAAAGTTTGATTACTAGCAGTACAAAATTAATTAAAAGTAGTGTCTGACCGAAACAGTTCTATCAGTTGAGTAGCAGGTTAAGAAGACAAATTTAACATATCCTCTATTTCCAAATTTGTGCATATCCTTTTTTTTAAATACAATTTTTTTTTCTTATATCATCAGTGTAACTGAAAACTCTATTACAGTCTATGATTGTTATTTTTTTAGCTCTCTGTAGAGGAAATTTACGAACCTATTTATTCTATCAAATTTGAGGCATTGTGTGTTATGTGGCAGAACTCGACACCGCTATACTATACCAGATTATTAAATTAAAATGAAATGATAAAATGATTTTGTTTTTGTTTTCTTTTATGTAAATTCAAATTTAATTAAATTTAGTAATAATATATCTTTATATATTGTATAAGTATGTGTAAAATTAGATAAATCTTATCGACTACAGTGATGCGTATACATTCTAATTCATGGGAAGGATAATCATCTTATATAAAGATATTTAAGAATATTCCTATAAGTACTATAGTGGCACAGTAGCGCTGAGTAAAGTTATAACCTTGAAAATTATAGGTTTAATCCCTGCTTGGAAATAAAAGTGGAGTTGACTTGTGCTACTCAAGGTCATATTGTCCTTAATCTGTTTAAAAAGCTGTAAACCCAGTTTTGACAACCTCTTCCCGTCGGGTCCTTCTGTTAACTGTGCTAAATGCGAAATAGTTTTTACAATAAAAATCACTATTTGAACAGATGGAAAGTAAAATATATAATATTAGTGATTAATTCCGCACTAGAGGCCGCAGAATGTAAACATCAGTAAAATACATAAAGATTATTGATACTTACCGTCATAAAAGTATTTGATTCGCTTCATCTTTTTAACGCACTCCACTATGAAAGTACTAGAAAATTACTAAGTATAACATTGAAAATGTAAAGTGAATTTTATTCTTAATTAATAAAAAATAGTTGAATTAACTTGTTTGTCAAAATAAAATAAATAAAACAATACACAAGCAAATTGAGGACGTACACTCCTTCTTATTATCAAAACGTCAAACACATTTGACAATTGACTTTGACATCTTAAAATTATCAGTTTTTATTTAGGCCACTTATGTAAAAAGACATTACGGAGATTATTTAAAAGAGAGAGAAAAAAAATACCGAAAATTACCTTAAATATTTGAAACTGGAACTACTTTTAAAAGAATTGATAAAAGATTATTTTTATAAAAACTGATTAATAGTTATTTCAGTTTTGTAAATTATTCTCAAACTAGAAATCTTTTTTTTTTTAATAAATACTTGTAAATTTCTACGAAAAATAAATAATTTTAACTAAAAAAATATACCGAAAGATATGTACAGTATTGTACTATGTATATGGAATATATTTTTTAACACAGATAAGAAATACGTTAGCTTATCGTTGCTACGGCGACAAAATCAAAACAAATGTGTTGTGTTTTCAATTTATAGTAAAATAGTTATTTTTCTAAAAGTACAAATATATAGAAAACTTAATTTATTAAAATGGGAGGAATGAGCCGTTGGTTGGATGTTGAAGCTGGTTCAGATGACATAGATATTAATTCATTACCCTCGAATCTTGTACTTTGCGACTTACAAAGTGATAATGAATTTAAACTTATTATTGGCGATTTAGGAAAAGGAGAAGAAGGTGCAAAACTTAAAGCAAGTAGCAACTTTAATTTCTGTATATTTTTACTTATTTAGTTATCACAGAAAATAAATCCCAAAAGACTCTTGGTAACCAATGTATTCATTCTTTATTTGTTATTCTATATATTTCTTTCCATTTTTACAGGTATTTAAAGGAGCAATGCAAATTTCAGATCTTCTGTTGCCAGATTTGCCTTTAGGTGTAGTTAGTGTCTACTCCAGTGATTCAACACCTCGATCATTACCTTTAATAGCTGTAGCATTTTGTTCCTGTGTTTATATATATAGAAATATGAAATTGTTCTACAAATATTACTTACCTTGTATTGAGTTAAATGCTAATGAAATGGAGATTTGGAAAAAGGTCAGATAACTCTCTGCAGTATTATGATACATATTTATAGTTAGAGGCTTGTTGTGGGACAGAGAGCAAAATATTTAGTAATTTCAAAAGAAACATTTCATTTCTTTACTTTGGTAACAAAAGAAATTGAGGCATTGAGTTAAGCCACTCAACATGCAATGCCTCAAATTCTGTGGCAAGTACAAAAGGAAAGTGTGGAAGGAAAGGAAAGTAAAATAAGAAGTGTCTTAAAATCAAAATCACTCTTTCTACTCTGCTTTATACCAAAGCATGCAATGTAAAAAAATTTTTACTTTGATATACTATATTGCATTATTTAATATTACAGTTAGTGGATCCATTAAATCACTCAGAAGATAAAGTGCTTGGCCTAACAAATTCTTTGCAAAATGTACCTCCAAAAATCTTAAGCATACAATCTAGAGATTTTCTAGCACTAACTTTGGAACAACAGTTGGATTTCTTAGAAAATGCTGAAATGCCAAAGAAAAGTTATTCAGAAATAACTTGCATGACAACTTTAAAGATGAACTCTGTAGACAAATATGCCATGTGTTGTATTGTTATTGGTACAGAGGCTGGTGAAGTGATTGTGTTGGATCCGCAGACATTTACACAAATACATTTAGTAAGTTTTATAGTTGTTATTCCATTGTATAAGTACTCTGGTATGCTATATATTCATATTTGAACATTGTGTTATGTTGCTTGTAATGTTTTCACTTTCTTGTTTTATGTTTAAGAGCAGAAACACATACATTTTAAAAAAACAAATTATAATTTTCTGTTTTTTAACTTATTTGCATTGAAAACATTATATATATTTTACATATTTAATAATGATTTAAAAATATATTATTATTTTTAGTTTTATTGTGGTACTAATTGTCTGTAGTTTGCTAATATGTTGGTTGTGCGTTCAATCCTCACTCATAGATATCGTTATATTTAAACTATTTTTATTTTCTGAGGAAGCTGGTAATTTCCACTATTCAATAGTATCTCAAAAATTTAGTGAAAAGTGAAGGGCAGAGTGTTTCAAGACTAGGTTTTTCTCTGCTATATGCTGGATACAACCTGACGCTTTTAAAATCTGTTTACTAACGTAAACAGATTATAAAAGCGTCAGGTTGTAAAAAAATATTCTATCCCTGTAATAAAATAGCAATGTGTCAATGTCTGTATGTAAAAAATATGCAAGGTAAAATGTTATTTATATGGTAATGACCCAACAATAATTATTCTTTTCGTTCATCTGTGAGTTTGTTTATGCTAATCTTAGAAACAACCGAACCTTTTTAGTTTCAATTTTGACCTTTGTATTTTTTTTTTCAATTGGCTTTTATTGAATTAAACTAAAACTTTACTTTTCTATGTAAATGTATTATTTTTATTTTATTGATAGTTTAGATATTATTTTTAACTTCAGTGAATCGATGGTAAATTGTTTGACGTTCAAAAAATTAAGCTTACAACTTCTTATTTCGGATAAAATATTTGAAATTTTATAATGGTGTTATTGTAAGAAAACCATTGTAATTAGTAAAATATCCATTACGAGGTTCAAGCGGGCGAAGCTGCAAGCTGTTTAATTATAATAGTGAGCTATGAAATGTAATATTTATTATTATATCATTTTATGTAACATTTATCTCAACAGGTCCGGATATGTACAGCCAAGAAAACACCATATCAAATTATTGCCACGGGACTATACAATGTTGATTATAGATTGACAATCGCCACAAGGTGAATCCAAGCTGAGGATAAATGCACTGTAGTTAGTACCTTTTTGCACTTTGTTTATTAATAATTTTATTTTTATGTTATCGAAGGTAAATTCTTATATCATAAACATTATATACTTACTTTAAACACAACATAAAATGTTGTGTTTAAAAAATTGGGTTTCTATTCTAGAGCGCGGCGTTGAGTTCCGCCCCGTTGTGCCTCGATTCACTAAATTTGGTGGCAAATAGATAACGGAACGGAATGTTTTAACACTAGGTTCCCAAGTTACCTCTGCTCTGCCTATTAAACCAAAAGAAATTACTTTATTACAACCTACTTAAAAAAGATAATGATAATTTTGCGAATAAAGAGAAGTCTTTAATAGATATTTTCTTTTTGTATAAAAACCTATTGTTATTATTTCACTATGCAAAGTAGTGTAATATTATCACCTGCTTAATTAAAACAACAATATATTCATAGACAAATTAGCTATTTTTTATTTCTCAGCATCACGCTATATCGCGCACATGGCATGGAAAATAGTACCTAACTACAGTAGAAACTCGATTTACCGGATTAATTGTTGTTGTTAGGCATTCGGATAATCGAAAATCCTTATAATCGGAATTATGAAGATGGTTTTCGGCCGATAAGTACATAATGTTATACGTTTAATAAAAAAAAATGCTCGCTTAAATACGTCTTGTACAAATAATACTATTGGTCTATAGTGCGGATAATCGGGAATCCGTATAACTGAGGGCCGGATAATCGAGTTTCTACTGTATTTTTTAAATTAGGATGTTTTCTTCCCTAAATGTGGAATAACACTTCAAAAATAGTAAAAGTAGACAGAGGCAAATTGGGAACCTAGTGTTAAGACACACCGTTCCGTTCCCCACTTTCCTTCGAATTTAAGGCATTGCGTGTTGAGTGACAGAGTTCAACGCCGCGCTTTGCCTTGTTACCAGAGCGAATAAAAGAAAATACTAAATATTTCATTTCAAAATATTAAATACTTCACTGCTTCTGTCGCTTACAACCATACGCATATGCGCCTGCGCAACATCATGACTCAATTTTTTGTAATAAGTTCATAAATAATATCTAAAATTTTACTAATTATTTTTTAATATCTAAAATTTCAGAGAAAAGTCTGTATGTCTTATAAAAAGAGATTGGAACGAAGGCCGTATAATATTTAATACAGAAGACCACATAGTTGCCATAGAAGTGATGACAACAGACAACAGTGTCATGGTTATATGTACTGATAATACTTTGTCGTGTTATAGTAGAAAGGTGATTTGTGATTTTATTTTCTTTTTAACCTACTTACTACACAAAAGAGGGGTGTTGTAAGTTTGATTTGTTTGTATTTCCGTCTGTGGTATTGTAGTTACTGACGAGTGTTATTTTTTTTATCGTTAGTTTTTTTCTTTGTAATTGTTTTTAGGTATGTTTTATGAATTAAGCTCTAAGCAAATCGCCATGTTGATATTTTTATATATATTTTTTTTGTTAACGTTACGTTTTATTTAACAAAGAGCAGAAAGGATACAGGGAAACTAATATTATGAAACTAGTTTAGATTTATTATGTACAAGAAATAGGGAACTTAAATGTTGAGTGGCGGAACTCAACGCTATTATTGTTTCTATCGAAAGGGGAAATCTGCTACTAATATTAAAAGATAAAACTATCAACTAGTTAGTGACGTACTACATAATGGCATGATAGGCAGACGGGACTTGGGAACATAGTGTTAAGGCACTCTTTCTTCACTTTCCGCCTAACATGAGGCATTGCGTGTTGAGTGGCAGAACTAAACACCGCACACCAAAAAGAAATAAAACATTAAATATTCAATTCGAACATCTGAATTATTTTATTTCCTTGAGTGGGTAATTGAACCCACAACCTGTCTTTTGCAGTTATACGTTTGTGTCCCAGTGCCAAGACAGGTGCCTGAAGACCTATATATATATATATACATATATATATATATATATATATATATATATATATATATATATATATATATATATATATATATATATATATATATATATTATATATATATATATATATATATATATATATATATATATATATATATATATATATATATGTATATATATATATATATATATATATATATATATATATATATATATATATATATGTATATATATATATATATATATATATGTATATATATATATATATATATATATATATATATATATATATATATATATATATATATATATATATATATATATATATATATATATATATATATAAGTAAGTTACTAGCACGATACTAGTACTTCCATAACACATTATACGTTCATTGTAGAAACAAAAATAAACAAAAAACAAGTTACAATTACGACTAAGTTTAAAACTATCATAAAATAAAAATAAAAAAAAAACACAAAAATGAAAAATAGTAAGAGCACACACAACCATGTGACAACAGTTACCAACTCATGTGACCGTTTTCAATTCCAATCTTTGTTCTACAATTTCATCTGTATTATTATATTTCCAGGGTAAAAAGCTATGGTGTATCGCCCTGGAACACCGTCCCGTGGCAATGACATTGGTGCCAATAATGCATTTGGCTGTCACTCTACTTGCAGTGGCTGTCAGTTCCGGCCATGTTTATCTTTTTGATGGGAAAGCAAAACGGGATACTATGTTTATTAAAGGTATGTCACATGTTTTATTATATATGGATATGTTGTTGTCATTTTCACTTTATTGTTGTAATATTCATTTTAATGTTGTTTTTAGATAACAGTCGTAGCAGGATTTGAACCTGCGCCTCTTAAAAACCGTCGAAGCGCTTTGACCAACTAAGCCATGCGTTCTTCTCTAGATACATCGAAATCCTTATACGCTTATGTTGTTAGCATCATCAGCTAGCTAAAATTTTCTACGTTTTCTAAATAAGTACCATCTTCACGTGTTTCTTCTAGTTTTAATATGTTTCTTTTTTTTTTTTCAATTTAGATGTTGTATCTGTAATGAAGTTTGGTCAGCTGGGGCAAGAGGAACATGTCTTTACTATAGTCACGTCAAGTAAGAGATATATCTTATTTTTTTTATTAGTATCACCCTGTATCCCACACATTGCAGGGTACGCAAAGGGAACTTAGGAACCTAATGTTAAGACACTTTGTCCTCATTTTCAGCTGAATTTAAGGCATTGCTAGTTCAGTAGCAAAATTCAACTTTGCCTTGTTGCCATAGCGAAAAAATAAAAATATTAAATATTTCATCTTCATTCTTGTTAATTATCATAATATTTTCACTATTTGAAATATTTGTGTTACCATAAAAATAATTTAATAATTGTCTACTACTTTTCTGTTAGTTACTAATTTTCTGTAAGTTATATATTTTAATTTGACACATTTTAAGTGAAGAAGGGTGACATTGACGGTTACAGTGGGAATATAAACGAATTTAACTTTCCTGTCCATTTTTTTTTGTGTGATACAGCGTGAAGTATTCTGTATATAGTAGAGTAGGTAGGGGGAACCTGGGAACCTAATTTTGAGACACTCTGTTGCTATGAAGTCACTTCCGCTCCCCATTTTCTATTGAATTCTTGTTGACGTAACACATTAAGGGGCGGAACTCCAATGCCAATTAATTAAAATATATATTTCATTTCCTCGAGTGTAAACCGAACCCAGAACGTGTCGCGTTTACATTCCCACCCCTTGTCATCAACAAGGCTGTATAATATATATTTTTTTTTTTGTTCGAACTTTAATTCAATCGAAACTAATAGCTCTTGAGATGAGCATTGGACTAAGCAAACCGTAGAGTTTTTTAATTTTAGTATAGATTTCATTAAAAAAACAATTCTTTTTTTCAGACGGCAATCTTATTATAAAAATACTCAAACGTACAGCGGACTTCAACGCGCATTCCGCGGGAGTCGAACCCGCTGTGTCCTCCACGGTCGGACAAAGGCCATGGTTGATACCCAAGAAGTCTAAGCTGTTTCTAGAACAATCTGTGCGTGAGAGGGAAAATGCAATTGGTAAGAACTAAGTAACTTTATTTTTTTTTTATAATAAAATGTTAAGGTTAAAGATCATTTATTCTCAGAAGAATACAATTCACTTATATGAGAATATACATAAAATTATACAAACACAAGATATTGTTGGGTGTATCGCAATTCAATATAAACACAACATACAGAAGAACCAAACAATATTGAGGGTAGTGTTACAATTTCTACTCAAATTACAAGAATTATACGCAACTGGATGAGACATTATTATTGTTTTATTTATTTTATTTTTTAACAAAAAAGAATTCTTTTACCAATATTGGCTTTATCAAGTACTCATGTTATATTATTTGAATAAACATATTGTTCTTATTTTTTTTTTTATTTTATTTTATTATTATTATATATTTTTTAAAGTAATATAAATACTAAATGCTGGAATTTAAGAACTATTATGGTTATATTATTCGATTTTTTACATAACTTTTTAGTATTTTCTTGAAACTAAGAAGCGTTTTAGCTTCCTTAACGTCTTTCGGTAATTTATTGTACAGTTGGGCGCCTTCATACATTATACATCTCTTTCCGTAATTAGTACGTGGTTTATAAAGTGTAATATCGTTGGCAGATCTTAATTTAATTTTTGTATTTCTTGTTTTTTTGTGAAAGTTATTTTAGAATGTAAATCTTTATTTAATATTTTTCGTATCAATAAGCAACTATAATAAACATAACTTTGATGTATATTCATAAGATCAGTTTCTTTATAAATTTTTCTAGTCGAGGTGAGGAAATCGTATTTAAATAAAATTTTTATTAGTTTGTTTTGTGCTACTTGTAAAGGTGCCAAGTTTGTTTTTGCCGCTGATCCCCAAATTTCAACCAAGTAATCAATGTGTGGTTTAATAAGAGAGTAATATATGATGTAGCGTACATCATGTGGTAAACACCTTACAATGCCTTTTATAGCCCCCATTAAAGAAGTCAATTTGGATTTTATTTTTTGAATATGTGGTATCCATGTTAAAATAAATGTTAAAATGTTGTCATAAATAAATTGTATATAACAAAAATAATTGAAATATTGTTATTTTTAATAATAATATGGTCTATGTAAAGACCTGTTGTGGCGATCTGACAGATCTATGTACTGCGTGCAACTGTAAACGCGTTGTAGGTTTCGATCCCGACTAGAGGAAATGAAATATTGGAAATAACAACACATAATGCCTCAAATTCAACAGAACAGAGTTTGTTAACACTAGGTTCCCACGTTCCCCCTGTCTACCGTTATGTGCGGAATACAGTATAATACTGAATAAGAAAATGATTAGAGTTATAAAAATATACCAAATATTTTGTTATAAAAATATTTATGTTTTAACTTATTGAATGTAGCAACATTTTTATATTGTTTAACTGCTATTAAATTTTTATAGGCGTTTTCTTATTTACAATGGGATTTTAAAACATGAAATTATATCAAGTTATAGGAGAATAGTCAAATCTCTCAGTGGTTGTTTTAAATGAAACAAGTTTACTCGGAATAATTAAAAAAATATATATTTAAGTCAACATACATGATATTGAATTTTAAACGTTTTTGGACACCCGACGTTTCGAAAGTTGCAATTGTCCTTAGTCAAAAGTAGAGACTGTCCATCTTATGCACAAAATGTTTTAAATTCAACATAGACAATTAATGCGGTTAATTTTTTTTATTTAAATTATTTTTAAATTTTAAATAAAAAAAAATATGTTTGATTAATAATCGCGAACATCAACGATCATATCTCTGTGATTGGATTATCCTATTATTATTTTAGTAAATAAATGATTGATCGTTTTATATCTTATATATTTTTTATAATATATGTAATATATATTATCTATAATTATAAAAAAAAACGTAACTGATCGCTGTCTATACTTGGAAAATATATTAAAAAATGTTGTAGAGGACTTACATAGATAGTGCTCAAAGTAGTGATTTTTATAATGTTTGTCTGTTTAAATGTGCGTTTGTAACGTTAGCGGTAGCTTACCATATCTAGATTTTTCTTTTTACTTTTCTTTTGTTTTAGCTTTACGCTGTATCCCGCACAAGGCAGGGTAGGCAGAGGGAACCCGGGAACCTAGTGTTAAGACGCTCCGTTCCACTTCAGTTCCCCACTTTCCGCCGAATTTAAGGTTTTCTCAACACTTTGTGTTTGTTTTATTTGAATCGGTCAATAAATAAAAAAGTTTCGTCAATTTAAAATATTTAGTTTGACAATGTTTGCTACAACATTTTAATTTATTTTGCAGTTTTTTTTGTTTTCTATGTTCTAGAAAAGTTTATTGTTATTAGAACGTACGAATGAAATCTTTAAAGTGATATTGTTATTAGAACTATCCAAAAACTAATAAAACTCAGCTTCACAATAACTAATTAAATTCAGCTTTACGCTGTATCCGGCACATGGCAGGGTAGGCATAAGTAACGTGGGAACCTAGTGTTAAGACACTCCGTCCCATTTCTATTCTCCACTTTTCGCCGAAAATGAGGCATTGCGTGTTGAGTACCAGATCAAAGAAATGAAAACTTT
Source organism: Eueides isabella (assembly GCA_019049475.1). Lineage (NCBI taxonomy): Eukaryota > Metazoa > Arthropoda > Insecta > Lepidoptera > Nymphalidae > Eueides > Eueides isabella. The sequence goes on along the minus strand of CM032391.1, from coordinate 14,733,774 downwards.
AAATATTTAAATTGAAAATATGAAATATTTCATCTTGTCAAGTGGGGATCGAACCCACAATCTGTCGGTTACAGTCACACGCTTGTGCCGCTGCGCCACGACAGGCCTCAATAAATCAAATTATTTAAAATTAGTAAATAAAATATTTAAACTCTTGCGAGCGGATCAATAGTATGTAATTAATTTCAATGCTTTTAATTTTTAAAATGTTTTTTTAGTATTGAAATAATGACTATTATCTAAGTTAAATATGAGCTTACTTTTAGGTTTTTGAATGCTGTTATCAAACATTTTAAATTCTCCTTTTTTATTTCTATATGCACAGGAAAGTTGTAATTATTCCTTCGTATTTTGTTGCCGACATGGCGCAGTGGTAGCGTGCTACTGTGAACGTCTCAATTGTAGGTTCACTTCCTACTTGAGAACTAAACATTCAATATTTCATTTTTTGTTTTGGTAACGTTGTATTCCGTTACTTAGAACGAAATGTTATTACACTAATTTCCAATTTTCAAGAAGCAATTTTTTTTCACGTTTCACGCTTTATCCCTTGAAGAGAACTTGGCGTCTTCCAATTTCCACCTAATTTAAGGCACAGTAAATTGCTGAATCCGTTTTTTTGTCGTTATTAATTCGTACATTTTTATATTATTCAAAGTATGTTTATGATTTTTATTTTTTTTGTCTCTCTTGATGATTTCGTGTTTGGATTACGCTCTAAGCCGTCGATAAGTGAATTAGTCTGTACGTTTAAGTTGTGAAGTCTGCTCTATAATTATTACTGATAGTTTGTAAAAAAAAAAAAAAGATTATCTCGTTTTTTATTAGACAGCTTAACACTATCAACTGATATTGTATTTATTAGTCACTCGCCAATAAACAATATTGGTGAATTAAAAATTAGTCATAGGTTACTAATTTTATCTTGGAGAAACGTCGTGGAGAAGGTCTTGGTTAGTCATTTTGTGAATTAGTAGTTAATGGTTTGGTGATTCGTAGTAATTTTTTCATACGTCCTCCACTACCTGATTGATTGATGATGTCATTTTTGTTGTAATTCTTTAAGGTTATTATATATATATATATATATATATATATATATATATATATATATATATATATATATATATATATATATATATATATATATATATATATATATATATATATATATATATATATATATATATATATATATATATATATATTTCGGCTTCACACTGTATCCCGCACTAGGCAGGGTAGGTTAAACCTAGTGTTATGACACTCCGTTCCACTTCCGTTCCCCACTTTCCGCCGAATTTGAGGCATTGCGTGTTGAGTGGCGGAACCCAACGCCGCGCTTTGCCTTATTACCGGAGCGAAGAAATGAAACATTAAATATTTAAATTGAAAATATTAAATATTTCATTTCCTCAACTGGGGATCGAACCCAGAACCTGTCGGTTACAGTCACACTCTTGTGCCGCTGCGCCACGACAGGCCTCAAATATTGGTTAATAATTTTTATTGGTTATTATATAATATAATCAATAAACAATGAATTTATCTATTATAAACTAGGGCTTCGGCGGAAAGTGGGGAACGGAAGTGGAACGGAGTGTCTTTACACTAGGTTCCCGGGTTCCCTCTGCCTACCCTGCCTCGTGCGGGATACAGCGTGAAGCTTATTCGTTACTGTTAATGCGACAGCTTGTGAGTTCGATCCATCCTCGAAGAAATGAAATCTTTATTGGTTTTAATTTTTCGCTTTGGTAACAAGGCAATGCGCAACGTTGAGTTCTGTTGTCAACAATGAGAAACTCTCCAATTGGACAGAAAAGAGGAACGGAAGTATCGTGCACATAGCAGGGTAGGCAGAGGGAACTTGGGAACGTAATTTTTGGACATTAGGTTCCTTTTGCCTATTTTACTATGTGCGGAATACGCGAGTGGAGCTTTACAATTACATTTCTATTTTTTATGATTATAAAATAAATTTTCTTCATTGATAGTCCAATATTATTGATGAAACAAAAAACCTCCGCGGACAAAGGGAACTTAGCGTAAAAACACTGCGTCCTATTTTTTGGAGACATTGTTGTTAACAATAGACATTGGACTTGTTGATTGGCGGAACTCAACGCCGCACTCTCTCTTTTTACTACAATGAGGAAACGAAAATAATAAATTCTCCGTGTAGAAATCAACCTCACTACCGTCTAAATAACAAAAAAACATACCTTTTCGTGTAATAGAAAAATAATTGTTATATTTCAGCGATACACGAGCGTTTTCAAATGGAATTAAATAGGTTACGGTTGATATCAGCCAAGACCCTTCTCGAAGCGTACACCAAGTCCGATAATTTCATTGGAGCGGGCAATTTAGAACCGATCCGATTATCGGCTGAGGTAAATATTCTCGAAATTACTTGAATATTTCAAAGTATAGATAAATAGAAGATATTATAGAAATGGAAGTTTTGAAAATCATTTTGATAGTAAAAGTAGTTTATGTGATTTTGTGAGAGAGAAATATTATATACTGTGTTTGTTTCAGAGAATAATTTTATTTGAAATAGTTAAATTAAGTAGTAAATATGACGTTGAAATGTTTCTTAAATTATTTCTGATATGATAATGGTCTATTATTGAGGCCTGTCGTAGGGCACGAGCACGAGCTTGCGACTGTAAATACGACATCGTGGGTTCGATCCCCACCAGAAGAAATGACAGATAGTCTGGACATGGTGATGCCCTCGAAGTACTGGGCGCTTCTTGCGGAGCGTCCGTCTTCCTGAGAATTTATGGAAGTGGATTGCTGGCTTTCTCACTGGTAAAGGCAAGGTCGCTGTGCAACGTGTCGATGTGCCGAAATCAACTTTTGTCTCGAGAATGTTATCTTATGGGGTGAAAAGAACCTGTTTCAATTCAACAACCAGAATACACAGGACAACATCTTTTCGAGGGACTGCCAGTAATTGCCCAGATTCGACCACATATGGAGTTCTGTTTTCACATCTGGGCTGCTTCACCCTAGTATCAGCTTGCTCGTCTACAACGTGGATTCGTTCGAATCGTTGTGGAATCAATATCTGTATGGGGCTTGATATTTTGGCTTTGCGTAGAGACGTATCCTAAGACGTATCCTATGCTTTCTCTACCGCGTCTGTCACGGAGAGTGATTTGACCTGTTTTACTTGGTAATTGGTGACCGCATAGTACGTCACAAGTTGAAGTACCATCCATACAAGAAATATCATCTGGATACTTCACTACTGTGCAGTTTCGTAGCAATTTCCTGCCACGTGCTATACATATGTGGAACAGCCTATTTCCAGGTTGATACAACAAGGGTATCTTCAAAAAGCGCGTCTACCTCCATCTCAAATATCGACAACGCACCAGTAGCTCCCCTGGTGTTACACGCGGCGTACGCGGTGTTGATCACTCACCATCAGGTGATACGTACGCTCGTTTTCGCCTTGTCTTTTCCATTTGAAAAGTGAAATTTTAATATATTCACTACATAGTTCTGGTAACGAGAAAAAACTTGGCATTTGTGGAATTTTCAGCACGCATTGTCTTTATTTCGGCGGAAAGAGCGAGATACAGCGTGAAGTTAAAAAAAAAAAATTTCTAAAAAAAATACAAAGTATTATTTTTTTAGGTAGAGGGCTTAGGGCCAGTATTCCGCGTAACACTGATAGTGGAAAACACATCAAATGATAAAGCTGTTATCGGTCTCTCCATACTTTTCCATGTACATTCAACTAATTATAAAGTAAATAATCCATATATAAGGGTAAGTGTATTCAAATATAGCATTGGTAATTTATTTTTTTAAATTTATTTATTTTTTTCTAGCAAATTTTTTTTTTTCTGTGTGGATTTTTTTTAGGCCATGATTATAAGACCATGAACGTTCTGTGAGTCAGTATTGTCTGTAATTGCGGTGGTCGTCAATTCGATCTCTACTCGCGGGAATTTGTTTCCATGCCCTGGTAAGGACAAAGTGTGGCGTAGAGTTCCGCTATACGACATAGAATGTCTCAATTTCGGTTGGAAACTTGAGAATGAAGTGGCTTCTGTCTGATATTAGGCTTAATCTGTTTGACCTGCTATTTGCGAGATGGTAACTTTAACGTAAGAAACGCAACAGATTTTGAGTTTAGTTCTCACTGGAAAAAATATTATTACTAACTATTTAATGTTTTCGTGTCTTCGCTCTGGTAACGAGGCAAAGGGCGGCGTTGAGTTCCGCCACTTAACACACTTAAGACATTCAAATGCCCCAAAAACGCCAAAAAGTGAGGAACGGAAGTGTCTTAATGGGCATGGTGTGTCTTAGGTCCTACATTAGGTTCCCCACTTCCCCATGCCTCATCTGTCACGTGCGGGACGCAGCGTGAAGTTAAAATAAATTACTTCACTTAGCTTCACGCTATATCCCTAGCAGGGTAGGCAGAGAGAACGAAACGTCTCCGGGGGTGAATAGAAAAAAAAGGAAAAATACTTTTATGTTATGTTATGTGATTTAAATTTGATTGTTTGTCAACAGGTGCCATTAATAGCTCCAAAAAATAAAATAAAATTCCCAACTAAAATCGAAGAAACATTCGGTGAAAATATCAATCCGGATATATTCTTTCGTAATATAACTGGACAGGACGAAAGTTCCGTTATCAAAGTATTGCTTCTAAAAGAGGGGAAAGAGAACCCGGTACTAGCGGCGACGGTCACTATGCCGCCCACTGATCCAATGATGATACCATACGATAAGATACAGAATGCAAATGGTTTTAAACAAGATACAATTAATGTGGATTAAGTTTGTGAAATCTATTTTTTTAGATATTACAAATTATGATTTATTTTTATTTATTTGTCTTTATTGCACACGAAACAATAAAAAGGGAAAAAAAAATAATAATATCAAGAAACAGAAAAAAAGGCATGCAAAGGCGGCCTTATTGCTTCAAGCAATCTCTAACAGGCAACCTTTAGGATTTAAAAATTTATATAAAAACAGACTTAAGAAAAGAAGATATGATGTTGTGATGTCGTATTAAATGATTTTAATTTGTGTTTGCAGATTTTCTTGTTTATTTGATCATTTTAAATGAAACACTTTTAAACGGACGCGTATATTGATTTGTATGCACTTTTTGGACCACACCACACTAGACGACCAGATACAGTAAGCTCATTCTGCAAGAATCCAGGGCAGTACGCTAGGTAATTAAGGAATCGTTGGCGGTAGTTTGATATAATAATTATATCAAACGACAGACAAACGCCACCTCAGTCTACCCGTGACCATCGACTTCTGTAAAGTGTTGGAATCGTCTGGTTTCCAAAAAATACATACTAATCAATTTACGCGATTAATCCGTTTAAAAGTTCATTTAAAATGTGTAACAATCGCGAAAATCAAAGACATTATTATATGCTAATTGTTTTTTCTCGTGAAAAAATATATTCCAAAAAAGTCGCAAAAAAACATTGCGACTTTTTGGAATATCGTCTTCTCTTTTTCTTGGAATTACGGTGACATTGACAATTTATGACGTTTCTACACACTTTTTACAAATGATTTTATTTATTCTGTTTTCAACAGTTGCTCTTTTCAAAATATCAATTATAGTAGATATATAACACGGTTAGCATCCTGAGTGAGTACCAACAGCATTTCATTTATTTTTATTTTATCATGATAACATTCTTGAATGGAATAATATGCTTTGCCCAACAATATATTTTTAACTTTCACTTAAAATTTTTGAAGAGGCAAATTTAAAATTACTTGTGGAATTTTATTATACATACGTGTACCATGTCCCATAAAAGTCTTACTTACTTTTTGAAGACGAAAACTAGGTGTGATCAGCTTGTTTTTACTTCTTGTATTGATATGCTTCTTGTATTGATATGCTTTAATAAATTGTGGCTATTTTTCCGAACAAGTATTATATTATCATAAATGTACCGTGATGCCACCGTAATTTAAAATTAGCCATTAAATCAATTTTTGTCTTACAGAAGCAAGCTATTCGCGCAACCGACAACTTTTTGCAGTGTACAGTTTAGGGCTGTCGTGAAGCAGCAGTGGTGTAGAGTTTACCAGTTAGCTTCTTCATGATTTGTAATTGCTGACAATATACGTCTGTCCTAATCGTCTGGCCATATATGAGAAACCTGTAGTGAATGACACCGGCACTAGTCTACCAAACGTTTACAAGCAACTTCTTTGGGCCAGTTTTTGCTTGAGGCATGATTTGGCTGGCTTACTAAGGTCGAATAATTGCGATTAGCATTTCCAATTATCATAGACAATCTACTTTTGATAACTGGTAATGATTGGATTTAAAACTTTCCATTACCGTGCTGGTCAAGTTATGTAAAGCCGCAGTCGACGTGCGCTTGCTGGTTTGATTTAGTCAGTTCGAAGTATCCACCTTTAAAGACTTTTAATCTTCCAAATTTATTTCAAGTGGATCAAAATAGTTTTACCACTAACATCTCAGCTTGTAGCTAAGTCAAACGTGGTTTGCGATGGATCCACATCCTCAACAGCCGTCAATTCTTGAGCATCAACTTGGCTTCCCGGCCAATCAAGGGACGTATTTTGCAATTCGAAATCTCCAGAAAGAAACAAAAAAGTTCTGTGTTTCTTCACATCATTACCCTTTGAGCCGTTCCGTTGGTGGGATGCAAATTCCACTGGTCACGGTGGCATTTGCACCCGTAAATAACGCGATATTTAAAGTTTATCATTTTGTAAATAGAGTGACGTAAACAAAAAAAAAACAGAAATAAAAAGAGAATGACGGTTAATAAATCACAAATACATGTGTAAATAGCTGTATAAATTTAAATTTTGAAGATGTAGAGATGATATATTACTTGTATAGATGTAGTATCTCATGTGTCAATGTGAGATCATATATATAAACATGAAATCATATGTGTAGTTGTGAGATCAAAGGTGTGGATGTAAGGTCACATGTGTGTGTGTAAAATCACATGTGGGAATGTCAAGCGTTATGTATACACGTGAGATCACACGTGAATGTCAGACAACAAATGTGTATGTGGGGTCACATGTGTAAATATGAGATCACGTATGTGTATGTGATGTTATACGTGAGGATATGAGGTCACACGTGAATATGGATACGGATGGATAATACAAACCTGTATGATTCTAAAATTACATGTGTTCATATGAGATCATATGTATAGATCTTAAATCATGTGTGTTAATGTGAGAGCACATGTGTGGATGTGAAACTACACACGTCGAAGCGAAATCACATGTGTGGATGTGAGATCACATGTGTGAATGTGATATCACATATGTGAGTGTGACATCACACGTGTAATGTGCAATAACATGTGCCAATGTAAAATCATATGTACGGATGTCAGATCACATGTGTGAATTTGAGATCATATTTGTTCTTTTTTTTCATCCATTATTTTTTCTTCTTTACGTTTTTTCCTGAACTCTTTTGCAGTGACATGTAATGTCGGACACATTTAATAATTACATAATATTTTCTACAAAATATTTGTAGTAGTTTCACGTAGACGTGTAAAAAGTTTTATAAAGATCATTTATAATAATCAAAATGCGGCGTTGAGTTCCGACACTCAAGACGCAATGCTTTAAATTCGGTGGGAAGTAGGGATCGTAATGGAGTGTCTTAACACTAGGTTCCTAAGTTCCCTCTCCTTACCCTGCCATGTGCGGTATACAGTAAATATTTGTGTTATTAAAATTCATAGTGTAATGTAATGTCGCTTCTTCCACACGATTTTTTTTTTAAATAATTTAGACATATGTGCTACACATTGAAATATCTTTAAAAAGTCATATTAAGGACGTAGGCATCAGGATCATGCAAAGACGCATTTAAGGTAGGTAAGTAGAATTGAAAATATATACATACAAACTATCAACGCAGACGCGGCTTCGATCGCCTAATTTTATTATTATATCTACTATAGCCAAATTATACAAAATAGTTATACGCTACAATTATTGTCTTTGCTGCTGCTGTTATTCTGATGTATAAGGTGTTATTGTAAAGTCTCATTTTAATATTTTCTTTTATTTAAGCGTGGAAGTGAAATAAACATTCTTCCTCACAAATTTCCATATTTACAATATCAAGTAGAATTAATCTTTTACTGCAAAGTGTTCCAAACGTTGGGTTCCCAAAAAATGCTTACCAATCAATATACGCGATTGATCCGGTTGAAAGTGTTTCATTTAAAATGTGTAACAATCCGTAAAAAAATGGCCGAAAGCCATTACATTACAATTAATATTTCTTCAGGATATACTAAAAAAAATCATCAATTAACAATCAATTTTATTAATCGGCTATCGAAATACATTATCAATGGAAAGTGACGTTTGATAAGATTTGCCCACACCGGGCTTTGATACTAAGTCACATTTTACTATTTTTAGATATGATTTGTACTCTGCTTAATTACGAAGGTGATATTATATCACTTGGAAGAATGTTCAGTTAGTATCTACAGATATATTAAATTAGTCGTAATAACTTTTAAATTAGTCTACTGATATATAACTTTTAAATTAGTCTACTGATATATTACGACGATCGTGGTTCAATTCCTACTTGGTTGGGAGGAAGTATCGTCGGGAGTTTGATGCATTTTCATTATTCAGATCTATTTGATACGCTATAATAGATTGATTATTTATATTTATAGTAAATCTGTATATAATTTCTTATTATAATTTCTTATATACATAGTATGTATTATAATTTCTTATTCTTAATATATAGTATGTATTATAATTTCTTATCTGTTTCACTGTTTGTGCATTTGTACGCACTTATCTCAGAAACGGCTAACCAGATTTATTCACAGTTTTCACTATGATATTTAAGCAATCGTCCTTTAACATTTACTGTGTATTTATTTTGAATCCGTTAATAAATGAAAAAGTTACGTCAGTTGAATATTTAGTGCGATAAAATTACTACAATTGTTTTTATTTAAAATGTCTGAAATAGTTAGTAATAATAGTTTATATTTTATAAATGTTGTTTTGAAAGTATATTTTATAATTTCAGAAAGTGTATATTATAGAAAAGTTATATGCCGACAATATTACAAGCAAGTTTTGAAAAATATGATATCATACTATTATTATAAATGTTAATTTAACTTTGTTTGTTATACGTTTACGGCAAAATTACATTTTCTTAGAATACATATTCTTAGAAATACTAAGAAAGACATTTACTTATAAAATATATAACTCGACTTAAAAATTAGTTCTTTGTTCTCTAGAAAATTGCACAGCAAATTATATACAAAGAAAAAATTGTAAAGATGCGAAATTATCACTACAAGTAATGTCTTCCAGCAATCCATTCAAAAGAGTCAACTTAGAAGAGCACATATGGCGTGGTGCAACAAATAAAGAAACAACATATACCTATATTGATCTCAGGAATAACATAAATAATATTAAAATATTTATAAAATTGCACAAAACCTATCTCATAAGCTGTGTTAAATAGACTAGGCACATACTAAGAAAATAATTTTTCACTATATTTAAAATCAGTTAATGACTTAGACTGCCTTATTGTTCTATGTATATTCCATAGCTTTGCTGCTTGGACAGTAAACGATTCATGTGGCAAAGGATGCGATACAAAGGTACTTCAAGTAAATTATCTTTCTTGGAGCGGAAGAGGCAAGAAGGGAGTTGAAGCGAGAAAGGGAAAGCGTTGCTTGAGGTAAATTGGAATTTCCGGGTGAAAGAGGATTAATGGAAAATAGAACAGAGGAATAATGGAAAATAAAGATGGTACTTTAAATGAGTATGAAGTTTTCAACGTTCTTTCACAGGAAGCCATCCAAGCCTCGAGCGTTGCTGAACTTGCCCCAATTTGTTTAGTACGGCGATAAATCCAGGTCTGTATAGACCAGTTTAGTAAGAGTGAATGGGCTAAGGCTATTTAGCTTTTATCGGTAGTAGGTAGCAGGTTCTTCCATCATGTTAATCAACCGCATATAGTGCAGTACAACTTGGCTCAATTGAAATGTTTAAAGAGTTCATGAAAGAGTGCTGTCCTTATACAATAGACGGGTGCACTCGGCAGTACCATATCGTCAGCGTAGCTAATATTGCTTAGACATACATCATCTATGTAACAGCCGACTCTTGGTACTGCTATGCTCAGCTATCAACCCATTGAAGTAAATATAAAAAGGGTTGGCGATGTTAAACCCCCTTGTCTCACGCCACACTCCAGACCATACGGTCGAGACAACGCTCCCTCTCATTGATGACTTGATTTCCATACCAATACTGAAGAATGTTAACGTTAATAAGCTCTAGAGGCAAACCTCTTTTCTGTAGTTTCCTCCATAAAATATTGTATGAGACCAGGTGGAAGGCCTTAGAGAGATCAAGGAAACAGGCAACTATTGGTGTTTTTCTCTTAACGTATTAATTGACAGCACTCTTAAGACACAACACGAAATTAAATAATTTCAATATTAAAAATCAGTTTTATATTTTAAATTTCAGTTTTAATGGAGAATACAAAAGTGTAAAGACAGATATTCCGACTAATATCGTGACTTTTTATACTAATATAATACAATGACGGCAAGCTAATATGTATCATGGATAAATCTGATTAGACTTATCAGAACTGAATTTAGAATAGTAAGGAATCTGAGGCCTGTCGTGGCGTAGCGGCACAAGCGTGTGACTGTAACCGACAGGTTCTGGGTTCGATCCCCAGTCGAGAAAATGAAATATTTAATATTTTCAATTTAAATATTTAATGTTTCATTTTTTCGCTCTGGTAATAAGGCAAAGCGCGACGTTGAGTTCCGCCACTCAACACGCAATGCCTCAAATTTGGCGGAAAGTGGGGAACGGAAGTGGAACGGAGTGTCTTGACACTAGGTTCCCGGGTTCCTTCTGCCTACTCTGCCTCGTGCGGGATACAGCTTGAAGGTAAAAAAAAATGTATTAAATTTTAGTACACACATCACAGTCTTAAAAAAAGTTCTGTAAAAGTTGGTTTTCGTATTCTATATCAGATCGTCCCATCCGGGACTCGTATCTCTTAGATGACTATGTAAAACGTTTTTAAAATTGATCTAAAATACTTTTTAAGATTGTACTTCACTCTCATATTTTAATTTATTTTTCTACCAAGAAACTATTACAAAAAACGTTGTTAACTTCTTTGGATCAATATCACATTAAAATGAAAAAAAAAGAAAGTATTTATTAAAAAAACAATAAAAATAAAATAATACTGAAAAAAAAAAATGGAGAATGTCGCTGCAATTGAGGCTGTGGTAGATTATTATATTTCCTTTCATCTTATATACTATCCCTAGTAATATTATAAGATCTGCCCTACTTGGGTATTAAAGTGGTTACATTAGTGATATCCTCCTTAACAAGGAAGTCGTAGGGGACATGTGCCTATTACATACACCAATAGTGCAACTGCATCAAGAGTGCAAGCAAATTAGAATTATGTACTACTGTTACTTTATGGTCACGCATCTCTCATATAAAAAAAGATAATATTACGATCTAAGAGCTTAATTCATTCCACGATTCACTGAATTCCGTGATATAAGGTGTTGAGCGGAACTCAACGCCGCGTTTCGGCACAACAGACAGAAACATTAACAATGTATCTGAGAACGTTTGACCCATAATTGCACGTGCTAAAGTTTATATATCTACTAAAATGATTCATTTCAATTTATTGTATTATTTTTTATATTATAGTATGGATTATGTATTTATTTGTAATTATGATAACGGAAAATAACTGATACTACTAATATTTTTTATGATCAAACAGCATTATATGAAGAGTATCTACCTTTATATATAATTATAAAGCTAAAGTTTGTTTGGTTTACCGCGTTAATCTCAAGATTTACTGGTGCAATTTGAGAATTATTTATGCATTGGATAGTCTATTGATCGAGGAAGGATATAGACTATATTACATGACGATACATATATATAGGAATGGAGAAAAATAAATAAAATTAAAACCAACAAACTCGAGAATTTCCGTGCGTGCTCTAAGCAAACTGTTGAAGCTGCGCGAAAAACATGAGTGCCAGAATTGTTCAACTTTAAAAGTTCTAAAATAAGTCCAAAAGAGAATATTTATATCTCCCAATCTCGTTATCTCATTAACCATTTTAACGTTTTACAAATAACATAAAAATAAAGGTTTATTTTCGAAACAATTTTAAAATCGCCTTTTACGGCATTTCAAAAAACTAATATTTGAGAGGATATAATAGTTGTCGAATACCGTTGCGTAGAGTGTGGTACGCAGTACGACTCAGTGGCCTCAGCGCATAAAGTATATCTTTAATACTTATTATCTATATTAATTATTATAAAGCACTTTAATCTAAGAAGCTACTTTAGATTTACAAAAATATTTTGTATGAGATAATCGCCTTACCGAGAAAAACATGTAATTAGTTTTCTTTTTAATTCGACCATGCGGGCGGAGCCGCAATCATAAGCTAATATATTATTATCATGTTATATTTTTTTCTGTGGACCATATACTTTTCTTTACTATACAATTGTCATTACCATCCGTCTTGCAAGAAGTTCCAATAAATATAATAGAAAAATAATTTATAATATTACGCAACAGGTTGATTGCTCGACGAGGCAAAGCGAAGAGTTTAGTCTGGCCACTCAACACAGAATGCCTCCAGAATGCAACGGAAAGTGGAAAATGAAAGTGCTGAAATGGAATGTCTTAAAATTAAGCTACCTAACAACTAAACCCGTCAGTAATGGGGTGTAATCTTTGAGGTCACAAGAGTCATCTACGTGGTGATTGTGAAACCTGTAATGATGTACTCAGCATGTGCGTGGTGGTAGCTCTTGAAGGTGATACAAGATCAGCTAAATGCGTTTCAGACTCATTTTGGTTAGAAGATCTGTAAAATAAGAGTCTCTTTTGTAGCCGCGTTATAGCTCTCTGAGCTATTGTCATTGAATACCTATAAGAATTATAGAATATGCGTTCGTGTCTTTACTGACTAAAGATTGCCTCCCATCTAGTAAGTCACATCCATCCACTTAGCTTCACGCCGTATCCCGCTCATGACAGGGTAGGCAGAGGGACCTTGGGAACCTAGTGTTAAAATACTCCCTTCCACTTCTATTCTTGACTTTCCATCAACATAGGTAGCTATTTAAATTACAGTTGGCTTGAATTATTGGTTGAATTTCATTGATCTGCATCATATCGAGGTCACCCAGACTTTCACTGGTAGTAGTAAAATTGTGAAGAAAGTTAGATTAGTCCTATGTTCATAGGATAAAAGAGAAAGAGAGCTTAAAAATAAATCCGCCTGCTTGATCTTCCAGTTTGAACTCTACGCCAGGACGAGAGGATATCACAGTACAGATATATACACTGACAGGAGTAATCAAGAAAAGATTCCGCCCTCATATAGAGCTATTCAAAATAATGTCGACAACAGTTTTTGCATTGTTATTCGTTCATCTGAAAATTAACGAGTGATGATAGCATTGCAGAATGTTTGTGTCAGTTCTAGCTAAAAAATACCTTCGACCTGCGAATGCGATTAAGACACACGTGAGTCGGTAATGGAATTTCCAAGATTTGCTGCTAACCGGTAAGTGGAGCTACAAGCACAAGTCAAGATAGAGAGAGGCAATTTTTCCGAACATTATGGAGGATGCTTACTCTCGACCGGTTCTCCTTCATTACTTTGCCAAAAGGTTTTTAAGGCACACGCAACATGTAAATCTAGACATCATCCAAATGGGTGAAGTAGGTCTTACCACTATAGGTTTGGCTCTCTACAGGGATGAAAACAGCGAAAAGTTAAGTATAAACTTCTGAAAATCTAAAAATCTACAAAAATAGGAATACAACAACGTCAGCAGCCAATGAACAAGCGAGAGAGGCTGTCGTAACAAATATGGAATTTGGTCAAACTTAATAAAGGGATCACGAAGAGAATTAGACAAGTTTCACTACGTGATATACGACGATGCTTTGATAGAGATGCCATGGATAAAGAAGAAGATCTCTCTGAAGCTGAAGGAAATTCAATTAATTGGAAATGTTACCAGCTACCCTATATAGAGTAAGAGACCCTATTCAAAGTGTCGTACTGTAGATGGCCACTAATCCTCAGCAAGCAAAACCTGTGGTGTACTCTCAGGAGCGCCGTGGACGTCGGCTTTACCCTACGAGAGATATATCTATTTCGAAGGCTATAAATGATATAAAAATTACATTAGTACGAAAGACCTTATGCACACTCTTTATCTCACGTTTACGAAGGTGAAAGGATCTCTGATCGGCCAGGGATGAAGAAAATGGCTCGAATGTGCTAACAATTCATGAGGCTCAGAGCGAATGTTGTGGTTGTCACCGTATTAGTATATAAGTTTAATTTTTGTTAATTGTGCTCAAGATTTTTGCTAAATATATGGTTAAATAAATAACCTAGCTCCAGCTGTATGATACTGTTTCGCAATTGTTCATAATAGTATTGCTTATAGGTACTTGTACGTACTACAGCGGAAGCAATATCGATGCGACCAAAATGCTAATTCGGAACGCGACGAGGGCAACGACAAAACGCATCGTTGAATATAATTTAAAAAAGATGGTTTTAAAAGATAGAGAAGCAGTGGAAGCCTTTTCCACCATATCGGTCATGCTTTTATCCTGGTACAAAATTCCTCAAACGCAAATCTAAGGTATATTAATATCTCTTAATTTTATATATTGATATCTGTCGTGACGCACGTGTGACTATAAACGCGACAGGTTCATAGGTAGGGTTCCATTGCCACTCGAGGCAAAGTCGATGTAAAGTGCGCGGTTGAGTTTCGCCATTCAACACGCAATCATACATTTGACAAAATAAAGCTGTACTATTTATCGCTCTATTTCATTCCTAATTAGATATTGCTAATTACGAGTAGATATATCTAACTATTCTTGACTTCCTGAATAGATGGCATCTATATTTGGTGATACTACGATCTTTGATATTCGCGATTAAGTAATTAAATATATAAAGCACTTTTTTGTAATTGCTTAACATATTTTTTTAAATAGCTGACCAGAGAAATGAATGAAAGTGAAACAGGGTGTCTTCACACTAGGCTCCCATGTTCCTTCTTCTTACCCTGCCATGTGCAGGATACAGCGTGAAGCTGATCTGTCCCCATGCACTACATTATATTTTACAGCCTCATTAGAAGATTATTATTCCGACAACCAGTACCATTTACCTGGCAATCAATATTGACTTGTCGTTGGAATTGTATCGATGCCTTCGCTAAACAAAGCCTCTCAAAATTAAAAGCTTGCAAAAAAAATAATTTCAAGCAAATATTTTGTGACTTATACAAATATTAACACTGTTCTCTGAAACTAAGTAACTAAGTACTAAGGAAGTTAACGGTTAGTTTAGGTCTAGCGAGGCACATACTCGTATATCTACTACATTTAAACAATTAAATACTGTGTCAAAAAGTACAAAAAAAATCATAGTTCATACATAAAATAAAAAAAAACTATTTAATAATAATGCATTTTAAAAAGATGGGTTATACATATAGAACGAATGACCCCATGTGAGTGTATCTTTTTCTATCAAACCTTGTTCATCGTTATGATTATTGGCAATGTTTTATAAAAATCGAAACAGCAGCTAAAGAGTCCTAAAGCCCAAAAGAAATAATGAATATTTCAAGTCCGGGGCTTTTAGAATTAAAGAAAAAATGTTTACCGGATACACTTGTATAGATATTATTTAATGCAACAATATTAACAAGCTAACTTTCGTGATAAAATGATAAACGTAAGTATCGATAAGTTATGACATTAATTGATATTGCACTAAAGTGATAATCGTAGGGGACTGTTTTAATCTTTTAATATTTATCCATATTAAATAATATATACTTATAATAAATCTATAACCGATCACTGTCTGTACATGGAAGATATTCAAAATAAATTAAAATTCAAAATATTCTTTATTCAAATAGGCTTTAGCAAGCACTTTTGAATCGTCACAACATAAAATTACCACCGGCTCGGAATGCAGTTCTGCTGAGAGGAGCCGGCAAGAAACTCAACAGTTGCTCTTTTCAATATCGAATAAAGTCACAATTTCATTGTTTAATACAATGGTGACTATTCTTCACGAAATTCAAATGACCTTAATTAAATACATTTTTATCATTCAAATATTCTTCGACAGTGTAGTACGCGTTCTTAATTAACATTACTTTAATATTTACTTTAAACTTCTCAAGTGGCAAATTCAAAATACACTGCGGAATACTATTGTAGATACGTATACTCAGACCCATAAATGACTTATTTACTTTTTGGAGGCGGTAACTAGGCGTCACAAGTTTCTCGTCCCAATCGTGTGTCTGTCACTGTGTTTGCTATAGCACAGAATATGTTGCCGGACAAACAAAATATTGTAAAAAATATATTGAGAAGCAACCGTAAGAATACCTGTATCCTTAAAAACATCTCGCAGAGAATCTCGAGCTTTAAGATTATAAATAGATCTTACGGCTCTTTTTTGCAGTATAAATATTGAATTTATATCGGTAGCGCTGCCCCATAGTAGCATCCCATCAGCATATATTAAAAAAAGTCTTATACGGCAATGTTCATTAATTATAAGGGCCGAAAATAGTGATTTTTTTTTTGTCTGTATGTCTGTCTGTGCGCTAGTACTCGGTCATCTCAGAAAAATAGAGATCCAAGTTCCCTCCGTCTACCCACGTTATATGCGAGATTGTTTTCATTATCATAGCAAATTAACACAAATATTTTTACTTACTTTCTAGTAGATATATTTTTTTAGCTTTAGCGTGTTTTAAACATATTTTTAACTATTTATTTCTTTATTTTTTTATATTATCGCCGGTGTTGTCACCGGTGTTTGATTATTGTGTTAAATTTCATGTAGATCCGACGTTTCAAAATCGATCAAAATCGCCATCACACATAACTACATACACACATTCATACATACGACCGAAGCGAATAAAAGCGTTAAAACAAACATATATTAAACACTTTCATATTACATTGATGATTTTAACGCGGTTTTCAATGACAGAGTATTTAAGGAGTGAGAATAACATGTTGAGGTGCGCTATATGAAGTAATGGTTAAAATTTTATGTGCTAATTTCAGAATGTATTTGTGAGTCAGCAGGAAACACAACTTGTTTGACAAACTTAAGTTAACTACACATACCCCGTCTACCAAGTGTTACGAATGAACTACAAATATCAGTTTGTAATTGTTTTTGTTTACAGCCTCTCTTCAATTTAAAGTTAAAGCCTTCTTTCTACCTTTAAATTTTAAATTTTCCAATATTTTTCCTGTTTGGCAATCATAAGTCCTCACTTCAAAATTAAGTAGGGGAAAAATCAATATAATTTCAATTCTTACAAAAAGCAGCAAAACGATGCTCTCTTTTAAATTGGGTTGAATTATAAGATTCTTACTGCGCATCCTTTGGACGGTCCCTTGATCGCAGACCTCGATATTTAATGTAAAATTTAGCGTGATACTTTCATGTAACACCGTGATAAATAAAAAAAAAGAAAAAATAAAGTTTAGGTTAAAAAAGCTTTAACACAAGGATAAAGGAGATGTCCGGTTAAGGGCTTCTCTGCGAGGTACATAAGTACGAAAACCTAAAAATATACTATAGCACTCACTCAATCACGTTTGCAGCTTCACGTTGTATCCCGCATACGGCAGGGTAGGCAGAGGGAACTTGGGAACCTAGTGTTAAGACACTCCGTTCCACTTCTGTTCCCCACTTTTCGCTGATTTTGAGGCATTGGGTGTTGATGGGCAGAACTCAACGCCGCGTTTTGCCTTTTTACCAGAGCGAAAAAATGAGAACATTACATTTTTAAATAGAAAACATTAAATATCTCACTTCTTCTAGTGGGAATCAAACCCACAACTTGTCGGTTACAATCACGCGCTTGTGCCGCTGCGCCACGACAGGTCTCAATATACTATATGTTTCCGTCTGTCATAAGCACTATTTCGACCTGTCTGAGCCATGTGATTTCGGCTTAGAATAGGATCACCCTGATACTGATGGTGTCGTAAGAGGCAACTAAAGTGCGTGTGGTAGAGTCACGTTGTCAGCAATGACAACACGCATGGGCATGGGATGGTCGGGGCTGGTAATACCAGCCCCGGCATTTAATACCGGCGTTAAGTTGTGGTTTCGGCCACTGCGTTTCGCATTGGGTAATGCCGGGTCCTGGTGCCCATACACCTTATAGACCGGCAACGCTCCTGTAGCTCTTCTGGTGTTACACGGGGTAGTGGGCGACGGTGATCACTTACCATCAGGTGACCCGACCGCTCGTTTGCCGTATCTTTCCATAAAAAAAAAATCTGCGAGATACACCATAGTAACCAATAATACTTCTAATGTTGAATATACTCGTATTGGAAAACATTTAAAAACTATTTTAAAATATATATTTTTTTCCTAATTCCGAATAATAATAATTCATGCTTACTTTTGATAAGCAAACATTGATTATGAAAGCCATTTCGAGGATATTGACCTTCAAGCCTTAGCAAGGTCTCGAGGCTTTAATATTTTGTACACGTAAAATTATTAAATCAATCTTGTTCTTGGCGTTGTTATGAGTTATATTTTTTTTTTGTCGCAATTACTAAACTTCTAAATACAGAGAAATTATTCAATGTATCTGAAGATGACGTGGAGAATATTATAAAAGAAAATAAATGATTTTAAATATAGTTAAGCATTGCTTGTGTGGGACGCACGACCCTTGATTGTCACCTTATGCTTTATATATATATACTCAACTCAAATTAGCTTCACGCTGTATCCCGCACGAGGCAGGGTAGGCAGAGGGAACCCGGGAACCTAGTGTAAAGACACTCCGTTCCACTTCTGTTCCCCACTTTCCGCCGAATTTGAGGCATTGCGTGTTGAGTGGCGGAACTCAACGCCGCGCTTAGCCTTATTACCAGAGCGAAGAAATGAAACATAAAATATTTAAATTGAAAATATTAAATATTTCACTTCCTCGACTGGGGATCGAACCCAGAACCTGTCGGTTACAGTTACACACTATATATATATATATATATATATATATATATATATATATATATATATATATATATATATATATATATATATATATATATATATATATATATATATATATATATATATATATATATATATAATATATATATATATATATATATATATATATATATATATATATATATATATATATATAATATATATATATATATATATATATATATATATATATATATATATATATATAGATATATATATATATATATGTATATATATATATATATATATATATATATATATATATATATATATATATATATATATATATATATATATGTATATATATATATATATATATATATATATATATATAATATATATATATATATATATATATATATATATATATATATATATATATCTATATATATATAAAGTATAATTAATAAAATAATGGTTAATCATAATATATTTTGTGGCCCATGGTGGTACGGTTGTGGGTTCGATGCCCCTGTTATTTATTTATTATATATTTATGTTTATACAAGAGGAGTGTCAGCGGTGTGACTAAAGATTTCCATTAGATAAGCCGATAGCACTTGAGATGACCCATTTGATATGTTGTAACGTTGATATCTAAAAAAAGTATGCCACCATAAATTTTCCGCAACAAAACTGGGTGTGGATAATAAAATATTATGTGACTTTTTAACTTTGCCAATTTTTTAGCGTTACAATTTGCTTTATATATTTCTTTTTCCACCTTAGTGTAATAATATAGCTTGAAGATAAAACGATAATAACAATGAATGATGTGTATTGTTATGTTTCTGTAATTGGTATCATTTTTTTTAAATATCGGTCAAGTGAGAGTTGGATTCACTCGTGAGTTCCGTATCAATTCCAGAAAGTAAAAATTAGGGTTCGCCGACTTTAGCTTACCTATTCATTAGTTTCGTATGAAATGAACTAAGATTATAAATTTGCAATATTTTTTTGCTATGAATTATTTATAACTTTTTCTAAGTAATTTAATTTTTTAGATACACAGAAAACGTGGCGATTTTTATACAAAAGGCAGTACACACAACGCCTTAGCGCTCGTATCTTTTGATTGAGTTTATATAATACTTTGATTTCTTCTGTGCTTCCAAGGAGCTGTACATATATGTATTCAGTACTAATTTAACATTGATACTTTCACGCAAATACAAACGGAAAACAGTCATTGTATGGGGGCTTCAAAATGGGGCCTTATTAAAATGAATATAGAATATATAAATCGGACACGGATGGATCGTCCTGTCCACTGAGAAGACCGACGATCAGGTCAAAACGGACCAGTCGTAGTGCAAACACCAAATTCTTAAGAAAAACTGTGGGTGTAACCATGCCTTTGATGTTGAACTATAGGTATACCAATTTGTAAATCAATCTAGAATTATCGATGATTTTGTAATTGTCAATGTTACAATTATTTCGTTTTGAATATTATCATCCACATTTCTTAATTTTATATTTAATTCTATGCTTTCAAATTATATATTTCTTCATTTTGTCTTTCTTCATTTCCTTTCTCCTCCTCCCACCATTTGGCCCAGGCTGCGCTAATTCAGCCATGAACATCGTGATCGATGCCTCCAGACTCGTGCATAACGGATCCGAGGTACCTGAACTTTTCCGACTTAACGGCTGGTTCAGTACCTGTATGGATAGTGCTCGAGTCCGGTCTCCCACGACAAGCCATTTACTCGATCTTCGAAATGTGTCGAGCTTAACACCGCCGTTCTCAAGCGTACTATTCCAGAGGTTCACTTTATGCTCTAGCGTCAGCCGGTTCTCTTCAATGAGTGCTATGTCATAGGCATACATCGTACGACAGTATTGAATAAGAATGGGCTAAGAGCTGAGCCCTGGTGAACCCCTACTGTAATCTGGAAAGGTATGGTTAGGCCAACGGCAGTCCTAACCATGGAAGCGGAATTGTTATATATACATATCTTTTATAATCTCAATATAGGCCTCAGGGATCACTTTCAAACGCAATGCCCACCAGATACACTGATGAGGCACACAGTCAAAGGCCTTCTGCAGATCTAAAAAAGCCCCATGCAGACTTCACCTCTTTTCCCTGAATGCCTCGAAGTGTCCATGCCATCAAAGTTCTTAGGGCAAAAATGGCGTCTATGAGTAAGTAGTGTCTTTTTTTTGGATGTTAAAAAATGTTACAAAAAATGCTAAACAAAACATCATGTGATTAATGGACGGCCCCTTAGGCGGTGGGTCGTGATGAAGACAGCACGGGTGATAAGTGTTCAGCAGCTCCTGGAAGTAGCTTTTCCATCTCTCCTTCACAGAAGCGTCATTACAAAGCAACGTGCCCTTGGAATCACGGGCACGTGCCAGTTTGTATATTAGCTTCTGCCCCTCCAGAGTTACATACTTATATTACTCAATATATTCTATAGTTAAATCAGTTATCTTTTTTTATAACTTTAATAACTGTCGGTTTTCTTTGTATGTTATTGTGACAAAGTGAATTGTGCTGAACTGCCACGCTCATAATGTTTTAAATTAAGAACCGAATTGAGTTTTTGCCAGCTTCTCGTTGTATCCCGCACGTGGCAGGGTAGGCAGAGGGACTTGAGAACTTAGTGTTAAGATACTCCGTTCCGTTTCCCGCCTTTCGCCGAATTTGAGGCATTGTGTGTTGCATGGCGCAGATCACGCTGCATTGATTTTAATCAGGAAAAGTTTAGTACCCATTTTAACCTAAGTTAGTAAGTGAATTAGTTATGTAAATAAAACAATCTTTTTATATATTTCTGAAATACTTAAATCTGTGGTCACAGGTAGGTTGAAGTGGCATTAGTCTTTCAATTGACACTATTATTTAGAGTTACCGCACATTGATTCCAAAGGTTCTAGGAGTAAGTCTCAGGAGGTTAAAGAGTTTCCTAGTCTTGCCTAGTCTATTTAAATATTATCTAAATATTTAATTTCCTCAAGCGAGGATCGAACCCACAACATGTAGCGTTTACAATCGCACTTTTGCACCACGAAATGCCTTATAGGTCAGGATAATTAAATATTAAAAAAACAACCATTACGTGATCACAGATCCGCCTTCTGATACATTTATAATACTTTACACTATCTACAAATTTTCTTTTGATAAAATGTAATTTTGTATTGATTGATTTATGTTCGGTGTAAAAAAATATATAACTTTGCGACGTTACGTATCTATAGATAAGATTATAAATATATATTGTTTATACTATTGATTGCTGGTGATGTGTAGTACGTACGAAATTATGAGTGAGTCCTTTCAGATACTTCTAATTAGGGCTGTCAACTTTTGTATGCAAATCAGCGTATAGTTTCGACTTTTGAAATATTGCTTAACAAACGTGGATTTGGTTGCTTAAAATTATTGTTATAGTACTTATAATATCATAGTCATCTTCACGCTGTATTTCGCACACGGCAGCGAGCAGGAACTTGGAAACCTAGTGTTAAGACACTCTGTTCCACTTTCGTTCCCCACTTTCCGCTGAATTTGAGGCACTGTATGTTAAGTGGCGGAACTCAACGTCGCGCTTTGCCTTGAAAAATCAGAGCAAAGAAATGAAAATATTTATTTTGAACATATTAAATATTTCAAATCCTCGAGTGGAGATCCAACCATATACTTAAATATGAAATCTTAATACGGTTAAGTTGCTATTAACAGGTAGCACAGGTATAGGATTGTAAACGCAGTAAATTGAGGGTTTGTATTTATTCTATGTAATATTTTTATTTTCTTCTTCTGATAACGAAGAAAAACGCGATGTTCAATGCCGCCATATTTTTAAAATATTGAAAAATAATGAAATAAGCAGCGACCTCTTCCGTAAGTTCTCCCATTCGTGGCAGAAACACAGCCGAAATCTTTACAGTTTACATATTTCTGTGGATTAATAAAATAATTATCTAAGAGGGATCCCATATTATACTCATTTTTACTGTTATTTAGATAATGATAACTGCGTGCATCCGAATTGCACTGATCATCCTCCTTATATGTTTATATAACTCAAAATGACAGAGGAAAATTGTTGTAAAAAAGTGTGGAAAAGTGGAATTTATTATATTGATAGAAAATTATTAATATTTTTTCTTCAATTCACTACAATGTAGTTATAAAATTATATATCAAACAAAAGACAACCCTATTGCAATATCATCACAATCGATAAGGGCCGTCCTGCGAAAATTTAACGGTCGAGCGCCATGAAAATTTGGCACTTTCGATTTTGCGATCGTTCTACTTCGACCCCTGGTAAGTGATCTTATAAATTATATGGGCTATCGACCTTACCTTAATATATGTAGCTTTCATTTTAGATCCTTTTTATAAACGTTTTTTTAAATATCTTGATGATCAATGTATTTAAATATACTTTTTTGTGTTTCCATATTGTATTTTTCAGTATTACTCGTAGTTATGTTGTAAATTATATACTTCTGTAATTATGATGGCAACATTTTCTCTTCCTTATATTAGGAACTTCCTATAAGATTATTCACTCTTTTACTCAGTATCCCGCACATAGCAGGTCAGGCAGAGGCAACTTAGGAACATAGTGTTAAAACACTCCGTTCCTTTGCCTACTTACCGGCGAATTTGAGGCATAACTTGTTTAATATCACTACTTTTACTACTTTATATGTAATTTAAGTAATCGTATTCGCACCATCGGAGACATCCAGGACAATACCACCCGCGAAATATTAGATTATATTACGTTGACAATCGAACGGCGAGAATATTCTGCGATTTCTTTCTAAATGAACAACTAACTTACTTACTTAGTTTCACGCTATATCGCTAGCGGGGTAGGCAGAGAGAACGGAGCGCCAAACGCTACGGTAACCGTCGAATTTTAGGTACTTTCGTGTAGAGTGGTGAAACTAAACACCGCGCTCGGCCTCATCACCAGAGCGAAGAAATGAACACATTAAATATTTAATTAGAAAATATTAAATATTTCATTTCCTCGAGTGGAGATCGAACCCACAACCTGTCGGATACAGTCACACGCTTGTGCCGCTGCGCCACGACAGGCCTCAAATTATTTAGTTGATGTTTATAAATAATATTGATAAAATTAATGCAATATATAGATATAATATATTATAGTTTTGATAACATAAAGCATACTAAAATCCTTAATTTGTGAGGATGCTAGAGCATTAGAGATAAACACTAAAAATACTCTTAGAGACAGACAATGACGTCCTTGTTTTAACAACAATGTATTTTATAAAACAAGTCAATATAACTTTTATTAATATTTTATTAATTAAGTTAATTTAAATTTTTAGTAAATTAAAAAGAGAAAACCTCAAATTACATGTTCGTTTTTCTATTTATTTTGTTATAATAACAATATTATGGTTGAAAAAATAAATATTGCAGTATTATTTGTACACACATCTAGTGAATGAGACCGTGGAAAGTGCGGTTATGGATAGAAACATCGGTCAATGAACGCGAATCCCCGCAAACAGCGCATACCTTTGCGTCAGGGTAGCCAGCTTGTCTAAAAAAATCGGGAGAGTCGGTAAACAGTATAAAAAAGAACAAAAATGCGTTTAGCTGCAGTAATTTAAAAAATAATTTTGTAAACGTATCTTCAATCTTGTATAGGGAAAGTCCATTCAAAATTGGTCCGAGTGGCAAATCTACCGTGTGCGCACGCGCATGTAAGGAAGAATTTAAGTTTACGCCTTTTGATTACAACAATAGTATTGACTCAAAAATATATATTTACATAGAAGTAAATAATTTAGTTAGATTTTTTACTATTAGTATTCAATGTCAGTTAAATTTAAAAAAGAAAAAAATTACGATAGCTATGGATTTGTTTCCAATTGAGTTCTCACGAATAACAAGTATATATATATATATATATATATATATATATATATAGATATATATATATATATATATATATATATATATATATATATATATATATATATATATATATATATATATATATATATATATATATATATATATATACATTTATATATATATATATATATATATATATATATATATATATATATATATATATATATATAATTTAATAAACGTTGAAACATCATTAGACACTCTTCAGATGTTTAAATATTTTTAAATAGGTATTATGAAGTAGGTGGGTAATTTTTACGACTTTCCTTGACACCGATACCAAAGTCACACATAATGATCTAAGTTGTACCATTGTTTTATTCGATTTGCATACAAATTGAAGATTTAATACGATATAATTGATGTACTAACCTCCATATAACTTTTAAAGTATAAAGAGTGCGTTTGCCTACATTAAGTGCAATAAAAATATTTTTAGTAGTTTCTCTGAGAATAATAAAACGACACGTTTTTAAGTATGTAACAAACAACGTGGATTTCATATAATATATATATTTTTTCCTTTATATATATTTTTTATTATAACTTGTTATTTTGTTTTTTTTACAGTTTTCTGTATTTATGATATTTTATGGTAACTCATTGTCAAAAAAGTGTACCATTTCCATTTCCTAAAGTCTCAAATGGACAACGCTTTTCATATTCATAATATTCAAAGTATTATTTTTTTTATTTACGACAGAATTTTATTATCATTTAATGACTCATTATCATCTTAAACCAAAGATTCCCAACCTTTCATTGATGAGGGACCATTTTAATAATATGTTAGGGTAGCACAAAAGCAAATTGTAATTTTAATTAAAAACTTTATAAAAACTTAACCACTTTTCGTGGATCCAGTAACGGCTTACCTCTCGCTAAATTTTAAATCGTTCACGGACCATATTTTAATTTCTGCGGACTGTTAGTGGTCCACGGACAACTGGATGTGAACTATTGTTTGTTTTCTTTTGTCACGCATATGGCAGGGAAGGCAGAGAACTTGAAAAATTAGTGTTAAGACATTTTTACTATGTTTTAAAGTTACGGTATTCCAGAGGCGCAGGTTCAAATCCTGCTTCGTTCAAAATTTTTATACGCTTTTTAAATTTAAGTTTAGTATAGTGTTAAGACACTTCGTTCCCCATTTCCCGCCTATTTTGAAGCATTGCTGGTTTTTACTGTTGAGTGACGGAACTCAACGCCGCGCTTTAATTTGTTACCAGAGCGAAGAAATTTAAATATTAAATATTTCATTGGCAAATGTGTTATGTATTTCACTTCTTTGAGTGGGGATCGAACCCACAACCTGTCGTTTACTGTTAGACGCTTTTGGCCTTGCGCCACGACGACAGGCCCCAGGTGTCATTGTCCTAAATAACTGCAGGTTTCAGCTACTTTTCATATTTTGCATAGATTTTTTGTATCTTTTTAAGTGGTTTCGATTAAACCATTTTGACTTGCTAGAAATAATAATTGAGGCCTGTCGTGGCGCAGCGGCACAAGCGTGTAACTGTAACCGACAGGTTTTGGGGGTCGATCCCCACTTGGGGAAATGAAATATTTAATATTTTCAATTTAAATATTTAGTGTTTCATTTCTTTGCTCTGGTAATAAGGCAAAGCGCGGCGTTGAGTCCCGCCACTCAACACACAATGCCTCAAATTCGACGGAAAGTGGGGAACGGAAGTGGAAGGGAGTATTTTATCACTAGTTATCAAGGTCCCTCTGCCTATCCTGCCATGTGCGGGATACAGCGTGAAGCTGAGTATATATTTTTAATAATTTAATTAATCTTGTTTTTGTTTCAGATCTCAATTCCAATAAAAATAAACCAAAATGTCTCTTGACGAGGTGAGTACAATAACAACATTTTAACATTTTTCAAATCTCTTTTCATAATTAAAAGAAGATAAAACGTATAGATAGAAATAGAAATGATTTTCTAAATGAGGCTGTTTAATCAAATTAATTGCATATATTTTTTGAAACTCGAGTTTTTGGATATTAAATGGTATAACATTGTCAGAAATAGACTGAGGTGACTTTCGTCTGTCAGTTCATACAGTTATAGCTGTAAAAGACGTCCGAACTATACCTCCACCTTGGTTCGCCATCGCACCATTTTTTCTGTTGATTGATGTCGAACTGAAATCGAGGTTCTGTCGTCTGTTACGGCTACTACTATATTAAATTATAATAAAAATGTTAAAATTGAAATTATCTGAGACTATTTGATGTCTGTCGTGGCGCACGTCCACAAGCGTGTGACTGTAAACGTGATAATAAGTTGTGGGTTTGATTCCCACTTGAAAACGAACGAACGAACGAACGAAATTTGTTACATTTCCATTTTTTCGTTTTGGTAAGAAGGCAAAACGCGGCGTTCCTTCACCCTGAGCTTGACAGTTTCAACCAGCAAACTTAGTTTTAAAAAAATAATGTTGTTTATTAGAGGATGGACAAATGGAGGATGTTATTCAATAAAATATAAGATTCTGATAGCGGTTTTCAATTATTTATTGGGTTTTGAAGACGATTCATGGGCTTTATGAGGAAATTCATGCAACTCTTACGTAATATCTTTTTGAAAAAGTTTGCAAAAGTTTGAGAGCTTTGCTTAGGATAGTTCCGAGACATATTGTCTCATAGTAAAAAGTAACTTCCTTAAATGAAAGACACTATATATATATTTTAATCATTCAAGAGATTTTCATTATTACTTTTTAAATGACGTCTACCTACCAAAAAACTGAATTGAACGCCACTCATGATAAGACCTACATATATGCCATTCCCGCAAATACTCTGAAATGCATAGCAAGCAGAACGATCATTATACAAATGAATTATAAATTTAGATTTTCTTCAGATATGCATGAAAATTATGTAAAATTTAAAAGTACTTCCAGTCTTTGTTTAAAATTTAACTTGTAAACTTAAATTTTGTAAATAAATTGGAACTGTGAGTTTGAAAAGTGGGGAACGGAAGTGGAACGGAGTGTCATAACACTAGGTTTCACTTCCGTTCCCTCTGCCTACCCTGCCTAGTGCGGGATACAGCGTGAAGATGAAAAAAAAAAAAGTTGGAACTGTAATACGAGTAACATCTTTGATATTCAAGACATACATTTTATATGGAATTCTTTTAATCGGATTAATCATATATACTTAGAATGATAAATTGACTTATGTATATTTAGTACTACAGCATATACCGAGTAAATATACACATACCCGTGACCATAGTCTACTGAAAAGTGTTCGAAATGTTGAGTTTCCAAAAATGTATTTAAATTTAAAAAAAAAACACAAAACACACACACATTAAGAGACAGTTGCCAAAATATAATCGTGAAACTGCATTTAAATATAGTTAGCCGTTTTTTATATTAGCGCCTACAAACAAACGTACAGACAAACGGGCAAAACATTCCAAAGTCACTATATCGGGCCCTATTACATTAATCAATATCCCCTGTTTGTTTTTTTTTTTCATTATATCTTTTATCTACAGACAGTGATTACATATTGATTATAAGAATAGATTTCTAATCGACAAAATAAAAACTATAATAAATTATATTTTTCCCTGAAGTTCTCCATTTAATTGTGTAATAAAATAAATAAAAGTTAATTAGGCCTGTCGTGGCGTAGCGGCACAAGCGTGTGACTGTAACCGACAGGTTCTGGGTTCGATCCCCAGTCGAGAAAATGAAATATTTAAATATTTAATGTTTCATTTCTTCGCTCTGGTAGGGCAAAGCGCGGCGTTGAGTTCCGCCACTCAGAGTGGCGGAAAGTGGGGAACGGAATGTCCTAACACTAGGTTCCCGGGTTCCCTCTGCCTACCCTGCCTCGTGCGGGATACAGCGTGGAGCTAAAAAAAAGAGAAAGTTAATTACTTGAAAAAAAAAAACAAAAATACAATCAAAATAACTTTTGACTTATGTACCTAATATAAAAAAATAATTTAATAAAAACAAATAAAAAAGAAACATTCAATAACGATCTATATCATTCATTATGTTCCAGTTTAGCTAAAATCTAATTTAAATCAAGCACGTATTGTAAACTTGTTTCTTAATTTCATTAAAAGTTTTAAATGATCAAGGATTACTCAAAGTCATTTATTCAATTATTTTTTAAAAGCCACTTGTCATCGACCTAGACCTAGGGTAATAACCGTCGCCATGATATCACTAGGATGTCAAAGAGAATTATTTATAATAATGTGGTCTGTCGTGGCACAGCGGCACAAGAGTGTGACTGTAACCGACAGGTTCTGGGTTCGATCCCCAGTCGAGGAAATGAAATATTTAATATTTTCAATTTAAATATTTAATGTTTCATTTCTTCGCTCTGGTAATAAGGCAAAGCGCGGCGTTGAGTTCCGCCACTCAACACGCAATGCCTCAAATTCGGCGGAAAGTGGGGAACGGAAGTGGAACGGAGTGTCATAACACTAGGTTTCACTTTCGTTCCCTCTGCCTACCCTGCCTAGTGCGGGATACAGCGTGAAGCTGAGAGAAAAATAATGTGGTAAAAGTAACAATATTCAGCAATATCCACGATAATTTACACGATAAAAAATTATAATTGATTATATGATGTAAAATTTGATTAAAAAAAGAAAAGACATGTCCCGCTGAGTTTCTTTCGCCGGTTCTTCTCAGGTCTGAGGCAGTAACTTTAGTGAACTGGTGGTAAATTGTTTGACGTTAAAAAAATGAAGCTTGTAACTTCTTCTTTTGAATAAAAATATTTGAATTTGAAGTTGAATTTGATATTGATAAACATTGTATGAAATGTTGAATATATCTAATCATAATTGTCACCATAATACTAGCTTATTCACGTAATCGCCAGCAATCAATCAACTTCTCATAAATTCTGATAATTTCACATTTAATCAGATTGCGGTGATGCTAATAATACTTTTATTAACATGTACGATATAATTGCGTTATTAATTGCTTATATGTAATATTCATTCTTATATGTACATTCGATATGAAGTATATATATATATATACAAAGTAAATAACTCTGGGTGTGGCACAAGCGTGTGACTGTAACCGACAGGTTGTGGGTTCGATCCCCACTCGAGGAAATGAAATATTTAATATTTTCAATTTAAATATTTAATGTTTTCACTTCTTCTCTGGTACAAGGCAAAACGCGGCGTTGAATTCCACCACTCAACACGCAGTGCCACAAATTCGGCGGAAAGTGGGGAACATAAGTGGAACGGAGTGTCTTAACGCTAGGTTCCCATGTTCCCTCTGCTTACCTGCCATTTGTGGGATACAGCGTGAAGCTGAGTATAAGAGAGAATAAGTTTTTAAAGTTTTCATATTCCTTGGGTAGTATGGGGTAGGCACAGATTTGTGTGATAAACCATAGACATGCCCAATATCTGCAGCTGGCAAATTTTAATACATGGTATAAATAAAACTTTAGTAATAAAATAAATAAAACTTTAGTAATTAATATCGATTCATTTCAATGTTGTTTATTAACAAGGAAAACCAAAAATGTAAAATAATATTTTATTCATATATGTACACAATACGTTATTGCCTTCTTCCTTAAGATATCCCGTTAAATTTATTTTTCTATGTTTTTAATATTTTTAAAGTGTTATTCTCTACTTAGTAAAGAAGAATACTTACTTAGAAAACGTATGAACATTTAGATATGTATAATATTTGATATGAATCCGCGCCTCTTGGAAACCGACCTAGCGCTCTAATCACTAAGGCAGACGTACAAATTGCATAAGTATCCCAACATTGTTACAGTACCTAATAGATTATTCTGAGTACAATTAGTCCTCAATAATAATTTCAGAGATGAAAGTTACCTGACAAATTTATTTTTTTACAGCAATTCCAAAAAGTAGCTGAGTCAGTCAGGAACTGGAAATCCAAGCCAAGCGACAACGAGAACCTCGCTCTTTACTCCTTATATAAGCAGGCAGTCATCGGCGATGTAAACATTTGTAAGTGCAATTATGATATAGAATGTTTTTTTTTTGGTTTTGTATCAAAATTATAATAGGCAAAAATGATGAATTATAAATTAGAACTCTCTATTTGTGCGTGAGACACCTTATCTTCTGTGACACCTCATCTTCTGTATTAATGGACCAATTTGAGTGTGAAAGTTATAGGAAAATCTTATTGGGTAGTTATAGGAAAATCTTATAGGGTAGTTATAGGAAAATCTTATTGGATAGTTATAGGAAAATCTTATTGGGTAGTTATAGGAAAATCTTATTCCATTAAACATAGAAGCACCGCGGCTTCAATGTTCAATGGAATTCGGATTAACGTTTTAAAAGGAACAGGCACTTGGCCAAGACGAGCTACTTATTTTCTCATATTATTAGTTATTTGTTTGGGAAGTATTTGATTTTTTTTATTTGTATCTTAGACTGAATAGATAATTGTTAGACTATTTCACCACTCTACATTTCTTTATTTGCTTGAAAAGTGGGGAATGAAGTAACAATAAGGCTTCCGGGCCGAGCCGTAGTGCCGCACTAGAACAGCTACTGACTACTGACTAAATTTTAGTCTATGCTTCTATATGGGGTGGTAGAGAAAGCTTGCAGAGTGATAATACTACTTTTAGTTCCCTTTTATCTGCACGTGATATTATTATACTTAATTTTTATATAATACTCAATTTTTGCAACAACATATATATTTATATATATATATATATATATATATATATATATATATATATATATATATATATATATATATATATATATATATATATATATTTATTTTTTACCTTCACGCTGTATTCTACACATAAAATGGTAGGCAGAAGGATTTTGGGAACACCAGGTGACACTAGGTTCTATTCCGTATCGTCGAAATTGACTTTGCGTGTTGAGTGGCGGAACTCAACGCCGCGGTAACAGTTGCACTCTTTATATTACATATTTCTTTTCCTTCCAGCTGAGCCCAGTGGTTTGGTTGCTGGTGCCAAATTCAAGGCATGGGTCGGCCGCAAAGGCATCGCTCAGGATGATGCTAAGAAACAATACATTGATTTGGCCGAGCAACTGAAGTCCAAATACGCTTAAATGTTAAAATAAATATTTATTGTAAGTTAATATATTATATATTTATGTATGAAATGTTTAGGTTATTCAAAATTATCGAATGCGTTTGCAGTGTTGGATGTGAAAATTTTATAAGTTTTTAATAAAATTGATTTGTAATATAAAATTTTTAATAAGACGTAGTTTTATTTTTTCCTTATATATATATATATATATATATATATATATATATATATATATATATATATATATATATATATATATATATATATATATATATATATATATATATATATATATATATATATATATATATATATATATATATATATATATATATATATATATATATATATATATATATATATATATATATATATATATATATATATATATATATATATATATATATATATATATATATATATATATATATATATATATATATATATATATATATATATATATATATATATATATATATATATATATATATATATATATATATATATATATATATATATATATATATATATATATATATATATATATATATATATATATATATATATATATATATATATATATATATATATATATATATATATATATATATATATATATATATATATATATCGTAGGTGATGATTAGAGAAAATTAATTATGTAAATGAGCCCTGTCAAGGCGCAGAGGCACAAGCATGTGATTGTAAAGACGACAGTTTTCGGGTTCGATCCTCATTAGAGGAAATGAAATATTTAATGTTTTCATTTCTTCGCTCTGGTAACAAGGCAAAGTGCGGCGTCACACGCAATACCTCAAATTCGGCCAAGTGGAGAATTCGGGGAAGTGGAGAATGGAACGGAGTGTCTTAGCACTAGGTTCCCAAGTTCCCTCTACCTAGTCTGCCATGAGCGGGATGCAGCATGAAAGTGACTTACTATTTTATGATATACGCCACATTCATGAGTCTCCAAGAACGTGCCGTTCTATATTATTTGCAAACATTGCGTGCTAAAGGTCAGACTTGAATGACGTCCTTTATGTACTTAGGTACACAAAGCGCGCTGTGACTGATTATAGATATTTTATAATATATATTTTTTATTAACATATGTTTTGCTTTACGTATTTATATTGTGCACATAGCAGAGTAGGCAGAAGACACCTAATGTTCAGTCGCTCCGTTCCCCATTACGTTTCTCAATTTTTGACTTTTTGCCGCTTTATTAAGTTATAGCATGTTAAGTGGCGGAACTCAACGCCGTGTTTTTGCATTATCATATATGCTGAGTTGGCAAATATATTACCCATATGTTTACACGAAACAAAAATGTTTCAGTCCCCGAGTGGGAAATGAACCATAACGTTTACAGAAGCACTTTTGTGACTTACGACGCGACGATCTCATATATAGTTTATGTAAAAAAAACTGTATAAAGCAGATTTGGCTTCGCTTAATAAGTCTGTGGCGTGGCGATATTTCTCTTTTCCTTGTCGGATTATTAAAAATAATGATGAATGCATAGATAACAGTTGATTGTATATAGATAAAAAATATAATATTGAGGCCTGTCGTGGCGCAGCGGCACAAGCGTGTGACTGTAACCGACAGGTTGTAGGTTCCATCCCTACTCGAGGAAATGAAATATTTAATATTTTCAATTTAAATATTTATTTTTTTAATTTCTTCGCTCTGGTACAAGGCAAAATGCGGCTATGGGTTCCGCCACTCAACACGAAATGCCTTCAATTTGGCGGAAAGTGAGGAACGAAAGTGGAACGGAGTGTCTTAACACTACGTTCCCAAGTTCCCTCTGCCTACCCTGCCGTGTGCGGGATACAGCGCGAAGCTGAGAGACATAATATATTTATTATTTTAAAGAATTAGAGTTTTTGTTTAAAACATATAAAAAGTATGTGTTTGTCAATTATGTGATTTTTTTTTTTAAATTAAAGTATTGTAAAAAAAACATAAAGAAAGGTATTTTATCCATACGTAACAATTCCATTATATGTATATACTCGTATAAGTTTATAAAAGTGGCTGGTCATGAAGTTTTTTATGATTCTCTTATTGTCCTCATACATTGTTGGAGGACTTAATTAATTATAGTTCTTTGTACCGTAGTACACATCATCAGTTGTGTAAGAGCCGATATAAGGTTAAACGCTTCCTTTAAAGTCATAAGCGACTTTTTTGAGTAATTATCCAAATTTCATAATTAATAACACATAAAAGTACCTAGTCTATACGGTTAGTAACGTTTTTTTATGAATTCTTAATTCAGCTTCACGCTGTATGCTGTCAGATGGCAGAGTAGATAGAAGGAACTTGGGAAACAAACGAACCAAAAAAGTCAAAACACTCTGGTCCGTTCCCCAGTTTACGCCAAATTTAAAGCATTGCGTGTTGAGTGGCGTAACTCAACGCCGCGCTTTGCCTTGACATCAGAACGAAGAAAATGAGAATATTAAATATTTAAATTGAGGCCTGTCGTGGTGCAGCGGCACAAGCGTGTGACTGTAACAGACAGGTCCTGGGTTCGATCCCCACTCGAGAAAATGAAATATTTAATATTTTCAATTTAAATATTTAATCTTTTCATTTCTTCGTTCTGGTACAAGGCAAAACGCGGCGTTGAGTTCCGCCTCTCAACAAGCAATCCCTCAAATTTGTCGGAAAGTGGGGAATGGAAGTGGAACGGAGTGTCTTAACACTAGGTTCCCAAGTTCCCCCTGCCTACCCTGCCATGTGCGGGATCACTGTATCCCGCACATGGCAGGCTGAAGAAGAAGCTGAGTTAATTGAAAATCTTAAATATTTCAATTCCTCGAGTGGGATCGAACCAACAACCCGTCACGTTTACAGTCACACGCTTGTACCCCTGCGCCACGACAGGCTGAATAGACAGGCCGGTAAAATTAGATAAAGATATCAAATTAAATTGGAAGCAATGTCATTAGGATAATCAGAGGACATAATAAATGACGGGTTTAGTTCTTTTTAGTTTCATTTAATATGAATTAACATACAAAAGAGAGATAGATAAACGAGAAATATATACGAAATAAAGAAGGTGACGTCTCGAAAGAAATAAAAAATATGCTAAATCATAAAAATAGACATAAATGAATTTAATTACGTTTTAAACTCAACAATCGGATACGCAATCAATAATCCTGCCACGATAAGGTTTTTATCAAAAATTCTTTACGTAAATTATAATTTATCCACATTCATTCGATATTATGTAATATTTACCTATAAAATATTACATTTTCGCTAGCACGCTCTATGCCATGCAATATGCCAAGTACGGTAGCCAGAAAGTATTAAATAAGACACGCCCTTCTCCACTTTCCGACGAACTTTCCAGACATTGTGACATTTCGAGACATTGGTTAGTGGACAGAAATCAACGCCACCCTTTGTATTGTTTTTTTATGGAAAAGACGGCAAACGAGCGTACGGGTCACCTGGTGGTAAGTGATCACCGTCGCCCACGACCCCGAGTAACTCCAGAGGAACCCGAGGAACCCTTTGTATTGTTATCAGAGTGAGGAAATGAAAATATTAAATGATAAATATTTTCATTTCCTTGTCGTGTTTACTGTCCACGGTGAGTGGACTGTAAGCATTACTGCGTCACGACGGCCTATAGAACTATAGGTATGCGGCAATGCAATATTGAAAGAATTTTTTTTTTAAATAATATGCTCAAAAAAAAAACGCAGCATGTCCTTTTTGTGCAAAACTTTACTAAAAAAAAATTAAACATATATTTTAAAAAATATAAAAAAGAAAATGAAGAATATGAAAGTTATTGTTAAAAATAAAATAACCTTGCTTCATAAATGTGCGTGATCACCTTTGTACCTGAACGTTCTTAATAACAACATTTAGGGCAGTTGCTTTAGATACTAATCGCAATAATAACAATGGTCTTGAGCTAAATATACCTGCAATGTCATAAAAATCCAGTGAAATAAAACGATACGTAATACTATGTTTTATTTGCCGCAACTGTACAGCATTTTATAATTTTAAAACGTACTTTTTATATCGTTTTATGTTACTTTTCAATCAGAAACTCATTTTTTGCAATCATAAGCTCATGATAGTACCACGGCGGCTTCACTTTTATAAATTAGTACGTACACTTATCGACTATTGTTTCTAAAAGGTTTATAAATATTAGAAGAAATATTTAATTTCAACAATATTAATAACTATACCGTGTTGGTGTAGTGGGACAATAAATTGTATACACTTCTTGGCTCTAGTACGGCTAAGCGTGGCGTTACGATCCGCGACTCAACTTATGTACCTTGGTATGTTTATGAAAAACTCGTTGATTATTCATTTGTAAAACTTATATCATGTATATACAAAAAATATAAGCGATTCTTTTATGTTTTATTAGCATTTATTTGCAAGGCCAAATGAAAATATCAAATGACTATTGTTTACAATTAATAGTGACAATGGAGCTGAAATGTTGTTTTATGTAATTTAGTTAAATGATCAGTAGAAAATGAAAATAAAGATCGAAGAAATAATGATTTTTTTATAAGATTCCTTACGATTTGGTTATAAACGAGTAGGTATATATAATACGTGTAAAGAAGGTTATATTTTTTTAGTTATTAAAATTTCTGGGATGGACAAGACAAGTCTATTGTGGAATGGGCACGTCCCACCTGCCGTCTTCCAACGCCCATTTCTGAAATATAAATATAAAAACCACCTATCATATTTATTTCCATTATTTCTACTGCGAGTTCTTGCCAAACATCGTAAATGCAATGCGTACGGGAAATGCGACGAATAAAATTGACAATCTAAAATTTGCCTACCTACCTACCTACTTGAATTTTATTTAAGTTAATTATTTTCTTGTTGTATTTGCTTATAATTTATTTCATAAACAACAAATATAAATTTGTGTTTTTATATGAAATACCTAATGTATACCCTAAAGGCTTTTATTACGCAAAAAAAAATATCGCGTGTTTTTATTATTGCATTGTTTTTATAAATGTTCCAACAGAGCATAGATGAATAAAGGAATATTTGATAATTATTTCAGCTTGATCGAGTGCCTACCATGTCATGTGCGTGATACAACGTGAACTTCTGACACCTACTCACGAGGTCTTGATAAATCGTCGTGACAGACAAACAGACGGACAAAGAAGAGATCCTATACGGGTCCAGTATTTTCCTATTTATCTACGGAACTATAATATAAATAATTTATCAACAGTACCGATAAAATAAAAAACTAAACTCAACAAAAGATATTGTCTGCCTGATAAAATATAATTCTGAGTCGTTTTATTCTTCCTTCTTAACAGAAAATAAATGCGTAATGATTACCGATAGTAATCTAATTCCAATGTTATTTCATATACATAAGATAGTTTTATTTGTTTTTTAAAAGTAGATAATTTATAATGTAAATTGAGACAATCTTCTGATTATGAAATATGAGATAAGCTGTTTTTGTTACTTAGTTAATATTTATATGTACTGTATTAATATTATGCTGTAAATATTGTTGTTGAGAATGTAGCTAATGTAAGAAAATAACTGTTAGTTAGGTATTAATATTTATTTATTTGTATTTTATATTTACCGCTTTTTACGGCACATATTACATAATATATTAAAAAAAGTATAAATATACAATACTGACTTATCAAAATATAAACTTTTAAACGTTTCGGGACTCGAACCCACGCCTCTTGGAAACCGTCCAAAATTAATATTTTTCCTAATAGTATAACACAATAATAACACTTTAAAATTTGTAAAAACATATAATTATATATTGATTAAAATCATATTTCTCATCGACAAAAATCCAGCTCATTTACTTTTTAATTAAAACAATGACAAAATTTCCAAATTTCCTTGGGCAAAGGAACGACTATGAATTTCATATAATATGCTTGAAAGAAAACAAATAAAATTTTACTATAGACATAATTATAATATATATTTTATTTCTTAATCACCTATTTGCATAGATTTGAACTTATTATTTATTATTTATTTATATGTATGAAGAAACCTGATTACTGACTAACCTAAATAACTGATTAAAAAAATGTCATTTGTCAAAAATATAACAGTTTTGAGGTTAGTTTTTTGTAAATATTAAATTATACTAAATTACGTAAATTACATCAGTATTTCTTCACTAAAATAAATTAAAAGAGTATAACTTTGTGTAATGGCAGTTAACGCTGTGAAAATTGAACACGTCAGTGTTTAAGTTGCGTCAATACAAATGATTCAGTGGGGTCACTCCATTCCTTTAGTTTGTTACGAGCATTCGTTAAGTGTGGTTGTTCTTTTACTGTAAGTAAATTATGTATAACTTTATTATTTTACTTTAAAAGTTTATATAATTGGTTGGTTTATATATTTATATACATAAATGTAAGACACTAACAGTATTTGTAGTTTTAGATTTCTTTAATTTCAGCTCTTGTGACGTACTTAGTTTGAATCTGAATTTTATTATAGTACTCGCCGATCACGTATCTAGATGTTTTTTTCTCATTGTAGCAGTATAAAAATAGTATTTTTTTTACAATTCTAGGTAAACTAGTGCTGATCCACAATCATGTCTCTCCAGGAGGTAAGTGGATTGATTCATAGTAATAGTAATTTGGAATTTCAGTCAAGTCACAATTCCAATGTATTTAAAATGTACATTAGTATGTGAAATCAAAAGTCTTTCAGCAATAACATGGTTAAATAAAGCAATTTAAATGTTAAGTTAATTTATGTGAATAGAATACAGCAAGTCATTTCCCTTTTTGGTTTCTTTAAGCTGTTTTTACTAATATTATCTTGGAATATTAATTAGGAATTAAAAGTTAATTTATGCACATACTTTTTAAATATTTATACAAAAAAGAAAGTATTTTGAGTATTAAGCAAGCACTTTTCATACTATAAAAAATCGGGAATGCTTTTGTATATTCTTAAAAATATTTTCTTATTTAAAATTATTTCATTTTCAGAAATTTGACCAAGCCGCCGCTAATGTTAAGAAGCTAAAGTCATTACCCAGCGACTCTGACCTTCTTGAACTGTATGCTTACTTCAAGCAAGCAACAGTAGGTGATGCGGATCCTGCAAGTAAGCAAATTAATTAAGTACCAAGCCATTTTATAGAAATTCAAATAAGTATTTTTGTTCAAATAAAAAGTTGCTTAATTTCTTGTAGTGCAGACATTTTACCATCAGTTCACCTGAGACACTGCCTCAGATTTGTAACAAACCTGCACAGAAATCTCATTAGGACTTGGTTCATGAATTATTTCCAGATTCACACTAT
This sequence comes from Eueides isabella, assembly GCA_019049475.1. NCBI lineage: Eukaryota > Metazoa > Arthropoda > Insecta > Lepidoptera > Nymphalidae > Eueides > Eueides isabella. Next base: position 14,694,155 of record CM032391.1, on the reverse strand, counting down.
TTATTAAAAAAAAATATGACACAAGTTACAAATAATCTACTACTTATCAGTTCTTAAAATAAGCACATATACAAACAAATTCACTTTACTATGTCATAAGCTATATTATTTATACCTTAAACAAAAATATGAATATATATGCCTATTGTGGCACAAGACCACAAACATGTGACTTTAAATGTGACAGAATGTGGGTTCTATGCCCACTTGAGGAACTGAAATATTTAATAGTTACAATTTAAATATTTAATGTTTTCATTTCTTTAGCCTACAAAATGTACTTCTACAAAAGCAACAAATTTCACTAAGTATGCAATAACTCAAATTCGGCAAAAAGTGGGGAAAGGAACAAAATGTCACATTAGGTTCCCAAGTTCCCTCCGTCTACTGTCCCATGTGCACTATGAAACTGATTAATATTATTATTTTCAAAATATGCTACTCATTTTTATTTAAATACATAGTGGCCAGTTAGTAAACTAACAAGAAGGAAATTATTAACTGTACCTTAGTGCCAATAAAACCAGTCATAACTGTAGTTACAGCTGCAACTTGCAGTTATAAAAAAAAAATTTATAACAGCAATAATACTACGAGTTAAAGTGGCAATCTTGTTTTTGAATAGTTACTGAGAAAATGTGGTTTATTTTATTTTTTAATATGTTATGCATTTTGTTTGTTTAAAAAAGAACAATGTAATTTAATGTAATTTAAAATGTGTTACACACTTAGGAAAAAAATACTGGTGTAACACTTTCTACATAACTTCTAATTTATAATGGGATTTGAACATGGGCCTCTTGGAAACAGTACATGTGTACTGTTTCCAAGAGGCCCATGTTCAAAAAACTTGGAAACAGTACATGTGTACTGTTTCCAAGAGGCCCATGTTCAAATCCCATTATGTATTAGAAGTTATGTAGAAAGTGTTACACCAGTATTTTTTTCCTAAGTGTGTAACACATTTTAAATTACATTAAATTACATTGTTCTTTTTTAAACAAACAAAATGCATAACATATTAAAAAATAAAATAAACCACATTTTCTCAGTAACTATTCAAAAACAAGATTGCCACTTTAACTCGTAGTATTACTGCTGTTATTAATTTTTTTTTATAACTGCAAATTGCAGCTGTAACTATAGTTATGACTGGTTTTATTGGCACTAAGGTACAGTTAATAATTTCCTTCTTGTTAGTTTACAAACTGGCCACTATGTATTTAAATAAAAAGGAGTAGCATATTTTGAAAATAATAATATTAATCAGTTTCATAGTGCACATGAGACGGTAGACAGAGGGAACTTGGGAACCTAATGTGACATTTTGTTCCTTTCCCCACTTTTTGACGAATTTGAGGCATTGCGTAATGAGTGAAATTTGACCAACTAAGCCATATGTTTTGAGTGTGCATGTTGAATTGAACTTAACATATAGCAGGCAAACATGCGTTTAGGAATCCATTTCTTATCTAAGTGAGGTTTAACAATTTTTTATCAAAAATATTTAAACATTAATAAATAATACCAAAATATATAATATTATCTAAGTGATATGAAATTATCTGTCACAAATAATATTATGTATGTATTGATAATATCAAGATTAGATTAGTAAATAAAATATTTTTTATAATATAAATACCTTAATATTACCTTATTTTGCCTGTATTTTAGCAAAAAAGACTCATATGATTTTTATTGTATAGAAAAGGTATAGAATTAATTATTTATGGTTAATATTAATAAGATGCTATCTATTGTGTCCCAGCGGCACTGTCATCCGTTTAAATGTGAATGTAACGGTTGTAGGTTTGATCTTCATTTGGGAAATTGAATATTTTTTATATTTTGCATTTCCTCGTTCTGAAAACAAACAAACGGCGTTAAGTTCCGTTCTATAAAAATTGGTTGTACCTGCCTACCCAGATACTTGTGGGAACCTTAAATATATATGTCATGAAGGAAGGCAAAGTAGCAGTAGTTGTATTATTTATGGTCATATGTTATGCGATTACTACTTAGATATTTAAAATATATTTTTCGTCTTGATGCTTGTTGTGGCACTTGTGGCTAAGCGGCCCAACGGGCGGCTGTAAACGGAAAAAGTTGTGGGTTCGTTCCCCACTCGACGACGTGAAATATTTAAGGAATAAATTAAAAATTATTCTAAAAAAAATAATTTTTTTTTTCTAATCATAAAACTACTTACTCATTTTTAAATTACTGACACAATCTTAGATAATATTTTAGCTAACTATTTAATACCACGTCCGATGAGGTTTTAGTAATGATTAATTGCTTGATTGTTTTTCAGCTTATCGCTGTGTTCGGCACATGGCAGGGTAGGCAAGAAGGGTACTTGGGACCTAACATAGTAATAATTCGTATTAAGTGGCGGAGATCAACGCCGCATTATTGCTTAGAATATTATTATCAATAAAGTTATATCAAAAAAAAATACCTTTTGAAGTGTATTAAAAATTGATTATCACATAATTCTTATTAACTCTATCGTGAAATTTATATTACGTAGACATTTTTACTTGCTTTTGATAATGTGTTTTCGCCGTGTGATTCTGGCTTAGAATAGGATCGCCCTGGTACTGATGGTGTCGTAAGAGGTGACTAAAGTGCGTGTGGTAGAGTCACGTTGTAATGGGAACACGCATGGGCAGACTCGACCGGATTATTACCACCTCCGGCATTTAAGACCGGCGTTAAGTAGTGGCTTTGGCCACTGCGTTTCGCATTAGGTAATGCCGGGCCCTTTCACCTTAAAGGACGGCAACGCTCCTGTAGCTCCTCTGGAGTTACTCGGGGCCGTGGGCGACGGTGATCACTTACCACCAGGTGACCCGTACGCTCGTTTGCCATCTTTTCCATAAAAAAAATGTCATTTAGAACATTAGGTCTATCGGATTTTTTTATTTACTCATTCACTCACTCAGCTTCACGCTGCATCCTGCACACGGCAGGGTAGGCAGAAGGAACTTGGAAACCTAGTATTAAGACACTCCGTTCCACTTCCGTTCCCCACTTTCCGCCGAATTTGAAGCATTGCGTGTTGAATGGCGGAACTCAACGCCGCGCTTTGTCTTGTTACCACAGCGAAAAAGTGAACACATTAAATATTTAAATTGAAAATATTAAATATTTCGGTGACAGTTACACGCTTGTGCCGCTGCGCCACGACAGGCCTCATTGAATTTTTACTAGATTATTTACGCTATTTAACCTAGAATTCAACAGGATAGGTTGTTTCCATTATCATTTAAGACAATTAAATATTTAAATTTTACATATTTCGTGTTCGATACCGGAATGGCGGTTAAACACATTAACGCCTTGCTTTCTCAGAACGGGGAAATTTAAATAATTTCTTTAAAACGGTTTTACGAACATGTCACTGTACTTAGAACCTTCACTGTACTTAAATATTCAACGCAAAGACGCACTTTCGCTGCATTTATTGCATACATAATTATATATGTATAAAAAATAATGGAGACTGCAATATTTTTTTACAATATATATTTACGTCATATTGTTATTCATTCATTATATTTATAAGGAATTATGTGCTAGATATTACTAAAGATGTCCTTTTAAAGCTGATTAATTAGATGTTCTTTTTATTTTTTTATTATTATGTATGATGAGTTGTAGCTATTATAAACATTTGTTTGTATATTATGCTGTATCTCGGTCATATCAGAGTTGGCAGAGAGAAGTTGAGAGCTTAGTGTTCGGACACTCCGTGGAGGCTTTCCGCGTTGAAGTTCCACAAAAGTATTCCTATTTTCTAAATAAAATTGAAAAGTCTAGTCACTAGTATGCAAATATCCATTTTTTTAAATATGTAGGTTTTAATATCGTAATTAAATCGATATATTTATTGTATATACATTTAATGTAACCACATATAATTACCATAGATGGTTTTTTTACATGTTCAAGTTTTAATGAAGGAAGTTATTAATTATAATGATATATGATATGGGTTCATTATAATTAGTTTTTGGTATATTTATTTTTAGTATAATTTATAATTAAGAGGATAAGATAATTAAAAATATTGTGTTATATTTAAATGTTATGGAGTGTATGAAAATTAAGGCCTAACGTGGCTCAGGGGCCCAAGCATGTGACTGTGTTGTAGGTTTGATCCCCGCTTGAAAACATGAAATTTTTAACATTTTTCTCTTCTCATTTTCTTCGTTCTGGTAATAAGGCAAAGCGCGGCGTTAAATCCCGCAACTCAACACGCAATGCCTCAAATTTGGCGGATATTTTAGAACGGAACGGAGTGTCTCAACACTAAGTTCCCAAATTCCCTCTGCCTATCATGCAACAGCATGAAGCTGAGTGAGTAAAGAAAATGGAAACAAACAAAAAAAAACCAAGATACAAAATTTGTATGAAATATGATAACTTCATAAGATTTAGCATTAGTAAATAATTTAAACTTAAACTCGCTTTACGCGTTAATAAAATAAATGAGCACAAACTGTATATGTTTACTAGAAGGAATTCCAAGATTGGAATATCAACATCAGCCATCTTCCATTTCCATCATCAGACCAGCTCGATGCTACCATATTGTGTGAATGACAAGTGTTTCTAAATTAAAAAAAAATTGTGACACGAAAATAAGTGTTGCCATGTTATTTCGGAATTTCTTTCGTACTATATTTATTATGACAACGTCCTCTGTTGTAAATAGTTTTTTTAGCTTCTTTTTGCATCGTGCACGTAGCAGTAGGTAGTGTGTACTTGAGAAACTAGTGTTAAATTCCGGTAACCACTTTCCGCCGAATATGAAGCAATTGAGTGTTGATTGGCGGAACTCAACTCCGTGGTTTGTTGTAATATATTCACTCACTCTCTCACACGGCTTCACGCTGTATCCCGCACATGGCATGGTAGGCAGAGTGAACTTGGGAAACTAGTGTAAAGACACACCGTTCCACTTCCGTTCCCCACTTTCCGCCGAATTTTGAGGCACAGCGTGTTGAGTGGCGCAACTTAACGCCGCGTTTTGCCTTGTACCAGAGCGAGGAAATGAAAACATTAAATATTTAAATTGGAAATATTAAATATTTTATTTCCTCGAATGGGGATGGAACCCACAACCCATCGCTGCGCCACGACAGGCCTCGAAATGATATATGAATATATTTTTTCTTTACAGACAAACCTGGTATGTTCGACCTTAAGGGCAAAGCTAAATTCGATGCGTGGAGCGGCAAGAACGGCCTATCAAAGGAGGACGCCCAGAAAGCATACATCGCCAAAGTTGAGAGCCTAGTGGCATCTCTCGGCCTTCAATAAACTAATTTAATTACTAATATTACACTATAACATGACAAAAGCCTTATTTACAGCTCTCAGAGAAATGAATTAATACCGTTTAATGTTAGTTAAAGTTTAATTGACATTAAGTCCCAAGTTATATATAAGTGTGTCATATATAGTGTTGTTATATTATTTATAGCTTTGGTGGTTATTAAGAAACGATAGCACAAAATAATTCTTCCTTTACTTCTTATATATAAAAATTATTTACAATATACATAAAGACTTATAGATTGTAAGGTTAAAGTGTGCTTTTTTGAGGGCGTTTGAATATTAGTTTAACTATTTATTCTTTTCGTCTAGATTTTCTATGCATCACCATTTTATTGTAACTAAAAACGGTGTTCACACCTGTTTGTTAGTCATGGACTTTGTTATATTTTTTTTATATCGGCTTGAAATAAATCAAGAAAGTTGTGTGGGTGTTTTATTTTCTGTATTGTCATTTTCTTTTTATTCTAGCTTATTTACAATATACATAATTGTATGGACCAGTTTGAGGAGTTAATATTGATCCAGTCCCCACTCGAGGGAATGGGATGTTAATTAAATACATTTCTTCGCTCTGGTACAAAACGAAGCGCGGCGTTGAGTTCCGCCACTCAATATGCAATGTCTCAATATATTTGGTAGATAGTGGTGAACGGAGGGAATTAACACTAGGTTCGCACGTTTCTTCTAAATACCCCGGCAAGCGCAGGAATACAGCGTGAAGTTAAACGAGTACGTTAGTACATAAGTACTTATTTTCAATCAAAATTTTGTAAATTAGAGTAGAACAACTCTTAAACAAATATCGACTCTGGTGCCCAACAAGAAAAAGCTACAGTGAACGTTGGTTACGTAATCTTAAGGATGCCGTGAAGCAGGCGACAAGTGTACGTATGTAATTTCGACACAGTTGTGGGTTCGATTCCCACTAGGGGAATGAATTGTTTAATATTTTCAAGTTCTTGATCAGGTATTGGGGCAAATCGCGGCGTTGAATACAGCTGCCACACGCCATTCCTCAATTCATTGGGAATTGGGTTACGGAAATATATTTGTCTTTTTGTTAGGTTTCCTTGCGAATCGTGTAAAGCTAGTAAAAAAAATTAAACGCTTGACTGGACAAAATATAAGTATATTGGTAATAATAGAGTACATATTCATATAATACAGATAAAAAATATATATCACAGGAAACAGATAAAAAACGTATTAAAATATATTTTTAATTCAAATATCCTATAACGCCACAAGCAATGGCTGGTCCAGAGGTGCCGGTTAAAGCACTGTCTTCGGTCCCAGCGCGGCCGTAGTCGTCCTCACTCTTAGTTATAGCGATGGACCGACCAACTATAGACCGGGGGCCGGTGAGAGAAATTAAATGATCTACGATTTTGACGCTTAGAGTCTCTCCTTCTTCAGCCTTTATGTTGCCAAGGTCGCCGACGTGGCGGATGTGATCGCGTGGACCGCCGTGGCGCCCCTAGAATTTTTTTAAAGTTAAAGCTAGAAGCACCTTTGAGACATGAATTACTGTTAATTCTGCAATTTACATGACGAAAACTAAGTCCTCAGTTTTTTTTAAACATCTACTTAAATCTTTTTCAATATTTAATGTAAGTAATTAACAAAAGTATTGTTTTCACAATAATATATTAAATTGAAATACTGAGGCCCATCGTGGCGCAGAATCACGAGGTTGTGAGTTCGATGTCCCATGATAAAATTTTGCACTCTGGTAACAGGGTAAAGCGCGGCGTTGAGTTCTGCCACCCTATAGCCTCAAAATCGGCTGAAATTGGGCAACCGAAAGGAGTGTCTTAACACTAGGTTACCAAGGTTTTTCTGCATACTCTGCCATGTGTGGTTTATGGTGTGAACCTTAATAAAAAGAATATCTAGCCATAACAATTTTATGAAATTATATCATTTGAGATATAATATCAATAGATGTATTACTAATAGTACATTCTTTCAAACCTCCGCGCGATAGCGAAACAAAGTCTTTGCTTATAAGCAAGAAGCAATAAATATCATAATTCGCAGCCTATCCTGGCGCAGAGGCCTGTCGTGGCGCAGCGGCACAAGAGTGTGACTGTAACTGACAGGTTCTGGGTTCGATCCCCAGTCGAGGAAATGAAATATTTAATATTTTCAATTAAAATATTTAATGTTTCATTTCTTCGCTCTGGTAATAAGGCAAAGCGCCACTCAACACGCAATGCCTCAAATTCGGCGGAAAGTGAGGAACGGAAGTGGAACGGAGTGTCATAACACTAGGTTTCACTTTCGTTCCCTCTGCCTACCCTGCCTAGTGCGGGATACAGCGCGAAGCCAAAAAAAAAAATCTTTTCATTTCTCCGCTCCGGTAACATGGCTAAATCCGACGTTGAGCTTGCTATTCAACACGCAATGCCTCAAATTCGATGGAAAATGGGGAATGAAACGGAGTTTCTAAACACTAGGTTTCTAAGTTCCCTAGTCTTCCCTCATACCATGATGTTTGATACAGTAAGTAGCTAAAAAAATTACGTGTTACTTACATAATATGCTATAAAGTGTGGTCCAATTTCCTTGCAATTATCCTTTATAGCGCCCGCCTGGTGCACATGTAGACCGTGTAGTCCAGGGGAGAGCCCGGTCACATTGCCTTCTATTGTCACAGGACCGTTCGGTAAGATTTGAGTAAAAACTAGCTCGCCTTCCACGCCTGATTCTTGATCTTGGATTAGATATACGATTGCTCGGAGACCGGGGGTGTTAGGTCCCTGTGAAAAAAAAAATAGGAAAATATATTTATTTTTTACTTTGAATCACGTTTCGAACATTGCGGGATAGATGAAAAAATAATAATAAAGTAGAGAACGGAATTGGAACGGAGTGTCTTAACACTAGGTTCTCAAGTTCCTTCAGCTTACCCTGCCATGTGCTGAATATAGCATGCAGCTGAGAATTAAAAGTACATGTTGGGAGATGCATTTTTTTTATACATATTGACTTTTGAAAGCACTTTTGAACCGTCAAATAAACATAAAAGTAACACCGATTGAAGAAGTCGGAAGGCAGTTTTGCTAAGAAGAAATAAAGCTATAAATATTTATATGTTTAGAAGCTTGTCGTGGCGCAGGGTCACACGCATGTAAAGGCACAACTGTAAACACGACGGGCTGTGGGTTTGATCCCCACTTAAGAAAATAAAATATTTATTATTTTCAAATTAAGTATTTAATGTTTTCATTTCTTCGCTCTCGTAACGTAAGGCAAATCATAGCATTGAGTTCTGCCACTCAACACGGAATGCCTCAAAATCGTCTGAAATGTGCAAAAAACTGTATTTTAGCATCAAGTATCCAAGTTCCCTCTGCCTACTGCTCTGGTCAGGCATTTGTAGTTACGACCCGTGTACTATTAAATGGCGACATAACTATTATTTGTTTAGCTATCTAACCTAACTTCCTCAGTATCTGCGCACATCTTTAGTATCTATATAGCAGGGTTAGTTAGGTGGTAGGTCTTTTATGTATATTCTTTGGTGACACACCATATTTTATATATCTTATATATACACATATCTATTTCACCTGGCCCACTGTTGTTTCAGCTCTACATACATTCCGCGGTACTCTCAAGATATTTATCATCGATATTGTACTGGTCTTGCCAAATAAATCTTATTTACCATGAATTCGTCACGAGCTTGTTATCTATTTATTAATATTATTAGAACATGAAAGTCATTTAGCTTAGGAAATAAACAACGCCGTAGTCCAAGCGGGCGATGCCGCAGGCGATCTGTGCGTTTGTATGCGTTACTCTCCAAAAAGGGCTAACCAGATTTAAATGCAGTTTTCACTATTATATTTTGGCAAGCTTCCTCCGAATTAGTTTTTGTAAGTTAAATAGGTGAAAAAATGAGAAAGTTGCGTCAATATCAAAACTTAAGTTCGGAAATCAGTAGATAAAATAGTATTATTCAAGCGAAGCGAAACCGCGGTCGGGTAGCTAGTATTAAATAAAAATGTTAAAATCCAATCGGATAGCTGGCAAACGCTTAACGTCGCGTGCGTATAATTGATGTCTTCCCTAACAAAGTCGTGTCAAGGCCTCGATGACTGTACTCAAATGATTGTACGTCGTGATGTGATATGATGATACCGGCTATTATATACTTACACATATATTAACTAGCTTTTAGTTGTAGCTTGTTGTATATATGCAGCCTGTAGTGGCTCAGCGGCACATGCATGTGACTGTTACTGTTACCGATAAGTTGTGAGTTCGATCCCCACTTGAGGAAATGAAATATCATATATTTTCAATTTCAATATTTAATATTTTCATTTCTTCGCTTTGGTAACAAGACAAAGCGCGGCGTTGAGTTCCGCCACTCAAAGTGCAATGCCTCAAATTTGTCAGAAAGTGGAGAACGGAAGTAGATCAAAATGTGTTAACACTAGGTTCCCAAGTTCCCTCTGCCTACCCTGCCATGTGCGGGATACATCGTGAAACTAAGTGAATGAGTGAGTATAAGGTAGTTACTATAATTTAGTTCTTTTTCTTTTTAATTTTCTAAATATTCTATGTATAAGTCCTCTCTAGGGTTGTCTGGGAGAGATTGCTATTAGCAACGACACCACCGTTGTACATTCTGTGTTGTGTCTTTTTTTGTATTTTCTGTTGTGTTGATTTTGTATTGCGATAAAGTTTTTCTATTCTATGTTATTGTTTTAAATGAAATAAGTAAGAGTTGCTGAGTTACATAAATGACATGACTACTTACAAAGCCCTGTTTCTCTTTCGAGACTAACTTTATTTTATACTGGCTCCCCGTACCAACCTTGCGGTTATTGACAGGTGGGCCAGTATACCAGCCACTGGATTTTACCCCAGTGGCAGGGACCAAACAGGTCTGGCACCTACCACTTTCGTGGTAGTACTTAAAGGGTAAGTAGCCCCACGCGACCTCCGACCGCCCACCCGAAGGAAGACGATCTTCAATCACGCTACCTCTGTTTCCAGATAGGCGCCGGAGCTGTAGGCACGCTTAAGAGTGGTTTTTTTTAAACGAAAGCTTTTGTAAGTGATAAGCTTTTATGTGATTAGCAAATTAAGAGCTTCAAGCACTTTGCCAAAATTAATAAGTGACATTTTGGGTCGGGGGTAACAAATTACATATATTTCTTTAAATGATTATGTTTGAGTGCCACTGAGCCAGACTTGTAGCTTTGATTACTAACATTAGTTAAATCAGGAACTACGTGTGACTGATTGCTGATTTAATAAATGGTTTATATTATCATTTAAGAATAAAAATTACAAGAAAAAATTCAGTCATTACTGAAAAATATTATTTAAACGCTCAATAGCAAAATTCTGTGCGATCTGTCGTGGTCAAAGGCGTCGAGTCCCACTCGAGAAAATGAAATATTTTATATTTTCATTACGCCGTACATTATTTTTATTTTCATGTCTTAACATTAGGTTCCTAAGTTCCCTCTTACTACCCTACCACGTGCGGGATACATATAATAATAAATAAAATTTATAAGACAATTCAAATAAATAGTGCTGTTTTTATTATAATTATCAAAATATCTTTACAGCTTTTTATATGTATCTAACCAACAAGGTCAAAACCAGATATGCGAATAATTTCATAATTAATCTGTGAATCGCAATTATTAGATTCTATTATAATCTATGTTCAAAAATTTGTCTCTCAATTATAGTTTAAGGAAGCTTGATGCGATTGTTTTTCCATTGTTAAATTCTAGGTGAATTGTCTTGTTTTTTTTTCTTTTGTTGCATTATAATGTTATTTTTTTGATTTACGCTGTATTTCGCAATTAATAAGATAGGCAAAGTGACTTTGGGAAGAATTAAGACACTTCGTTCACAGAAAGATATACGTTTTCCCATTCTTTGTCGAATTTAAGACATTGTATAATGGCGGAGCTCAACGCCGCGTGTTACTTTAAAATCGAAGTGGAACTTTTAACACTAGGTTCCCGGGTTCCCTCTGCCTCGTGCGGGATACAGCTGAGTGAGTGAGTGAGTGGGATATTCTATCTATATTTTATACGGGTCACACCATTTTCCATCCTATTTATTCGAGAAATCGCATTGTGAGTGAGAACCGAAAATGGCACTGTCTTATGAAATAATTACGTTTGTTATTAGCAGGCATTTACGACCAGACCCTACTCCATTTAACATATAAAAACATATGTTTTTTTAAAAAGTTGAATACACAATTGCATTTACACTAATTCATTTATTAATTTCAATTTCTTTCTTGTTCTAATATCATTATCACTTTTTAGACAATACCTTCAGCTTCAGCTAGATGAATAAAAACGTAGAAATTTTGTCATACTTTATATTTTAAATTGATGTAACTTCTTTAAATAAAACAACACAATAAATGTTAAGGGAAGGTTGCCAAAATATAATAATGAAAATTGCATTTAATCAGGTTAGCCATTTCTGAAATAAACGCACAGACAAATTGAGAAAAAAATTGAAAATTACTATTTTGGGCCCTACCACATTAGTATATGAAGGTGCGTCCCCTATAAGATGTTTACATATATCTACCATGCGTAAACAGTGATCGGTTACAGATTTATTATAAGTATTTTCTCTCTCTCTCAGCTTCACGCTGTATCCCGCACATGGCAGAGTAGGCAGAGGGAACTTGGGAACGTAAGTGTTCAGACACTCCGTTCCACCGCCGAATTTGAGGCATTGCGTGTTGAGTGGCGGAACTCAACGCCGCGTTTTGCCTTGTAGCAGAGCGACACACATTAAATATTTAAATTGAAAATATTAAATATTTCATTTCCTCGAGTGGGGATCGAACTCAGAACTTGTCGGTCACAGTCACACGCCTTATGCCACTGCGCCACGAAAGGTCTCTATTATAAGTATAGATATGTATATGAGATATCAGAGGACCCTGGGAAGTCGTGACGAAGCGCTTCACTTAATGGCGATGTACGGCGCTAATACTAAAATTAAAACATAGCTCACGTTTATGTAATTTTTCTTAATTAATATTTTTTGTTTGATTCAACTATTTGTTTGCATACGTTTAAAAGTAGGAAGGGGAATATGATCATTATAATGATATGTTATTAAAGTATTAAGGTAATACTTTAATCATATGGGGCTATTGTGGCACAGCGGAACGGTGTTTGACTTTAAATTCGATGGTCGTGTGTTCGATTTCGAGTCGGCGAAACGATTATTTTTGTTAGCGTCACGCTGTATATTGCACGTATGCAGATTTAGGGCATTGCGTGGTCCGTGGTGGAACGCCGCGTTTTGCCTTGTTACCAGAGCAACGAAATTAATATTAAATATTTAATTTCCTTGAGTGGGAATTGAACCCACAACCTGTGACGTTTACACTCACACGCTTGTGCTACTGCGCCACGATAGGCCTCGACTTAATAGGGGAAACGATTATATTTTAAACTGTTTAAATTAAACTGATCTAAAGAAATATTAGTTATTTGAGCATTTTTATTTGTGTTTCTTCACTAGCGGCCTGCCGGCATTATTTACAAATCACAATTACTTTATTGTTCTAATAAGATTATCACGTCTAAGGAAAATTTAAATAAAAAAAAAAAAAAAATGTTATAACAATTTTTTTCGAACGAAATATTTTAGCGACGTAACTTTTTTATTTACTAACCGATTTTAATAAAATAAAGACAAAATCTTAAAGTCGACAAATATATAAAAGTAGAAACTGCAATTGAATTTAAAATGCAATGACAACACGAATAGGCAGACTCGACCGGATTATTACCACCTCCGGCATTTAAAACCGGCGTTAAGTTGCGGCTCCGGCTAAAGATACGAGAGAAGAACGAGAATGAAAATAAAAAAAAAGTCCAATCAGATGTTGATGGTTGGGTGAAAATACTACATACGAGTATACATATAATACTACAGTCAGGATGATCTTGACTGTAAAACGGGCTGATATTAAATTCGATTTAAATTAAAATATTTTCATGCTTTTTTTATTTTAAAAAATACTTGTAGCCCGTTACTTTGTTTACGTACACTGATTTTCCGTTTTTTCTGTAGTAATTCTGAGAAATTCTCTCCTAGCGCTCACATACGCCCCACCATCCCCTAAGATATCTACCTGAGTAAATCAGCCATCAATTATTTATATTAATTACTTTTATATTGCTACTATAGTAAGACCAAACCAACAAGTGTCGCCGCTCGACACGTAATGAGGTAGAAAATATAAACGACTGTCTGTCGCTTAAGTAGATTTTCTCTGTACATCCTGCTTGGCATCTTAAAAATCCCATGTCCCATAAACGTGTATATAAAAAAAAGTTCATATGGAATGCATATTATGTAAAGCAGTGTAGCCAACGGAGAGTCAACGTTCAGAGAATCCATTTACTATTAGCATCTTAATTTTTAAGACCTTTACATGACGCTTTTTCTCGTTATGGAATCGAAGAAGGTAAAATTGTTCAAAAATTTCCCTGAGTGGAAATCGAACCCACAACCTTTATTTTTTTCAGTCGGACGCTGTGCTGCTATGTTCAATAAATAACAAAAAAAAAATAACTTACAAGTACGACTTCAATTTGTTTTTCCGATCGATCACTTCCTAAAGGCAGGGTTGAGCCAAGTTCCTGGAACAAATATATTTTTTTTGCAATGTGAAGTAAACTAAAGAAAATAAAAAATACAGCGTTATCTAAAGAAAGGATACGAAAAATAGTGACATTGGCATTTATAGTTTATTCGTATGTTCGTTAAAACATATTTTGCAAAAATATTACGTAATACATAGATAAATAGATAGTCTCATAATTATTGCAGTAGTGCTGTAACTTGAAATGAAAGGCACGTATTTATTTTTGGCATAAACCAGAAGGGTTTCCTAAAAAGCTTTCCTCCAGCACTGCCCAATTATAAAGATCCTGCGTTTTGAAACTCAACAACACGCTCGATTTTCTTACTGAAGATAGAAAATCATAGTAAGTAAGTAAAAAGTATATCCCTAAATGGGATTTGAACCCATAACCGTCGCATTTACATTCCATACGTATTGATGCTGCACCAAAACGGTAAGTTACCCTATGAAGTAATAAATATTACTACGATGTTATATTACTTAGAATATGTGTATCAAAGTTATAGCAAGGTCTTCATCAAGAACATATTGATTCAAGTGTTCAAGTGTAGAGTGTTAAATTATATATATTCTACTATCTTCCGGTATTATAAACACACATACACACATATGTATATATATATATATATATATATATATATATATATATATATATATATATATATATATATATATATATATATATATATATATATATAGTTAATTATTTCATTAATTAGTTGGTCTTCAAATATTTTAAGTTTATTCAAATATTTTAAGTGACTTTTAATTCTTTATTCATGAATTAGTTGCCTAACTTTTACCATACATAATTGAATTGCAAAAATCTTTAAAAAATAAAAAATCATAATAAAATAATGTATACAATATTTTCATTTTAATATTCCAACGTATATTTATTCAAGTTAATTTTTTAGATAAAATATATTTTTTTAACGTAGCTTAGAGCTGGATTTGAATCCGCATCCGTTGTGTAACGGAGAATTCAACTCACTTTGAAGAAATTTGTAAAAACCCCCACTACTGACAATTTCAATTTTTTACCGCATTTTTCTTTTCTATGTATTGAAAGTCACTTTAAATAATGCTTAGGCAATATATATTTTTATTAATGTTCAGTTAATACGTATTTAATAATGTTTAATTAATAGTTAATGTATTTATTACTAGAAGCGGCATAGGTATTTTTATTTTAACAAGGGGCAACAATAATCAGGCTTCGCTGGTTTCCTTAGAGATATTGGAGCTATAATGTTACTTTTACCTGTTTTTAAAGTGTTAATCCACACTTAGGAAAGTACTAGCGTCGTCTAGGTCTAATAACTATACAACAAAGAAACTTTATTCAAATCTGTCGAGTAGTTCAGAAGATGTTACATAAAAATGATTCATTTTTTATTAACATATCTTTTTTTATTTTATTAAAGTACCTATAGATATACGATTTTATTAATAATAAAACATTAAAGGTCGAAAACCCTGAGTTGAATCACTTATCGATATTAATATACTAACTATATACATTTATGTATAATGTTAATCTAGATAACACGTCAATGATATTGAAACAAAAAGCAAAAAGCTTCGATGTGCTTGCTAAAAGTAATCTGACAGCTTCTTTTTTTATTGCTTACATACTCACTCATGTCATGATATGAGTTATATATATATAGGATGAGTGTAGTGCTTAATCCAATACAGCTTGAAATAAAACAAAAAAATTAAATTAAACCTTGTAATGTAGTACCTATTATATTTCGTCACTGTTAAGTACTAAAGATACGTTGATAGATTTCCTGTAATCTTAAAGTACTTAAGAAATTGACAAAATTACAAAATTGCATTTATTTTTATACTGGCAATTCCGTCTTTTTTTAAACTCAAAATAGGTTCATCTTTTTATAAATAAATAAATGTATACCAATAAGCAATGTGTGACAATATAAATAAAATTAAAAATAAATCTGGATTAAATAACCACTACCTTGCCTTTGAAAAGTCTTTTCAAATTGCTAATACAATTTTCATAAAGCTTGGACCACTGTGATGAACAAGTTCAAGGTCGATTAAAAAAACCGCACTCAAATCGGTTTATGAATGAATCATTCATAAGCTCTACTGCCACAGATAGACAGACAAGGCATTTTTTTGCGATTGGATTAAAAATGATTATAATTTAATTTGTTTAATTTAAAATAAAAATATAATATAATATTTTTATATTATATTTTTAAATAAAAGAAATATGAAAATAATAAAAAAATAATGCACGTGAAATATAATATAATATTTTTTAAGGTAACAATTGATTTTTTTTTTAAATGAAATAAAGATATAATAATCTACTTACATATAAATACGGTTCCATAAAAACTTCATAAATATTACTTTGATAATCTTCAACTTCCGGTATGGCTTTGATTAATAAATTTCTTCCATAACCGGGGACACCTTGAAAACTTTTCCCATTCAAAACTGCTACTAACCACAGGAGTTGACAAAAAAATATGTGCAATCTTAAATTCATTTTGACACTTAAAGGCTGAATACGTTGAGCCTTGTCGAAAAGAATAAAATATTGACAGTCAAATAGGCGGGAGTTTTGACAGCGATATAATGGCGTGTTAACTTTGCAAGAGGTTGTGCATTAATGGTTATTTGTGTATAGTGTATAGTTTTTTTTTTCTTAATGTGGTGGTTAGGATGTGCTTCGTGAGCAACCAAGGCCCTGATTGAGGAGCGTAACATATTAACTATTTAGATACGCTATTTATAATGTTTGTATATATGCATTTACATATAGAGAATATGTAGTTATGTATGTACATATATAGATTTTTCGTATTTTATTTTTTCAAAAGTAAGCATAGATAACTTCGACGTAAGGAAGAGAAAACAAATTTGTTTTAAATACAGATATTATTTTAATTATATGACCAAAGTGTGATTTGAATCGACAACTATTATCCAAGCACATGCCAATTATATGCTGCGAGTTCACTGTCGACCTATTAATCACTATTTAATTATATTGACGACATTTCGATAGAAATATGTGGCTTATTTACGTAATGTAAAATTGATTTGGTCATTTTTAGTTTTGTTGACTGACATTTTATTACACAAAAGGCAGAGAAAACACAAAAAAAATAGATCGAATCGAATAGTCTATTATATGTTTTTAATTTCATTAAATTCCATATGTAGGGTAACCTAAACAAGATCAAATTAAAAGAAGAAATAAATGATTTGTAGTCTTAAATTTACCGGCAAAAACTGAAACATTTAAATACTATTACTTTTAAAGTTTAGAAATACAAATGAGGCCCAACAGTTAAAGTTAAGGTTAAAGTAATTTAAAAAAAGTTAAAGTAACGAGTTTAGTGATGTTTTATACAATAAACGCAACGGTTGCGTTGGTATCGATTTGTACCTGGGAATATGAATTATTTAATATATTTTCATTCCTTCCATTTGGGTAGTGCAGCGTTAACCTCCGCCATTTAGCACGCAATACAACTAGAATGCAGCGGGGACCGTAAATCGAAATGTCTTAATACTAGGTGCCTATGCGGGATAAAAAAAGGTGTGAGAAATATCTTAGTAATTAAACGTGGAACACATTTTTCATATATATATGAATGGAAATATTCACGTCTCTAAAATGTTACAAAAAATCTATTCAGCTAAAGGTTATAATATTATAATAACTCATTGTTTGTAATATTAATTTATTATTTATTACATAACAAGTATAAGTATATATTGCATTATATTTTGTTAGTATTTTATTATTGACTTATTTAATACTGGTTTTATTGATACGGAACGGAGTGTTTTAACACTAAGTTCCAACCCAGGCTCCCTCTGCCTACACTGTTATGTGCGGGTTACAGCGTGAAGCTATAATAGTAATAATACTGCTTTTAACTATTGAACTTTTAAGGATAATCCATGGTAAGTAGTATATATATATTATTTTTAATAAAATTTAATAATAAAATATCGAGTATGAGATTCAACTCTATAATTGATTGCTATATTGATGACGGATGACAACTACGTGCAATAAGTAGGTTATGGATGACGACTGGTGAATGACAGATGACGGGCTACAACATAGAATTATACCGCATTCGTCACCTCTGTCCAATGATTTGAATTTTTGGAATAAAATAACATAACTATATGCTCTTTGGATCAGTTAAACTTGATAAATTATATATAATTCTTATAATACTAGATAGAAAAGAACAGAACAGTAAATAAATATCGTATAACGATCCTATATTCATTGGTTACGGCGGCATTGACCCACAGCTTGGATGTATTTGATTACATACACTGGTTATGGTGTTTAATTTCAGCAGGGTATTCCCTGCTCTTCCTCTGGCTTAAGTATACAAACCATGAGACGCGCATCACAAAAATGCGTATTGGTACAGATGAAACGAGATGTTTTTTAACTCCCGACAATGCTATAGTAGATTAAAATGTTATAGGTATATGAATGCCACAATAATTGTGGTACATATTTGAGGATAAATTAAAATACATTAATTTAGAAGTAATTAGTTTCCTTAACTTTTTTTAATTAGACAAAAAATTGTGTTAAAAGACATACAAAATTGTACTAAAATTTTAATTAGATTTCAACATTATATAAAAATATCCAAACGATTTGAACAATTTATATTGTTAAACGTTAATAAGCTACTTATAACTATTTATCACATTAGAATGTCGTTAGATTTACAAAACAAGTTTCACACAAATTAAAGAAAAACTAAATTTTATCCACAAGTTGGGTTAAGTTCTGTTGAACGTGACGATTTTTTGCTAGTAGATAATGGAACTGTATCGCCTTGTAATTCTGAAAGGGCGCATCGGACTGCTGATAGCATTTCCGGTGTGGACTTCCTGCCGTGGGGTGCATGAGGTCTGTGAGGTCTTGATATACGCTCTGTTGTTGCTGTTGCGCCTGTCCAAAAAATTGCATTAAAAACGACAACGATAACGCTCACTAACTCAGCTTCACGCTGTATCCCGCGCATGGCAGGGTAGCATACGGAATTTGGGAACCTAGTGTTAAAACACTCTGTACCGTTTCGCACTTTCCGACAATTTTGAGAGAGACTTGTGTGTTACCAGAGCGAAGAAATGCAAACATTAAATATTTAAATAGAAAATATTAAATATTTAATTTCTTGGAGTGAGGATCGAAGTCACTACCTGCCGCGTTTATAGTCACACGCTGTGTCCCTGTGCCACGACAGACCTCAAGACAACGATAACGTGGTTCAAAATTACTCACATTCATCATATTATTTAAAATTATTCTCTCATAAATATTAAGTATATTAAATATTTCTGCAGGACTTAAGACATCAATATAAACTTGTATTAAATAAATATTCTATTAAATCTGATTTAAATAGTAAAAACCATAGATTTTAAATATTATTTTAAGCCCAAAAACACCAAGTTGTCCTCCAAGCCTTGATCTACAATGACAACAGTAACGTAAGCTGCAAGTCACAAACATACGATTAATCCTAGGTCTATCCCGATCATCATCCTTCTCGCAGCAACTGCAAAAGAAGCAAGGGATACCGGGTAGCCCGCAACATAGAGCACCCCACAGCCACTTGTTCAGTGTACTGCCTGCTCTCGACCAGGATGAGGGTCTGTCCTGATTGTAAATGAAATCGCGGTTCATCCTATATGTGCTACATATTGATGTTGTCAAAATCTATGTTGTTCGCTGTTGACGTTGTTTTACATGTTATGTTAAATGTCAAAAGAAATTGATTTATATTAAAGGCTTGAAATGTCAATTTGATATCAAATTTAAAGTCTAGGTATCGTTCAGAAACGTAGCCAAAATTCTTGTATTTTTTTAAATAATATTTTTTTAGTATGTTATACATATAGGCCTTTTGTAGCGCAGGAACATAAGCGTATGCGTACAATTATAAATCCGACCGGTTGTGGGTTCGATTCACGCTCGTATTAATATTTAATATTTTCATTTTGATTTAGTAACAAGACCAAGCGCGGTGTTGAGTTTCGCCACTCAACACGATAAGAACGAAGATCTGAGGAAGGAAAGAGAGGAAGAAATGAAGTATCTTAATATTAGATTGCCAAGTTCCCAAGTGCCTATTCTACCATGTGCAGGATACAGCGTGAGACTGGAAAAGAATCTTGCATATAGTAGGATTGGCAGAAATAACTTATTTTTAAGACAATCCGCGGTGAACTGAGTTCTTATATCCATAACCAATACGTTTATGGCATGGATGGTAAATTAAATAGGTGAAATTTGAAAAGATTTTTACACAAAGCTCAATTATACTGTACAAATGTTTTCTAATGTTCAAAACATTTATTTTGTTCAAATACCCTCAAATTTGATGTCCTCGCGTAAAAAGTCTACCGAAAATAGTAAAGCGCCTCATGTCAGTTACAAGCAATATTCTTTAAAATAAATATAAAATATTAAAAATGTTATAGGCGTTTAGTAACTTCATACTATATTTAATTTGTATATAATTTTCTTATTGTAATATAAACTTGTTAATAAAGTATTCTTTTTATTTAACGCTATTAACTTTATTCAAATTTTGATATAATTCACGAGACTCAAGTTGAGCTTTGCATTTGTTCTACTTTATTATTAAAAAGCAATAAAAAATATATTTAAATTTTAAATTTTCTACGCTGGTAATTGCATTCTCATAATTTTTACTTTATCTCTAGTTACTTACTTAGCTTCACGCTATATCCCTAGCGGGGTAGGCAGAGAGAACGGAGCGCCAAACGCTACGGTCTCGGCATACCTCTTTCGCCTCGTCCACTGTCATCAACCTCTTCATACATGCCCTCCGGGGGGTCCTCATGCTTTTTACGTGACCTTCCTCCAGTATCGTCGATACTGTGTTTTCGAAGGTCAACCGAGGTCTCCCCCTCCCTCTCTTACCACTCACTTTTCCTTCATAAATCTTTTTTACCATTCTTTCTTCACTCATTCGCTCGACGTGCCCAAACCACCTGAGCACGTTCTTCTTCACCGTTCTCACTGTGACATCCACGCTAGTACCTGCCATTCTGTGTATCTCTTCATTGGACATGCGATCAGATAAACTGACTCCGCATATCCGACGAAGAGATCGCATCTCTACAGCAATCATCTTTCTTACATTCTTCTTCTGTAATACCCACGTTTCGCTGCCGTATAACAGTGTCGATACCAACACTGCATTGTGTACGGCCAAACGCGCAGCTATGCTGACGTTTCGCCGTCTCAACAATGCAGCTAAGGCACCGTTAACTCTGTTACCGGCAGCAATACGCCTTTCCACATCCATTTCGTATCTACCGTCTCTGCTAAACATACTTCCCAGATATACTACCTCATTCACTTGTTCTAATATCTTATCATTTACACTGACCTTGCAAACTGTTCTTTCTTCATTTCTTTCAAATACCAGAACCTTCGTCTTATTCGCATTCAGGCTTAGACCATTATTCGCGCATCCTTCTTTCAGAGTGGTAACCAATGCCTGCAACTCGCTTTCTGATGATGCAATAAGCACTGCATCATCTGCGTACAGCAGGCAATTTATATTCGAGGTACCTACTTTCACTCCCATGTCACTTTGTCTCACTCCATGAAGACAGCTGTCCAAATACAAATTGAACAACCAAGCTGACATGGCGCAACCTTGTTTAACACCCCATTGGATGTTAAACCAAGGCGACATGCCAGCTCCTACTTGCACGCAGGCTGAGTGATCTCTGTAAAGAGACTTTACAGCCTGCAGCAAGGCTCCGCTCACATTGTACCGGGGCAGTATCTCCCATAATCTCTTTCTTACAACCCTGTCAAACGCCTTTTTCAAGTCCACAAAAGCACAGAAAACTTTTTGGTTTACTGCCAAAATTTTTTCTGTAATCATGCGGAGGGAAAAGATCTGATCCATACAACCTCTTCCAGGTCTAAAGCCTCCCTGGGCCTCCCACAACAGCCTTTCAGAACTATCTTGCATTCTTCTCGCTAATATTTTAGCATACACTTTACTACCTAAGCTAATCAAACTGATAGCCCTATAGCTTGCGCAATCTATCTGTGAACCTTTGCCTTTATACAAAGGCACGATGACTGCACCTCGCCAATCGTCTGGGACCTCCCCGGATTTCCAGCATAAATTGCACAGAAACCAGAACAGGTCCAAGACGCGTGGCCCACCATATTTGATCATCTCGGCAGTAACTCCATCTGCTCCCGCTGCCGGACCACATTTCAAACTTCGTATGGCACTCTCAACTTCTTTTATACTGATTTCGCCGTCCGCTACATCAAGACTCAGCGTTTCGCTGTTACTTGAGGCAGAGGCGTCATCACATTCATACATCTCCTTGTAAAATTCCGCCCATCGCTGCAAAACCTGTGGTTGTTCTGTTAAAAGTTCACCGTCTTTCGAAAGCACCCCTTTCATTCTACAGGTTAGCGAGCAACTCCGGGAACCACTCACTTCTCGCCAGAAAAGCTTTGTGTTTTCCCGAAAGTTGTACGTTAACCTTTCATCTCTTTCTTTCTCAGAGTTTTCACGCTTCATCTTTATCAGTACTTTCGTTTGGTGTTTTTGCAGCTTATACTCTTTCTTTCTTATCTCTCTCATGCTTTTATCCTTACCCGAGGCTTTATAATCCTGCCATGCTTTCCTCTTTTTTCCTACTGCATCTTTCACTTCATCATCCCACCATTCATCTCGCTTTTTGTTAAAGCCTCTTTTCCCTTTACCACATACCTCTGCCGCTATTTCCGTCATACAATTCCTTAGGTTCTGCCAGCATACTTCGTTATTTTCACCTCCAGATTGGTAGCTGTCTAACTTTTTGGAAAATCTTTCTTGATATTCCTCTCTGACCGGTGGATCTTGAAGCTTCCAGCTTCTTATGCGATGATTCGTAGCCAAGCTTGGACAACCGGTGCGGCTGCGCCAACCTGCGAACAGACACCTTATCCTAGCTACGACTAGATAATTGTCTGTTCCCAATTCAGCACCCCTAAACACTCGCGTGTCCATAACTTGGCTACGAATACGCTGATCCACTAGGAATAGATCAATCATACTTTTCTCTTCCGTTCGCTCCCACGTATACATGTGAATTTGTTTGTGGTCAAACATCGTGTTTGCCACAAACAAATTCTTTTCCTTGCAAATTTCCAATATAAGCTTTCCAGCCTCGTTCATTCTCTTATCACCGTACTTCCCTAGCACTCCTTCGTAACCGCTACGCGCAGTTCCGACCCATCCGTTCAAATCACCGCATATTATTACTTTTTCATTCTCTCTAACACTACCTAGAACGTCCCTCACACTCTCCCAAAACTCTTCGAGTTCGCATAATGGAGCTGAGGATACCGGCGCATACGCCGCTAACAAGAAAACTCTTGTTATCCCCAGCTTGAAGCGCACCCAAAGCAGCCTCGAGTTGATCGCCTTGTATTCTATCATTGCACTAACCAACCGAGAAGACACTAACACGCCTACACCTCGACTCCCTCGCTCGCTCTCTGGTACGCCGGCCCAGAGAGCGATCCGGTTGCCAGGTAAATCGGCCGTGTCACTGCCTTTTCGCTTGGTCTCAGTCACACAAATAACATCCAGATCTCTGTCTTCCATCACATCTAATAATTCATTCATCTTTCTTCCATCCCTCCTCTTACATTCCACGTAGCTATTTGTAGCTCCGTCCTCCCCTTCCCGCCGCTCCGGACATGGCGTGCTGGGTGGCGGTCCCCAACGCCGCATTCGTCTCCACTTGTCGCACCAGCGGGGACGCACTGGTGCGCGTCGCCTTGGGGGGACGCCCTATCAGTGCGCGCTCGTGTGGTGCACATTGTGGTTGATGGAACGTTGCAGCCCTCTAGAGGGCTGGCAGGGTCGCTACGGGCAAGCCTTCCATCGTGAACCCCCAATATCTCTAGTTAATATCTCTAGTTAATATCTAAAAAAACAAAGTTTCCGTCGAATTAGCGATTTGTCCACGATTTCTTTTTTACTTTTAAAACACGCTGTATCACGTGTGTATTAAAACAACACACATATCACTGGGAACCTAATGTTAAGACACTCCGTACCTCTTACGAAACTTCCGTTTCCAGCTATCCTCTCGTAGTAGTGGCAGTACGAGGAAATGAAAATATTAATATTATTTCGTTCGAAATCAACCCACAATCTGTCACGTTTACAGTCGAAACTTTTTGGCCTTGCGCTACGACAGACTTCAAACAGGTACTATAACCTGTGATATGCTAAGAAAAATAAATATATCATCTGGTTTAAAAAGTTTCATTTATTCGTAAAAAAAATGAAATGCAAGGTTATATCTATAGTATTAAAAAAAAAATGATAACGACAAAAAATCTTAGTATTGCAGTACATTAGTACAACATTTACCTGCACTACTTTCTCGAGTCGTGATCTTGGAGACTTCTTATCGCCGTTTTGTGTGTCAGTCAGTACTGTACGCGCTCTCGCATTTTGTACTCGCGATCACAGATTTAAAATTATAGATATATATATTAGACAGAACAAAATAATATTTTAAACTAATACAAATTATTTTACGAGTGTTAGTGAAAGTGTACAATTAAAAAATATTAAATTTAATTGTGAACATTTATGAATTATTGAAATACGTAAGTATTTGCTATCTGTTTTAGATTGATTGTCATAGAATCTTTTTAGTATTGAAACACAAAATGTAATTAAAAAAAAACATTTGTGCTAAATAAGATTATAAAATTATACTTCTTTATTGTTGTTTTGTGTTTAATCTCAGCTTGCCAGTCAAGGCGTTATTACGACAGAGTGTGCAGTACAACTACGTGTGAAGTATAACTTATAATTCATTAAACACGCATACCAGTTTTTGTTACGACAGTGTCATTAAACATTGTATTAAAATTGTTATTTAATATATACCGCACATGGCAAGGTAGTTGGACTTGGGAACATACCATTAAGACACTTATCCGTTCCCCACTTACGGCCAAATTTGAGGTATTGCGTGTTTACTAGCTCATGAGCGAAGAAATAAATTTATGATATATTTAATTTCTCCGAATGGAGTCGAAACTTGTTGCATTTATAGTCGCACACTTGTGCCTTAATTTAATTTAATATAAAAAATATGTTTTTTATTATATACCTTAGCTAATTATTATTAAAAATATGAATTACATTACTTCCTCTATTCGGGTTAAAAGATTTATCTTCTTATTAAAGTTTTCAATTATTTCAATTTTTATTCCATTATGGCGATAATAATATTTTTATTATTCATGTATTCATTGTTTCTGACGCAACCATGACAGACTGATTGAATGCGCTCTTTAATTTATTTCTCTAGCTCCACAACTGAAATATACGTATTTTTCGGCTTCACACTAAATTACACAAAAGGTACATAACATAGTAGACTTGTCGCGTGATTCCGGCTTAGAATAGGATTACCCTGGTACAGGTGGTGTCGTGAGAGGCGACTAAAGTACGTGTGGTAGAGTCACGTCGCCAGTAATGGCAACACGCATGGACAAGCTCGACCGGATTATTACCACCCCCGGCATTTAAGACCGGCGTTAAGTAGTGGCTTTGGTCACTGCGTTTCGCAGTAATGCCGGGCCCCGGTGCCCGCCTCCTGTAAAGGACGGCAACGCTCCTGTAGCTCCTCTGGAGTTACTCGGGGCCGTGGGCGACGGTGATCACTTACCATCAGGTGACCTGTACGCTCGTTTTCCGTTTTTTCCATAAAAAAAAACATAGTAGGCTGAGGTACCTTTGGAACCTAGTGTTAAGACGCTACCTTCCTACTAAGACAGACACTACCTTCCTACTAAGACAGGCAGTTCCCCACTATCCGCTGAATTTAAGGCATTAAGTAGCAGCAATTCATTGTTAAAGTGGCGTTTTGATAATAAACCTATTTACTATCTTAAATAACTAAACACAATTTGCATATAAATTAATAATATTGTTTTGTTCAAGCTCTTCTTAATTTAACCTAAAAAGGTCGATAAAAATTATCTAGGAAAATTACTTAATTTTCCGACTTCTCTTCTAACCGTTATTTCTCTTAAATTAAATAAATATAGCATTTTTTTTTTCGAGGCCTATCTCTGTCTGTGGCAATGCGAAAGCGCGGCGTTGACTTCCGCCACTCAGCGGCCAGTGATTAATTTGGTGGAAAACGAGCAACGTAAATGTTTTAAAACTTGGTTTCCAGGTTTCTTTACGACTTGTCTTGTTTATAATAAAGATTCAAATTCATTAATTCGAATTTATATTCGTGATATTATTATTTAAAAAAATATATTTTCGTAAATGTTAACATAAATAGTAAATATTAATATAACAAGGGCGACTCTATAGGACCTCGTTCTTTATAAACGATGTGCCCAACCTCATTGATAGAAGGTTAGCGGATATCGTCTGTACCTTTCTATTTAATGTTTTTTTTTTCTAGATTTGTAACTTTTTATATTTAAAAAAAATATATAGATGTGTAAAGAGAATTTGTATAGTGTCATATTTATATAAATAATGTTTTTTTTTTAACAGAATTACAAAATGTTATATAATATTATAAATATTAATAATAATTATAGATATCTGGTAGTTAAAGATGATGAAAATGATGATGATGATGCTGTTCCACTTTGACACGAATACTTCTAAACGAATTTTGATGAAACTTAATACCTTAACAGTAATATAGCTTATAACTCAGAATAACACACGTGGTAAAATTTTACTACAATATAAGTATTTTTGTATAATTTTCATTCTGTATACTTCTTTTTTTTCATCTTCTTTCTATTTCTTCTTTTTATTTCATACTTTAACTACTTGAGCTGACTTAATACAATATGCTATTGTATTTTTAATACATTAAATACGTAGTAAGCCAACCATTTCAATAAATTACACCTAAATAGAACCCAAGCTGGAGAGTCAGCGTGATATGTCTATTTTTTTAAAACAATAATTTACAGTTTAACATCACTTAATGACAATAATACCTTTAAAATAGGTAAATATATTTCATTAATAACGTGTGTAATCGTTTATAAAATCATGAATTAATTATAATTATTAATGATATTAATGTTTAAAAGCTTTCCAGCTTTCCACAGCTTTTCTAAATTGCGAAATAGATATACATACACAACTTGTACGTATATACAGGCAAGACATTCATAAAACCAAGCCCTAAGGCTATATTAACATTGATAGTGAACTTTCAAAGATACTTAACTAGATCAAGGCAACGTACGACCAAGATAATTTTGAACAATTTAAGATTTATTACAAGTATTGATATTGCATTGAAAACACACACGTACTTAATGAAGACGCTTACCTTGGCGCTTCAAGATTTTACAAGTTACAATTCTGTTAATATATTCTTGGCCATTTAGGATTCGTTTAGTAGATCAATCAATATTCTTTAACTCTATTTATTTTTTAATTTTATTTTAGAATAGCGACCTACGTTTTTCTTGTTCGCCTTTCTCCGTCTTCCTTAGGCTTCGCCTGCTTGAACTAAACTGTTTCATTTATTAATTTAAAAGACTTTCTTGTTCTAATAACATTATCACTTTTAAGACAATATCTATGCACAGAAAAACTAAAATCTCAGTTAAGTGTAAATAAATTTTGTAGCAATTTTGTCGAACTAAATATTTTAAATTGTCGTATTTTCTTATTTTTTAACCGATTTAAATAAATATAACACTAAATGTTAAACAATGGTAGCATTTATATCTTTTTGGCCGAGACTAGCGCGTACAAACGCACTGATAGACAAGCACACAAAATATCACTATTTTTGGGTCTTATTATATTAATAAACTTTCTCTATAAGTTTTTCTTTTATATATATCTATCCATATATATCTATCCATGTACAGACATGTATTATTTACTGATTTATGTCAAGTATATAGTAATTGTAATATTTATTAGGTTTATATATTGTGGGGAACAGAAGTGGAACGCAGTCCGTTCTTCTCTTAACACTAGGTTCCCGGGTTCTCTTTGCCTACCTTGTCTCGTGCGGGATACAGCGTGAAGCTATATATTTTAAGTTTATTATAATATATAATTATATTTTAAGTAATATAATATCTTTTATTGTCTATTACTATATAACGTACACATGCACTTTAAATTGTATAAAAACAATAAAACACGCAATATGTATGTTTACACCTAAGCCGATATACGACTACGATTGTTATACATTTTTACCATAAACAGGAAAATGAAGTCCATTGTGTCATCGTAACTTAACTGATGTCAGTGATGTCTGATGAAACTCTTTTAAAATGTATATATATATATATATATATATATATATATATATATATATATATATATATATATATATATATATATATATATATATATATATATATATATATATATATATATATATATATATATATATATATATATATATATATATATATATATATATATATATATATATATATATATATATATATATATATATATATATATATATATATATATATATATATATATATATATATATATATATAATATGTGTAATATAACCCGTGTAATGTATCAGATATCATGCGGTACATTAAAATAGAAATAACAAATTTAAGTCCGAGTGATTATCTTGAAATCGATTTTCTGGTTAGCAATCGATCGAGAAAGCGATGTTCTTGTTATTATTTTCGCCACGATACTTATAGCCTATGATTTCCCAACAAAAAACGGAAGGAATCGTTTTTAATGATATTTATTTATAAGTTCGATCCATACTTTTAAATTACTTTATGATAATAATTTTCTGTTGATAAATTACAGGTACATGTTTTTTATGCAAATCCTACTTCATACTAATAGCAAATTTTATAAGGATTTGAAAGATATTTGTTGTCACCCTTAAACCTTGGGTTGCCAGGTGTAAACAGTACATTTAATGCTGATTGTTTACACTCACGTGTATTTCAAGTAAATCATATATCAAATTTAATTATTTTTTTTCGTCATTTTAACCCACGGTTCCCTGTAAAACAACTGCCGCAAGCAGAGGTTGCCACTTTCTAAATTATTGAACTTTTAAAATTTAAATTGAAATTAATCTCAAAATATACAAAATGCGTGATCTGCATTATGTTTTATAGTATATTTATGTTAACAGTTACACCCTATCGTGTTTCTAATTTTTTATGTGTGAAATAATAATTTTAAGTTGAAATCATGTTAAATACGTACATATATACTTTTTGTTTTCTAAATACTCATAGACTACAGTTTGTTTTTTTATTTATTTAATTAGTTAAAAAAGTAAAAGGTACAAAATGTCGGCCTTTTTAAATATAATTCAGAACGTTATGGTAACTTTAAAAAATTGTACTATGAACTTATAATTTTTTTAACGTCATTATATTATTTACGTGATTTAAAAGCCTAATGTTATACTCGGTTTAATTAGCTTTCAGACTAATTTATAATTTGTCTTGCTCGTTAAGGACTTCACGACAGGCTTCTAGAAAAATCTAGGAAAAAGTTTGTTTTACACTTTTTACATTTTTTTTTTTGCATCTTTACACTCTGTATTTTTTCAGCAACTCTATGCAATATATACACCTAATGGGAACCGTATAAGCATCCGTACTTTGTCCTCGCAAGGCTCAACCCACGTTTGAACCCGCACGGCCGTGCTCGTGTACGACGATGGTCACACCGTTTTCCTTTTAATAATATTCTTATCTATATTTATAAATATAAAGAGTTTGTTTGTTTGTTTGTTTGTTTACTTGAACTATTGGTGCGATTAGAAAAAAGGATTGTATTAGTTAGACCATATATTACATATCGGAAAATTCTGAAGGAGTTGAGGAAAAATAAAAAATATTGAAATCGGCGAAATCGAGAACTTCCGTGCTTGCGCTGAGTAAGCTGCGGAGCTGCAATCAAAAGCAAGTGATAGTATAATTTTCGTGATTAATTAATTACACCAAAAATCACTAATTTCATAAAATTTATAAAAATATAACAGAACATATTAATAAATAAGTACAAACCTTAGAGCGACGATTTCTCGATTTTATCTACAGTATTAAAGATTTAAAAAATATGTGTAAAGTTAAAAAGTTCTTTTTAAATTTTCCCCGCATAAGAGAAACGTCTTTTAGGTTTTTAGGTAGAGCGTTATGCTCATGTCAGATCTAAAAAAAAAACAGAAAATAAACATTAATCAAAAATCATTACTTCACCTCGGCAAATTGCTGGTATCTCTTAAGATGGTAATTTTCATCATACATAGCTAAAAACAGCAGTGACGAAGAAAATTTTGTAAAAACGCTGCGTTCAAATGAGTTCATTGATTCAGGAGCTACGAGTACATTGCCACAAATATACATACAGACAAACAGTTCAAGCTTATAACACCACTTTTTCTAAAAAAAAAACAGAAAATAAACATTAATCAAAAATCATTACTTCACCTCGGCAAATTGCTGGTATCTCTTAAGATGGTAATTTTCATCATACATAGCTAAAAACAGCAGTGACGAAGAAAATTTTGTAAAAACGCTGCGTTCAAATGAGTTCATTGATTCAGGAGCTACGAGTACATTGCCACAAATATACATACAGACAAACAGTTCAAGCTTATAACACCACTTTTTCTAAAAAAAAACAGAAAATAAACATTAATCAAAAATCATTACTTCACCTCGGCAAATTGCTGGTATCTCTTAAGATGGTAATTTTCATCATACATAGCTAAAAACAACAGTGACAAAGGAAATTTTGTAAAAAACACTGCGTTCAAATGAGTTCATTGATTCAGGAGCTACGAGTGCATTGCCACAAATATACATACAGACAAACAGTTCAAGCTTATAACACCACTTTTTCCATTAACATTATATTGAACGTACAATGAAACACTGGCCAATTGCACAATAATCGTTACAAATGACGACACATTACCTGCTGCTATATATATTGCGATATGATGCGATGCAAAGCGCTGAACAAGTTTTAATTATTTTTTGTTTACTTTATTTCTTAGGTATGTTCAGTACCACTTGTTTGTGCGTTTTTTCTGTTTTTTTTTTTTTTTTTAAAGGGCTAAAGATATGTATCATCATATACATGTATGCCCTTGTTTATGTGTTCATTTAAACGTATTTTATCCTAGATCCTAGTTTAATGGATCAGTTATATAATATTACTTTTACTTGATTTTTTACTCATAGGATGTTGAAATTGAGGCTTGTATATGAACTGGTGGTCCCCGATATATCAACAGATTTGGAAGCCTCTAAACTTATTTAGAGGCATATACATACTTCTAAGGGGTGCGATTCCACAAATATTAATTTAAATGTATTATTTATTTTTCATGGTTTTTTTAATGTAATTTTCCTTAAAAAGTCTCCTTAATTTAATTAATCAAATGAAAAATGCTACTCATTTTATATATATATATATATATATATATATATATATATATATATATATATATATATATATATATATATATATATATATATATATATATATATATATATATATATATATATATATATATGTATATATATATATATATATATATATATATATATATATATATATATATATATATATATATATATATATATATATATATATATAATGACCCAGACACATCGTACAACGTCTGTCTGTAAACGGGACACTCATAGGTTCAATTTCCGTTCGGAAAATTATTTTCAATTTCTCCGCTTTATATCTTGTTACCTCTGGTAACATAAAGCAGTGTTGATTTTCACCACGCAATTTGAAATGAAACTTAAGCGGTAAGTAAAAACGGAGACTTTTAAAATTTCCCATATTAAAAGCTTGAAGCTTCACGCTGTATACCGCACGAGGCAGGGTAGGTAGAGGGAACCCGGGAACCTAGTGTTAAGACACTCCGTTCTACTTCCGTTTCTTAAAAGCTTGAGGCTGCTATAACTAATATATAATATTTAATCAAAAAGAGAAAGAGAAAGATAGAGAAGAGGAAGAGCAAAGTACAGGTATTTTAATGTTATAAAAAAATCACTTCATAATTCACAATAAATATCTTATTAAAGAACTATATAGATAACTTGCACGGTGCACTCTTTATTTGTTTGTTTCTTGGATTTTACAAATATTTATATTAAGATTATTTTATCTCATAGCTACAACTACTTATAACTACATATGACACATTTACTAATGTTGTAGTTACAGTAACAGTAGATATTTAAATAATAATAATATATTTATATTCAAGATATTGTACAAAATAGTTTTTGTAATTGTGAAATTCGTGATTGCACTTTCAATATGGAAAATATATATTATTTTATATAATATATTACTTAATAGAGTTAATATTTTTTTTTTATAATTTAATATATAATAAATAATTAATAAATAATTACCATGACGCAGCGAGACAGCCGACTGTAAATGTGGTAGTCAGCGTTCAGAAGATTGAATTTTTTTTATGTCTCTGCTGTGGTATCAAGACAAAACATTGAGTTTCGCCACTCGACATGTTTTAAATGTGTAAAAATGTAAGAGAAAAAAGTATCAAGTACCTACTTCTATTTATTGAACAAAGGATGTCGTTGTATAGAAATTTATCATAATGATGTTAATGCGAGGAATTATTTGTCGCTAGTGATGTTCACATGAAAACTTTCATTATTATAAATAAAAATCGATCAAGTGCAAGTTGGACTCGACCGCCGTACTAACCTTAGGATCAAGTTTTAGGACGTAAGTATATGTTATAAAAATTGACAGTGAAAAATGAAAAATTGACATACTCAAGCATACACTGATTCTGTGTGATATGAACTACAAATGTAAGTTTATGATGTTTTGTAATTCTATGAAACACTCATGTTTATTGTAATTAAATTTACAACTGTACGTGTAGCGAAATGCAGACTCGACCGGACCATTACCACCCCCGGCATTTAAAACCGACGTTAAATAGTGGCTTCAGCAACTGCGTTTCGCATTTGGTAGTGCCGGGCCCCGGTGCCCATCCACCTGAAAGACGCGCAACGCTCCTGTAGCTCCTCTGGTGCTACACGGAGCCATGGGCAACGGTGATCACTTACCATCAGGTGACCCGTACGCTCGTTTGTCCAGTTTCATTTTTCACTACTCTAAGGGACCGTATATTACATACTAATTTCAGCTAAATATTTCTGTGTGATTTTAAAATACATATTATTTAAACGAAGCACAGGAACACATAAAAAGAGATCATGATATATTTTTTTCGTTTTTAGATATGGAAACATATGAAAACGGTATAGATTATATTTTTAATAGTCATGATACTAACTAGCACTTGAAAATAGTTACTCCTTAAGTAACAAAAAAGCAACAAACTTGACAAGGACAATCACCTCTAGTAATATCAATTAACAAACAATGATTTTATTTATCATTAGTTTGAGAGGTATGTAAGTAAAGAAAAATCAATGGCTTTGCTAAAAAAAAAAATTATGTCGAAACCTAAAATTATTTTATACTTTCATGTTATTAAAATATATACTGCGTACATAATGCTATAGTGGTGCTGTAAAACTGCATCTGACTGTAAACTCAATAGCTGTGAATTTCATCCCCTTTCGTGGGTAAAAACGTAGGTCTCGTCTCGAGAAGAAACAAGAAAACGATCGACGGGGTGTCTTTACATTCATCTATTTACCCTGCTACATGTGGAAGCTGAGACAAAGAAAACTATAATATACAGCCCAATTATTTTATTTTATTAGTTCCAGAAATGATTTAAATAATTTTTATGTGCCTTTCTTTCTTTATTTTGTTTCTTGCATAGATTTGCAGTTAAATTTTATTAATTAATACACACTAATCGTGATTTTACTTATTTTTTCTACATTTACATTCATTTTTATACTAACATTTTAGTTTTTTTTTAACTTGTATTGATTAATATTTTTAACTTGTTGCATCCCGCACGATGCAGTGTAGGCAGAGGGAACCCGGGAACCTTGTGTTAAGACACTCCGTTTCACTTTCGCTCCCCACTTTCCGCCGAAATTGAGGCATTGCGTGTTGAGTGGCGGAACTCAACGTCGCGCGTGCCTTATTATCAGAGCGAAGAAATGAAACATTAAATATTTAAATTGAAAATATTAAATATTTCATTTCCTCGACTGGGGATCGAACTCAGAAGCTGTTGGTTACAGTCACAGGCTTCTGCCGCTGCGCCACGACAGGCCTCAACATTTTAGATATTTAAGATATTATAAACTATTGATTATGTAAATATTTTTTTTTGAGATCTCCTCCACATACAGACGTAAAAATATATAAAATAATTTTACATTAAAATACTATGAAAAAAATATATTTTTTTAATACACATCACTAGCATAGTTTCGCCTTTTACCAAGTAGCTCAGTTAAACCGGTCCCGTCCATCCATTATAAGGAGATCCCTTACGCTCCCTGTCCACTTGTTAATATCTTAAGATAAATCTCTTAAAGTGGATCAAAATAGATCATTTTATAATGGCCAGTTATATTTACATGCAATATATTGAGTGAGGCAAGTGGCTTACAATGAGATACTTGCGACGACTGGCGAAGGTAAGTCGTGTTTAGATAAACTATATTTCAGCTTTAATTTTTTATCTTTATGTCTTAATATTGAATTTCAAGTGCTTTTGATATGATATTTAACATACATTGTATAAATATATTATTAAATAGTTGAATATATTCTTTTGCAGTTATATTTAGATTTTATATAATACAATATGTTAATATCATATCAATAACATCAATGTATGTACACGGGCCATGGTTATAGGTTCAGTTCCAACTCGGTGGGAAAGATGATTACCATTTCACTGCTTTGGTAAGACAAAGAAAAGCGATAGATTATGGGGAATGGAGTGTCAAGATATTCCTGATAAGCTATCAGTGTTCCCTCTGCTTGCTAGCTAGGCAGAGGGAACTTGGGAACCTGGAGTCATGTACACGCATCGTACTTTTTGCCAGAGTTTTCAGTTTTTATTTTTAATATATCCTTTTAAATTTTTTTATGTTTCATTTAAAGTTAGTTTACGTACAAGCAACACGCATATTATTAGTCACATATTTTGTTATTTTAAGGTCGATTCGGTTGTTGTTTCGTGACAATGCACAATATTAACGTAGCGTATCGATCGATTTTGTAATATTTGTAAACATAAAACTAAATTTCCGGCTACTTTGTGAGAATAATGAAGAAAAGTCCTTAAATTATTGATGAAATAATAATATACAAGTGTTTTTCTTTCCTAAGTGTTGATAAACACTTTAAAAATGGTAAAAATAATATATTTGTTGATGAATAGTAATGTATATTCATTTCATTATAAAATTTCCAAAAATGTACATATTTCTATTGTTTCTAAAACAAAAGAGATAAACACAATAAAATGTAAAACCGGGAAAAAACAGCGAATCGGGAAAAAATTAAAAAACGTGATTTTGTTTTGTTTTGTACACAAAAAGTGAAACATTGCGTAATAATAAGCAATAATGAAACATAAAATATAAACAAGTACTAAATATAGCACGGCGGCGTATATAGAGTTTGTTAAGTGGGAAACGAAATGTGCCATGACTAGGTTCCTTTTGGTTCCCTAGCTGTATACGGGGTACATTGGGAAACTGACAAAAGAACTGAGAAAATTATAAGATATTTAATTAAATTTATTTATTAAACGTATACTGTAATTATTAAAATTAAAAACGAACGAACATTATTTTTTTTTTCTGAGTTCAAATCTAACACAAAAATTTTAATTTTGAAAAATCCATTTATATATTTTTCTTTATTTCCTTTAATTCAGCCAATTGTCAGTATTAAGAGTGACCTTTACAGTAAGTAATGACGCGATTACTGACATATACACTTGACCCCGAGGAAAATTTTTGATGTATTACATGTTTTTCCCCGTTCTGTTTAAATCAAATTAGATTTCATATACTTTGTTGATTACTAAAGAGATATCTTAAAATATAAATAATATTGATAAGAAATATTAAAGTACCCAAAAGTCTGTTAAGAAATATTTTATTATCGACGCAAACAAAACGAAATTACAAATTCTACGTAGAAGGAATATTTCCGGTGAACATTAAAAAATAATTTATATTATTTTAGTTATAAAAAAAACCTAAATTGTTGCTAGTCTTAACACACAACAAACGTGCGACAGTTTTTGTGTTCGATCCCAACCAGAGGAAACAAAATATACAATATTTCTATTGTTTACTCTGGTAGTATGTCAAAGCGCGGCGTTGAGTTCCGCCATTCAATATGTAACCTCAAATTTGGCAAAAACTGACGGAAATATTTTAATAACAACAAAGGGTCTTAACTTTAGGTTCCCAACTTTAGGTTCCCAAGTTCCCTCTGTCTACCCTGGCAATGTGCGTGATAGAGCATCTGATTAATTAAATTGTTATTTACATCCGGTCGAGTACACCTGTTTAACACTAATGTTAATATAAACAGTAAACAGCTCACTTTCCTACTAGAATACGTTATTCAATCCTAATAAAGTAGTTGTTATTTCCTATATATAAATATATAAATCGTATTAAAAAGATCTATTGTATTATTGATATGATTTCTTTGCCTTAAAATATGAAATGATATTTTATTCTCAGCTTCACGCTGTATCCCGCACATGGCAGGGTAGGAAGAGGGAATTTGGGAACTTAGTGTTAAGACACTCCGTTCCACTTCCGTTCCCCACTTTTCGCCAAATTTGAGGCACAATTTGAGGCATTGCGTGTTGAGTGGCGGAACTCAACGCCGCGCTTTGCCTTATTGCCAGAGCGAAGAAATGAATAATTAAATATTTAAATTGAAAATATTAAATATTTCATTTCCTCGAGTGGGGATCGAACCCACAACTTGTCGGTTACAGTCACACGCTTGTGCCGCTGCGCCACGACAGGTCTCATATTTTTTTTTTTTACATAAAAATCTAGATTTATAGAATAGCACACTATGGAATATACGATTTCAAGAAACGTGTTGGTAAATAGTAAACATGGCGAATTAATTTATAAGATAAAAAAAACTTGCTTTATGCACTCGCTGACTCAACTTCACGCTGTATCCCGCACGTGAAAGCGTAGACAGAGGGCATTTGGGAACCAAGTGATAAGACACTCCGTCCTGTTCCCCACTATCTGACGAATTTGAAGCGTAGCGTGTTAAAAGGCGTATCTAAATGATTATTATTATTTTAAAAACCAATTTAGCTAAGGTAAGCTTGATATCGGGCCAAGAGCTAAAATAAATTTATCGAGCCCCATAACCTACAGCGACCTTCATGTTTTCTTTTCGCAGTTGCTCATCGTATCGTACGATAACCCATAAAATGATAAGTTGTTATCATCGATCTCAATGGGATTTAAATGTCACTATTAAGAAGGCAACTTGACGTTTTTTGACTGATCTCTTCTTTTATTTGAGAGGCAAGCATCAAAGTTGCGCCTTGTTTACCAGAGACCACTCACTCAGCTTCACGCTTTATTCCACACATGGCAGGGTAGACAAAGCGAACTTGGGAAATTAGTGTTTAAACACTCCGTTCCACTCCCCAATTTATACCAAATTTGAGGCATTGTATATTGAGGTATTAAGTGACGGAACTCAACGCCGCGCTTTGCCTAATAATCAATCCTTCAATAAAATCTCCAAGTGGATATCGAACCCAATACCATCACATTTGCAATTCACGACTCTACGGAGCGACTTGCTATTCTTATACCGACTTAGATCAATTGAACTGATAAGTCACAAGTAATTGTGCATATATTGTATGTAGTGAGTAAGTAGGTAAATTACTTTATTTATCATATTGGATTCATGATTAAATCGGTTAAAGTACACGTTATTATTGGTTATTATGGTTATTTTTATATATATATATATATATATATATATATATATATATATATATATATATATATATATATATATATATATATATATATATATATATATATATATATATATATATATATATATATATATTTATATATATATGTATATAGTGGCGCAGGTACGAGCGGGCGTTGTGAAATAATATATTTAAAATTATCATGTTTCTGGCTAACAAAATCGGCAAACTGCGGCATTGCCGTGTGATTCCGGCTTAGAATAGGATCACCCTGGTACTAATGGTGTTGTAAGAGGCGTAAAGTGCGTGTGGTAGAGTCACGTCGTCACCAATGGCAATACGCATGGGCAGACTCAACTGGATTATTACCACCTCCGGTATTTAAAACTGGCGTTAAGTAGTGGCTTCGGCCACTGTGTTTCGCATTGGGTAATGTCGGGCCCCGGTGCCCATCCTCCTTAAAGACCGGTAACGCTCCTGTAACTCCTCTGGAGATACACGGGGTCGTGGGCGGCGGTGATCACTTATCATCAGGTGACCCGTACGCTCGTTTGCCTTGTCCTGGCCATAAAAAAAATATGCAACTCAACTGCACACTCTTAAGAATTCACTGGAAAGTGAGGAACGGAAGTGACTTCAAAGGAACGTAATTTTCACAATAGGTTCCTATAGTGTAATATCACTTCGTTCCGAAAGAACCGCATCATATTTTTCGAAACATTTCGTATTGAAACCGTTATATGACAGGGTAGGTAGAGGGAACTTGGGAACCTAGTGCTAAGATACTCCGATCTGCTTCCCACTTTCCGCTGGATTTGAATTACATTGCATGTTGAGTGGTGAAACTCAACGTGCTTTGCCTTGTTGCCACAGCGAAGAAAATAAAACATTAAATATTTTTAGTTGCAAATATACAATATTTCATTTTTCGGGGATCAGTTCAGTAAAGATACTGTCACACGCTTGTGCCCCTTCGCCCCACATTTTGCTTTTTATGCGATTTTAAATTGCAAAACAGATTTACGGTTTATTTTGAATATCGCAGGATAAGAAATTAAAAACTAAACTTATTCACAAGCATTACTTTTCTTTTAAACTTAATATACTGCATATAAGGTTGCCATAACTTTTGTCATAAAAATGAAAGTAACACATTCATCTTATTACGATTACAGTCAATTCAACTCAACTTGTATAAAAAAAATATTTAGAACAACGTAGCGTACCGTGTTTACAACAAACACATTTTTTATATTCTTAGTTCCGCTTCTTAACGAACGCGCAGTTATTTATTTTTTTTCGATTTTTTACCTTTATAGGCAACAAAAAATAACAATAATAAAATTTAATTTGAGGCCTGTCGTGGCGCAGCGGCACAAGCGTGTGACTGTAACCGATAGGTTCTGGGTTCGATCCCCAGTCGAGGAAATGAAATATTTAATATTTTCAATTTAAATATTTAATGTTTCATTTCTTCGCTCTGGCAATAAGGCAAAGCGCGGCGTTGAGTTTCGCCACTCAACACGCAATGCCTCAAATTCAGCGGAAAGTGGGGAACGGAAGTGGAACGGAGTGTCTTAACACTAGATTCCCGGGTTCACTCTGCCTACCCTGCCTCGTGCGGAATACAGCGTGAAGCTAAAAAAAAATCATTATCAGTTTCATATATAAAATTACATTTTACAAAATAAGTACAGCTTTGTTATTTCATATTTTTTTCTAGTTATAGTAGGGGTATATTTAGTAACAAAGTCAGTAAAAGTAAAGGTTATTGAGTCACTGCGTTTTCCATGTTCTGCCGAATTTTCGATATATTGTTTGGCGGAACTCAACACCGCGCTTTGTCTTGTAATCACAGAAAAAAAAAATACATCGTGAAGATTTTTATCAGCGATACACACGAAAGCTTGTTTATTAAATATTCACCAGACCAGCAGATTTAGGGCCAGTCTGTGAAATTCGAAAATGGCAAATCCTGTAAAACATATTCTTAGGTCGGCTCTGATACAATGTAGTAATACGTGTATGTGTAATAAAGATCTCCATAGAGACATCAAAATAAATTCGGTATAGCAGGACTGACGAAAATTTTCTCACTTCAATAGAGCTGATATCCCTCCGATCGATCGAGTATCATTGCTTAATATAACTCAGGGCCTACGGATCTCCGTAATGCCTATCACTAAAACGAACTATAAAAAAATGATATAATTAACGAAGAAAGTGTAAAAAGCTAAAATCCCCAGTGCAAACTAGTTCGAATGTTACAGGAGACCTTTGTGGCACTCTGTTCCTAATTGGTGGTATCTTTCACGGTAGTTAAGCCAAGGTCAGAGTCCAGTATCTAAGAGTCTAGTTCCTCAAGTCTAGTAACGCGATAGACACTTCTAGGGCCAAAAATATGCTCAAGTTACAATGGCCAAATAGCGCAATATTATTTCATTTATAAAACTGAAATTTCTTGCTTCCTTTAATTGCTTTAGGTACCATAAATTGATTGACTGATGTAACTACTAATGGAATTATTTGATGTAATTTTTTTTTTCAGAACAGATAAAATCAAAATGTATAAGTTAATATTCGCTGTGATCGTAGCCGTTTTTGTTGGTGCGGAAGCTCACCATGGACACAATCATGAGGTAAGGAGTACTTTTTTTTTCTATTTTTTATATTAAATATTTATGTATATCGAATAGTAAGGTACTGCTATCAATTCCCTTGTTTGGATCAAGACAAAGCGCGGCGTTGAGCTCAGCCACTTAACGTACAACCTCATGAAACTGGACGGTAAGTGAGAAACGATTTTTTTTTAATATTGGGTTCCTTTGCCTAGTTACGGAGTTGCTCATGAAAATACTTACAACTGGATAAGATTTTATCTTTTTAGCGATAACGTTGTCAGGTTCTTGGTGTTTTTTTATATTTTTCCACTTCCAATAAAGTAATGGGTAAAAGCTATTGTATCGAAGTATACTTAAGGCTTCAGTTTTCATAATTGGAAAATCTACTCTAAGATAACTAAGTGATTATAGATTTATAAGTGGAGCTTTATAAAAATAATTTATAAGCAAAAAATAGAGAAAAATACATACACATAGTTTACAGAACGCTATATGGAATAAATTAAATTGGTAATTTTAACTTGACTACTATCTACTTTTAGCTTGTTGATGTATGACGGAGGTCGTTCGATTTATTATTGTGACAAAGTCAACTGACCTACATAGGTTCTATTTAGAAATAAATAAGCTATGCGGTGTAAGTACATTATAATTAACTATATATAGTAGTAGACTTCTGGTACTACCTATTTCAACATTTAATACTCTTGCAACATATTTGTGTAAATTAAACATTTAAAAAATAGACATAGTCCATTTCATGAGAAATATAAAAAGATGGTAATTTTCTCTTAAGTATTTTTTCATATAGCCACTGAGGGAAGATTATTTAAACAACGTTTAAAATTTGAACGTAGCTGTATTCGAACCCACACCTCTTGAAAATCATCTAAAATTTCTTTTGCAATAGTATCATAGTTTCAGAATGGTAAAAATAAATGGACACTTTAAATCGATCATGAAATAAAAAGAAAGAAAAAAGCAATATAAGTTTATATATCTTTGCTTAGGTGTATTTGTTGTATATGGTACATTAGACACGTCAAGAGTGAAAAGAGAATGGTAATGGTAAAAAATATATGAAGGAAAAGTGAATGGTAAGACAGGCAGCATGAGAAGTCGGTTGACTTTTAAGAACACATACAGTTTCGATGATATTAGGGAAATGTCTCGTATAAAATGGAAAATGCCATATGTATAAAACAAGCACTCCGCCAAGGATAAGGCGTAAGAAAAATGCCCATGGCAAAACTAATTCCGAAGATCAGAAGCGCGGCGTTGAGTTCCGCCACTCAATACGCAATGCCTCAAATTCGGCGGAAAGTGGGGAACGGAAGTGGAACGGAGTGTCATAACACTAGGTTTCACTTCCGTTCCCTCTGCCTACCCTGCCTAGTGCGGGATACAGCGTGAAGCTGAAAAAAAAAAAAAAAAAAAAAAAAAGAATTTGTAACCTGATACCTATAATGTATAGAAAAAAACAGTGTTCAATTGAAATAACAAATACCTTTATGATTTTAGCCTGTAGCTCCGGCAGCACCACCTCCACTACGCGCTATAGTCCGTCTTGCAAGTCCAGATGGGCAAGGCGTCCACGGTAATATTACGTTTACCCAGCTTGATGGGCAAGTAAGAGTGGAAGGTCAAATTTATGGTATGGCTCCAGGAGAGTACGGCTTTCATGTCCACGAGAAGGGGGATATCACTGGAGGATGTTTGTCGACTGGACCACATTTTAACCCTGAAAAGGTAATATTTTTATAAGTTGTTCATTATGTTATGTTATTTTAATCTTTAAAATATAACAAAATGTTATTATTGTTTTAACTTTACATCTTTCGACCATTACGATAAGTACTCTTTATCTAAAACGTTACTTTGTCTCTATATAGAAGAAAACCAAAATTAATCTACTTAAACAAAATAGTTTATTCAGCAGAAATAACATAATTACGAATTTTAACTATCAACAGAAAGACCATGGCCACCCTTCAGACGAAAACCGTCACGTCGGAGACCTTGGAAACGTTGAATTTAACTCAGACCAGCAAAGTCATATAGACTTCACCGACAAAGTAATATCTTTGAAGGGACCCCATAACATTCTGGGCAGGGCTGTAGTCCTACACGCTACGGCTGACGACTTCGGCAGAACAAACCATCCAGATTCAAAGAAAACCGGAAATGCAGGAGGACGTGTCGCTTGTGGAGTTATCGGCATATTGTAATAATTTATTTTACATTATATCTGATTATATGTATTTAATTAAGGCATTTTCTGTTTCTGTTTTTTTTTGTTAAAAGCTATCGTTTTGTGCCATTTGTTGACTGAACTACTGATTTTACAATTATTTTTCAAGAATCATAATTAAAGTAAGCGTAGATAAGAAATAAAAAGATGGTCCAGTCGATTCAAGTTTTTAGCCTTTTTTATAATGTTCCTCATTTCTTTACTCTCTACGACTCTCTATTTTATAACGTTTAACTTTGTACTGTGAGATTGTAGTTAGGATCTTTGGATTATTTAGAATTAATTGTTTCTTAATTGTATTGATTTTTAAAATTAAATAAATATTTTTTTAGTTGTTATTTCATTCATTTTGTATATCGTAATAATTATAAATAAATAAAATGTATTAAATATTTTTTACACATGTGAAAGACCTATCGTGGTTGTCGATTCGATCTCCATTTCAGAAAATGAAAAGAATAATAAGTTAATAACACATAATATCTATAATTTGGCGAAAAGTGAGGAGCAAAACAGAGTGTTTTAAGTGAGGTTCCCAAGTTCTTTCCTACCCTGCCTTACAAAATACAGCGTGAAGCTGATAAAGTTACAAACAAAAACTCTGACCAACTA
Source organism: Eueides isabella (assembly GCA_019049475.1). Lineage (NCBI taxonomy): Eukaryota > Metazoa > Arthropoda > Insecta > Lepidoptera > Nymphalidae > Eueides > Eueides isabella. Next base: position 14,650,612 of record CM032391.1, on the reverse strand, counting down.
ATCCATACGTTCAAGCGCTTGGACCGATTTCCAAGGATTCAAATGCTGCTACTTTAAAAAATTACGCTTTTCAATTCAGTATTTTCTTTCGTAAGTGTGGAATAACGCTTTTGAAATAGTAAAAATAACAAAAATCTTATAACATTATTTTTTTTATAGTATAGAAGTAAAGAATATTTTTTTCTCAATACATAACTTTTAATATATTTAAATAAATCACACTTCAACACAATCGAAAAATGAAATAAATTTATATATAACTACCAAATACTCCTATAACTACGACGATAGTACCTGCTATACAGTATACATCAATATAAACAATATCTGTATAATTTAGTTATTGTGAATTAAATATATAAATAATAAAATTAATAAAAATAAATTTTGTGCCGTGTCATTCCGACTTAAGATCACCCTGGTACTGATGGTGTCGTAAGAGGCGACTAAAGTACGTGTGATAGAGTAATGTAATGGCAACACGCATGGGTTTCAGCCATTGCGTTTCGCATTGGGTAATGCTAGGCCTGGTGCCCATTTATTATATATATATATATATATATATATATATATATATATATATATATATATATATATATATAGATATATATATATATATATATATATATATATATATATATATATATATATATATATATATATATTATATATATATATATATATATATATATATATTATATATATATATATATATATATATATATATATATATATATATATATATATATATATATATATATATATATATATATATATATATATATATATATATATATATATATATATATATATATATATATATATATATATATATATATATTATATATATATATATATATATATATATTATATATATATAGATATATATATATATATATATATATATATATATATATATATATATATATATATATATATATATATATATATATATATATATATATATATATATATATATATTATATATATATATATATATATATATATATATATATATATATTATATATATATATATATATATAGTAGTTTTCCCCACATTTCGCAGAATATAAGGAATTGCACATTAAGGCGGAACTCAACGCCGCGCTTTGCCTTGTTACGAAGGCAAGAAAGAAAAGTTTTATTTATTTGATTTGGAAAAGTTACCTCACATTCAAATCTAATTGCATGTTAATTGGCGCAACTCAACGCCGCGCTTTGCTTTGTTACCACAGACAAAAAATGGAAACTTCGGTTATTAATTAGCCAAAATTCATTGATTGAACCTACAATCTGTCCCATTTACAGTCACACGCCTAAGTCGCTATTATCTTAAAAATTAGCGACCTTCTCGCGGCTTCGCCTACTTGAAGTTCATAATTATTTAATTACTGCTGTCTCAGTTTTGTCGAACAAAATAGTTGGTATATGACTTCTTTTATTTATGAACTGGCCGAAATAAAACAAACGCTCAATCTTCAGAAAAGGCTGTCAAAATATAATAATGATAGCTGCATGTAAATCAGTTAGCCGTTTTTGAGATAAATTAATAATAAATGTTTTTTTCATTTTCACGTTTAAGTAAGGCTAAGCGCGGCGTTGAGATACGTCACTCTACGCGCGATTAAAGCTTGCGTAGTAAATGGGAACGAAGGTGTTATATGGCGGAACTTAACGCTGCGGTTTATCTTTTCAATGCGCCACGATGACTTATAGAAACATAGATATAAATTATTATGTATATACTTTTCAGGAGCCCAGTGACAGGATGGGAGAGAAATGATGCGTCGAAGTATACTGTCACTTCTGTAATGACGGTTCTCCTTGCAGCTGTGACCTTCATATTACAATAAAAAAAGGAAAATACATATAAATCGATCTAATTTTAAACTTTTTAATGTTGATAAGTTAAATTATTGTAATTTACGTATTTTTATCTTTTCAGACGCTTTTATATTATTGATTTAGTACTGTAGCATGTTTGCAGAACAAATAATTTTATATATTTTTATATTTACGAGTATTTCTTGAGGAAAGGTTGTCAATATAGGGTTGTGAAAACTGCATTAAAATCGGTCAGCCGTTTCATGGGCTTATCGCGAACAAACGTACAAACAAACAGACAACATATTAAAAAAAATGACTTGTATTACAGTAACAAATGCCTCATAAATATTCTATATAATTACAAATTTATTACATGAGTAGATTTCTAATATCTTTACGTAAACATCCATTAATACATAGATATATAATGTTTTGGATCATATAATTGGATTTTTCCCTGGTATTACCATGAAACTTGGCTGCTATACGTTGCTTTGTTAACAGAAAAATATGGCATGTAAGTACTTTTACTCTACTCAGCTTCACGCTGTATCCCGCACATGGCAGGGTAGACAGAGGGAACTTGGGAACCTAGTGTAAAGACACTCCGTTCCACTTCCATTCCCCACTTTTAAGTACTTAATTTCATTTAATTAAAATATTTATTTATTTTATTCTTAAACGGTGTAAAAATATCTATAGATATTGCTAGTTTGTATATCATTGTAAGCCACAAATCTTGTTCAGTTCAGTTAAGAAAATTTTAATATTAAAATGTTTTTTTATTGTATTTTTTACATACAATTCTATAAAGTAATTGTTGTAAGTTACAATGACACTTACAGCTTATGCAAGAGCATAAGACAATTGTAGCCATATGTTTAATTTAAAATAAATATTTATAAAAAAATACGTGTTTTCTTTATGCAACCAAATGTATTGGGTTATTTTAAATTTAATTTTCAGCTTCGCGCTGTATCCCACACGAGGCAGGGTATGCAGTGGGAACTATGCACTTTCCGCCGAATTTGAGGCATTGCGTGTTGAGTGGCGGAACTTAACGCCGCGCTTTGCCTTAATACCCGAGCGAAGAAATGTAACATTAAATATTTAAATTGAAAATATTAAATATTTCATTTCCTCGACTGGGGATCGCACCGAGAACCTGTCGGTTACAGTTACACGCTTGTGCCGCTGCGCAACGAAAAGCCTATATTATTAAAAATAATATGACGATTGTCGGTTTGATTCCCCGCACTCATAATAAATAAAAGACGGCGATGAACTCCGCTACTCTGCTGGCACACTTTACAATACTGTCTCAATAATTTTGCCAAAAAAATATTTTGAATTGTAGAAAAAAGTAAAATAAAAATATACATAAATATATATATATATATATATATATATATATATATATATATATATATATATATATATATATAGATATATATATATATATATATATATATATATATATATATATATATATATATATATATATATATATATATAATATATATATAATATAATTAAATTTCATTATTAACAGATGAAACACGTTTATTTTTAAGGCATCTTGATGCGAAGCATAAAGAGAAAAATCAAATTATGATTCTCAGATTCGAACCTGTAAACAACGCGTCATAATTAATTGCTGTACCGTTACGTTCCAACAATGTTAGCGGATGTCACTTAGATATTATATTGATTTTTTCAACTCACTAGGTATTAATGCAGTAAATGGCGTACTATTGATTATTTAAAACGTTACCTATTAAAAATAACACCTGCTTACTCTCTCATAGTTAATGTACACAAAAGTTATATATTATCAAAGCAACATAGCTCTTAATGAGTCGAATATATAGCACATACTTGCCTGTATGAATTAAATATATTGTAACTATTGTACTGTGACCATAGCGTTCTATAGAATTGAACGGGCTTATTCAGAGGCATTCAGTTGACCCTGTAGTTTGTTTGGAGTATCAACATGATTGTGAACTTCGCAGCGGTCAGTCGAAATTGTGCAAAAACACTGCTTTTGGTACTAAATGGATGTTGTATAGTAAGTTTAATGGATACGAGAAATATCTTATAAAATAGAGCACATTTTTTTTAAATGCATTCAGATTTATAATTAATTTCTATAGTTCTATTATATTAGTATGCGTATAGTATATTGCGGCGTTGAGTTCCGTCACTCAGCATGCATTGCATCAAAATCGGCGGAAAGTGAGGAACGGAAGTGAAATGTAGAGTCTTAACATTAGGGTCCTAAGTTCTATTTGCCTACCCTGCCATGTGCGGGATACAGCGTGAAGCTTGGGATATTGCTTGGGAGTTTAATCTAATTATATGTATATGATAAATGAAAATTAATGTACTACTACAGTAGTGAAGAGAGTCAAGTTATATATTACAAGTGTCTAGATATTTTACATATGAATTAAAAGCAAATAGATTAAGTTAGGGATTATAGAATTGCACTAAAAGAGGATTTCTCGAATAACCTAAGAAAATTGAGATCACAATGGCATATTTTGTTAAAATCGTTAAATTTACGAGTACGTCAACACCGTTACAGGCGATCGCTTGTAAAACGTATAAAAATGTGTAACTGTTTTAACTCGTTTTAATTTTTGTAACCCCTAATACAAAAACAGTGAGACTACCAGTTTGATCTGTCTGTCGGTGGCAAAACTCCTGAATGAATTCCCTCCAATAATTAACTCAGCTTCACGCGGTATCCCGCACACGGCAGGGTAGGCAGAGGGAACTTGGGAACCTAGTGTTAAGACACTCCTTTCCACTTCCGTTCCCCACTTTCCGCCGAATTTTGAGGCATTGCGTGTTGAGTGGCGGAACTCAACACCGCGTTTTGCCTTGTAGAAGAGAGAAAAAAAATGTAAATATTAAATATTTAAATGGAAAATATTTAATATTTCATTTCATCGAGTAGGAATCGAACCCACAACCTGTCGGTTACAGTCACAAGCTTGTGCCGCTGCGCCACGACAGGGCTCCCTAATCTTTCCAATAATTAATATTAGCAATTTAATATTTACAAACACTTTGCTCATATAAGGTAGTGCTTTAAATTTATTTAAAAAATATTTTTCATTTGTTTTGTAGATTTTAGCACTATGTACCCTGATTTTTGCGGTGGTCGACACCAGAATTGTAAAGACATATGGCGAGGATCGCGCAAGTGGGACTTTCATAGGAGACGTGATCATAATTGTAGCTTGCTTGTCACTGATTGGCGTCGCTGCATTTGGTTCCGCTGGAGCGATAAGGGAAAATGTGAAAATACTTTATTTTGTAAGTTACGTTATAGCTTAGTTATTATTATTTAGGTTCACGCTGTCGGGTGGCAAAGGGAACATAGCGTTAAGGCCCTCTCTTCTCCACTCTCAGCCAATAATTATAATATATTGCCTGTTGAGTGGAGAATTTTAACTCCGCGCTTTTTCTCGTCACCAAGGGAAAAAAAATATTTTTTGTAAATTCCCATTTAATCGAATGGGAATTGAACCCACAATCGTCGTCTTTGTAGTCGCACACTTGTGTCTTAGCACCACGACAGCATCTTATTAGTTTATTAACTACCAGCGACCTGTCACTTTATTTACTAATCTAAACTCAATTACTTTCTTTTTTTAACAAAATATCTATCTATATCTATCTACCTAAGACAATACATCTACATTGAAAACTAAAATTTCTGCTTAACGAATAAAATATTGTTAATTTTGTCGAGCCAAATATTTTAATAGACTAACTTTCTTATTTATCAAACGATTTAAATAGAACAAACACTATATGTTGAAGATTGCCATTTTTTTATGGAAAAGACGGTAAACGAGCGTACGGGTTACCTGGTGGTAAGTGATCACCGTCGCCCACGGCCCCGTGTAACTCCAGAGGAGCTACAGGAGCGTTGCCGTTCTTTAAGTATTAATTATAATTATTATATTGCGATGATATTTTGTACAGCTAAGTAATTTTACAGCTAAGAGTTGACAAAGAAACCCCTAAAGTTATAAGACACTCCTTTTGCTACTTTGGAGTGGCGGAGCTGAGCCCCACGATTTGTCTTGCCACTAGGGCAGGTTCCCAAGTTCCCTCTGCCCTCCTTACAATTGATACCGCGTAACGTTAATAAATAAATAAAATATTTTTCTCTCTTCAAGTACATAGCGTTTCTTATGATGATGGTTGTGCTCCAAATGTTGATTGCTGTGTACGTGGCGTTACAACGCTACGGTCTACAGTTCAGAGTAACAGAGTGGTTGAGAGAGGATTTCTTCAAAAATACAACAGACGACGATCTTCTGCACAATAAGTTATGGGATAACCTGCAAGTTACGGTACGTGCATATGGTGCATATGTAAAACCATGGTGATATGTAGCCACAAGGTTACAAATGCGTAGTTTCTCTTTTGATTTATATTTTGTACGATGTTTTGATTTGTCAGCTTTTTCATCACTCAAGAGGAAAAGTTTATATTTATAACTAGCGACCCGCCCGCGACTTCGCTTCCGATAGCGTCTAATTGTAAAAGAGATAATTGATTGTGGGTACGACTGTTATTTGGGCAAAGTTTATATTTAAAATACTATCATATATCCGCTACTGATGATTGAAAAAATAGCTATAGCTTTTCAACTTTACTTCCATTTCCGTAACTTAACACATTATTTCTAAAGAAGTGTGTTTTAATATTAAGTTTCCTCTGCCTACCTTTTTTTATCAGCTTCACTCTGTATCCCGCACATGGCAGGGTAGGCAGAGGGAACTTGGGAAATTAGTGTTAAGACACGTCCGTTCCCCACTTTCCACCATATTTGGGGCATTGCGTGTTGACTGGCGGAATTCAACGCCGTGATTTGCTTTGTTACCAGAGCGAAAAAATTAAAACATTTATTATTTCTTTCTTTCTTTCAGCTTCACGCTGTATCCCGCACTAGGCAGGGTAGGCAGAGGGAACGGAAGTGAAACCTAGTGTTATGACACTCCGTTCCACTTCCGTTCCCCACTTTCCGCCGAATTTGAGGCATTGCGTGTTGAGTGGCGGAACTCAACGCCGCGCTTTGCCTTATTAAAACATTTATTATTTAAATTGAAAATATTAATATTTCATTTCCTCTCGTGGGAATCGAGCCCACAACCTATTGTGTTTATAGTCACAAGCTTATGCTTCTCCGCTACGACAGGCCTCACCTGCCTATCTATTAAAATTAATGACGTTATTTCAGTATGAATGTTGTGGCCTCAATGGACCTGAAGATTATACAGCAATGCAGAAGCATATCAGCTTGTCTTGCTGTCCTCGCGCCTATCGCGCTAGAACTGCATTCGCGAGACAGCAAATGTACCGTTCGTGTATTGAGTAAGTATAACTTTATACTCAGCTTCACGCTGTATCCCGCACATAGCAGGATAGGCAGACGGAACTTAGGAACCTAGTGTTAAGACACTCCGCTTTACGAACGTTTCTCACTTTCTGCCAAATTGTCGGCATTGCATGTTGAGTGGCGGAACTCAACTGCTCGCTTTTACCTTGTTACCAGAGCAAAGTAATTAAAACATTAAATAGTAAATATTTCATTTCCTCGAGTGGGAATCGAACCCACAACCTACTGATTGCAGTCACATGCTTGTGCCGCTGCGCCACGACTGGCTTAATAGTTTCCAACCATCTTCTCTATTGAAATTAGGATATATTTATGATGTGTTTTTTTTTAGCTTCACGCTGTATCCCGCACGAGGCAGGGTGGGCAGAGGGAATCCAGGAACCTAGTGTAAAGACACTCCGTTTCACTTCCGTTCCCCACTTTCCGCCGAATTCCAGGCATGGCGTGTTGAGTGGCGGAACTCAACGCCGCGCTTTGCCTTATTACCAGAGCGAAGAAATGAAACATTAAATATTTAAATTGAAAATATTAAATATTTCATGTTTCATTTCTTCGCTCTGGTAATTTATGATGATTATATTTCAATAGCCTCCAGAATCATTATGGGGTTATCAAACGCAATGTTAATTTTCTATATATATGTTTTATTCTTTTTTTAGATCTTCGAGCTATTACACGGAGGGATGTGAAGACGAGATACTTTATGCATTGAAATCTGACGCAGATTGGCTTCTCGGTGTAGCTGTCACAAGTTTTTGGTTTGAGGTAGGGTAGATACTTTACACTGTACCCTTCTCATAACTGGGAAGGCAGAGCGAACAAAGAGTTAGAACCTGAAAATGAGTATTTTAATTTTAGCTCTGGTAACATGCCAAAGCGTAGCGTTGAGTTTCTCAGGCGGAAAGAGGGAAACGGAAGTGTGTCGAACGGAATAGTGTCTTAGCACTAGGTTCCGGAGTTCCCTCTGCCTACCCCGTTATGTGCGGGGAAATTCTTACCCTCTTGACTAAAACTATAATTAATAAAAAAATTGTACACTTTTAAATCAAAAAAATGTAAAATTTTAATAAAAAAATTGTACAATTTGAATAAAAAAAATTTAAATTATTTTTTTTACATAAATTGATAAAAAAATTGTAGCAACTTTGTCGAATTAAATATTTATAATATTTTAAAGTGACGTTTCTTTGATATTTATTGACCAATGTAAATAAAACAAACACTAAATGTTGAAGGAAAGTTAACGTCAAAACTGCATTTAAATCTGTTTAGCCATTCCTGATATCAGCGCGTACAGACGCACAGACAAACAAACAAAATATTAAAAACGTCACTATTTTGTTCCTATTACTTAACTTTAATTACTTAATAAATAATAATCAAAGATTTTTTTAATATATCTTCAATGTACAGACAGTTACACATTTATTTTATGTATAAATATGATTTTATACTATAAAAATATGTCTTTCCAGGCTGCAGGTATGCTGCTAGCTATGTGGGTGGCAAATAACGTAAGGAGTGACGTACAAGCTTACAAGCAAACTATTCGATATTAATAAATCATATATGACTTAAATTAAATGATTATATATTTATATTTAATATTTATATTAGTATAATAGATAATATAAGTAGATCTTAGGAAATAATATACAATATGTACATTAAGAGCAACCGTTCTCTTAAGAAAGGGAGAGGAGTTGACCTTCGACAATTCAGTATTATATAAAAGCATGAGGACCCTCCAGAGGGCATGTATGAAGAGGTTGATGACAGTGGACGAGGCGAAAGAGGTATGCCGAGACCGTAGCGTTTGGGCTCCGTTCTCTCTGCCTACCCCGCTAGGGATACAGCACGAAGCTAGTAAGTTTAGTGAATTGAAGTTTTTTCGAATGTTTTTATAATCTTCATACTTTATTATTTCCTAGATTGGGGATCGAACCTACAACATTGTCGCATTTACAGTAACATTTATACCATTTGTGATCTCCCTCCAGGAGGTGGCTTGTCTTCACATCTCCTTATTAATTGTTATAGTAAGATTTTGTGAAAAGTGTAGAAAAACAAATGCTCGGGCGGTTACAAAGCGACGCAGGTTCAAATCCTAGCGGAATTTGAACGTTCATGTTTGTATATGTCTTGTAAAAAAGTATTTTTCTTTTTTAAGAGTGTATTAATACTTTAAAATAAGTAGAAATGTTTGAATATTTTTCTCAAATTTGATGAGCAAGTTAAGGCATAATTAATAACTAATGCACATAATTGGCCGTATACAGTACAGTCAACAAATCGTGGCCGCCCTAAAGTTCCTGTAGATGTCTTTTTTTTTATAGAAAAAGACGGCAAACGAGCGTACAGGTCACCTGATGGTAAGTGATCACCGTCGCCCACGGCCCCGAGTAACTCTAGAGGAGCTACAGGAGCGTTGCCGTCTTTTAAGGTGGATGGACACCGGGGCCCGGCATTACCTAATGCGAAACGCAGTGGCCAAAGCCACTACTTAACGCCGGTCTTAAATGCCGGGGGTGGTAACAATCCGGTCGAGTCTGCCCATGCGTGTTGCCATTGCTGGCAACGTGACTCTACCACACGCACTTTAGTCGCCTCTTACGACACCATCAGTACCAGGGTGATCCTATTCGTAGCCGGAATCAGATTTAGTTAGAGGCGCAGATTTAGTTATAGGACTTTAACTCCCAACGCAAAATGAGGAGTGTTATGAGTTTTACCTGTCTGTCTGTGTGTTTGTCTATGGCACCGTAGCTCTTAAACAATAAGTGTGTTTTTTTTTGCGCCTTGTTCATCGCAGTGGCTTTTAGTTACATTTCATGAATATTGGATGAGCAGTTTGAGTGATTTGCAAAGATGATTAGATTAAAGAGATGAAGAGATTGATTTTTTTTTAAATTAAACATTTTTACTTTTTACTAATTATTGTCCCGAGTGTCACGTTTGCCGCCATTTTCTGCTCACATTTGATAATGCAGTATTGTTTCGCATAATATTTTTATGAATATATAGAATATATCAATTTTAATGTACCAACATTGTCATTTAAATGTAATTTAATAATTAAATTTGAATAAATGTTTTAAATTTCAACGTTGTTTTTATATACTACCCCTATTAATATAAGTATAATGTTAAATATATTTATATACGTATACGTAGTAACAACACCTAGTTGTCCTTCTATCTCTTCTTATTATTAGCTTCACGCTGTATCCCGCACGAGGCAGGGTAGGCAGAGGGAACCCGGAAACCTAGTGTTAAGACACTCCGTTCCACTTTCGTTCCCACTTTCCGCCGAATTTGAGGCATTGCTTGTAGAGTGGCGGAACTCAACGCCGCACTTTGCCTTATTACCAGAGCGAAGAAATTAAACATGAAATATTTTAAATTGAAAATATTAAATATTTCATTTTCTCGACTGGGGATCGAACCCAGAAACTGTCGGTTACAGTCACACGCTTGTGCCGCTGCGCCACGACAGGTTTCTTCTTCTTTAATACATATAATTATATGTATGTTATTTACTGTATGAGTGCAGAAAAAATATAGATTGTAGACGCGATCAGTGGCTTGGACCAATAATGAAATTATCTCTATAATGTCTTTGTCAATTTACTTAATTATCCCTACTACTTAAGGTACTACTTAAGGTTCCCTGGTTCCCTCTGTCCGTTCTAGGTTGCCCGATAAATGGGGAATATGTGAAAATATTAAAGGTAATTGTAAATAGAAAATTCTTAATTTTACTGAAATTAAAAATAATTTCACTTTTTAAGTCTCCAATGAACAACCCACCTCCAGCTTCACGCTGTAACCAGCACGCGTAACTTGGGAAACGTATGTTAAGAAACTCGTTGTTCCGTTCCCCACTTTTCGCCCAATTTGAGACAATGCGTGTTGAGTGGCAGAGCTCAACGCCGCTCTTTACCTACTCATCAGAATGAAAAAAAGAAAATATAAGATATTTTATTTGCAAAATTTTATTTTTAATTTAAAATTTAACTAAATACTTTACATCTTCAATTTGAATCGAATCGATCGAATCCACAATCTGTCGTTTACAGACACTTGTACCCCAGCACAAAATTAGCAACGCAATAATGATTCAGTTTCATGTAGAATACCCTAATAAATATTTTCTTTAAACTCTCCATGATTACAGAAACACATTTTTTGATCATTGATAGTAAATAACATAAAAAAAATTTAACTGAAATATTATTTTCATAAGCAATCCTTGATCCACACTAACCGTGTGATTCCGGCTTAGAATAGGATCACCCTGGCACTGATGGTGTCGTAAGAGGCGACTAAAGTGCGTGTGGTAGAGTCACGTTGCCAGTAATGGCAACACGCATGGGCAGACTCGACCGAATTATTACCACCCCCGGCATTTAAGACCTGCGTTAAGTAGTGGCTTTGGCAACTGCGTTTTGCATTAGGTAATGCCGGGCCCCGGAGCCCTTCCAACTTAAAGGACGGCAACGCTCCTGTAGCTCCTCTGGAGTTACTCGGTGCCGTGGGCGACGGTGATCACTTACCACCAGGTGACCCGTACGCTCGTTTGCCGTCTTTTCCATAATAAAAAACACTATAATACCACAGTTACGAGCTTGATATATATATATATATATATATATATATATATATATATATATATATATATATATATATATATATATATATATATATATATATATATATATACATATATATATGTATATATATATATATATATATATATATGTGTAAGACAACATTTACTGGGTTAACTGAATTATAATAGCTAATTCTTGTAGCTAAGTAGCAAATTATGTGACTGTAACCGCCGACGGTTAAGGATTTGTTTCCAATCGGGGGATTATATTATGTTCATTGTCCCTGACAAAGCGCGGCGTAGAGCTCCACCACTCAACACTCAATGTCTCGTGGAACAGAGTTTTTAACATTAGATTCCCTTGGTCTGCCCTAAAGGCTGAGCATGAATGAACAATGTCTTAAAATTCGAGCAGAAAGAATAGAGTGTAATTATAACACTAATTATATGAACACGAATATACGTGAGGCCTGTCGTGGCGCAGCGGCACAAGCGTGTGACTGTAACCGACAGGTTCTGGTTTCGATCCCCACTCGAGGAAATGAGATATTTAAAATTTTCAATTTAAATATTTAATGGTTCATTTCTTCGCTCTGGTAATAAGGCAAAGCGCGGCGTTGAATTCCGCCACTCAACACGCGATGCCTCAAATTCGGCAGAAAGTGGGGAACGGAAGTGGAACGGAGTGTCTTTACACTAGGTTCCCGAGTTCCCTCTGCCTACCCTGCCTAGTGCGGGATACAGCTTGAAGCTATAAAAAAATAAAATAAAAAAATATAAATATAAGTTTTTAATGACTTGTCTAAAAGATATCAAAGTTTTTAATACCATTTTTCATGTTTTCTCTTTATTTATACTAAAAGTTCTTACTTTCTCACCAAATATTATACCTATAGGTAAGATAGCTTCGAATTTCATATAGGGTACGTAGATTTCTTCACAACTAGAATTAATATATACATATCCACAAAGCTAAGGTAATTATCGATTTCTATGATACAAAGCCGTAAATGCATCCCTCGTACGTCAGTAAATGTTCTAATAAAAGACTCGGAGCTAGTACTAGAATATTAGAACAATTAATTTCATATAGCATAATATATCGTAGAACTACAATATAAGGCATACATCCGTTCGTTCGTGAAGTATGGAAACAAAGACGTACATCATTTATGGGGAAAACTACACCTGTTTTCCCACGCTCTAGATTTTCTTCTTATAAAAAATTCAAGAAGGAAACGTCAGTATTGACGTGGGTGCAATAAGTTCGTAGCAATCCCAGGACAAGACATGATAGCTGTACGATATCGTTTTTTATATATTTTTTTTTTCATATTTTTAAATATTTTCATTATTATTATATAACGACCAAAACGCGGCTTCGCCTGCTTGATTTTTTTGTAGAAAATCGTTTTTATATAGAAATAGTGTCTTAAGTGTTATTGACACACTCACTCACTCAGCTTCACACTGTATACCGCACATGGCAGTGTAAGCAGAGGCAACTTGGGAACCTAGTGATAAGATAGTTTAAGTGTTATTATGGTATATAATCTATCTTTTATAAAGCTCTTATAAATTCATTGTGAAGTTTTTGCATTAAAATGGAACAAACATACAGATTCATAAACATACACATTTTCGATATCAGTTCATGGCCTCAGCCTTTCAACATTTTATCAACATAATTGTATACACACCGTTTTCTTTTTTCAATTGACAACTCAAAATAGCAAAAATTGATTTCTAGTTACATTACTGTAAAATGTTAATAACCAAATATATTTAAATACACATTTTTTTTACTTTAACGTGCTTTTTAGGGTTGCCTAGCTGAAAGGGGGAAACAGATCCCTTATAGGATTCTTTAGTTGACAGTCTGTCAAGATCATTTATCTCGCGATCACGTGAAGCAGAAATTGATACCGAATATTCAGACGTAGAGTCCTCAAGAACATAAAAAAAGAAACTTCTAAAGATACGTCATATATGCATCAGTTTTCAGAATTTTGTATGAAATTCGCCTTGTTATCAAAACCTATAGAGTAGTTTCAGTTAACCTGCCGAAATAGTGCGCAATATCACCGGTTAATATTCATCCATTTGATGTTTTCCTAATACTATACTTGATAGAAATTATATTAAACTATAATGTATAATTGAAATTATGGAGAAATAATGCTTGTACACTATATACATGCAAGGAGCATGAAAAGAGCTTATAATGCTTTCTGTTGAGCTTAAAGCTCGATAAAGATTTTTTACTAAAAAGGTTTTAAAATAAAAAAAAAATAATTTTTTTATAATTTAAAATTTAAAGCACTACATAAACATAATATTTGAAATTATTATCATAAATTTATTTATAAAGCTCACAAAGCTACATAACAATATATAAAAATTGTCAAAAAAATATCTACAATAAAATTAAAGTTAAAATCACAGTTAAAATCTACAACCGGTTAAAGCCATAACATGACGTAATATCTCATTTAAAACAATACCTAAAAAAAAACGAATAAAAAGAAAAGTCAATGAACACGCTTCGCTTATCACACAATCGCTCTACTAATGGTCGAAGCGAGTTAAATGCAATGATCGATATGCCTCATTCACCCTCCTAGCACCATTGAAGGTGGACTTTTTCATGAAATTTTCATAATTTTGTAAAATTATTTCAAGTTAAACATTTCAAAATGAAGCCAAGGAGTATTAGGTGTATGAAGTTCTTTATCGCTCTCTTCAATATTATTTTTATTGTGAGTTTCATTTGTTTTATTTTTAAGCTTTTTGTGAAAGCTTTTTTATTTTTTTTTAAAAAGTAGACATAAGGAAACTAATATTTAGTTCTAATATTTTCTACTCAAAATTCTATAATTATTCATTGTGTGCTTAATAGCCGAACTTAACGCAACGCTTTTTTGTTACCATATTGAGGAAATAAAAATAAAACATTCTTCCTAAACTTCTTCCTGATGGGAAACGAACCATTGTGTTTATCCTCAGACTTTGCACCACTGCGCCACGATGGCCTCTAAGTTTAACTCTTTAATTGGTTTTTATACTTTGTATATATTTAATTTGCTCTTTTGAAATTAAATAAATTAAGAAATTAAATTTATTCAAGAATATAAAATGATACTGATATATTGTTTTGGAGAGAAGTTAAACTAATTTAATCAAACGTTCATAATAAAAATAATTGTAATCATATTTACGATAGTAGAATTTTCTTTGTTTGTGGAATCGTAGCGCCTGTGCGTACTTATGCTTTATTTGAAGTTGGGCCTTATCTGTAAAACAAAAAAAAAATCAAACTTTTAACTTTACAAGTATGTAAAAACACGACTGGTTGTAGGTTCAATCTTCACTAGAGGAAATGAAACATTTTATATTTTCATTTTAAATATTTAATGTTTTCATTTCACCGTTCTGGCGACACGGCAAAGTAGCGCTGAGTTCCACAATTTTACACGTAATGCTTCAATTTGGCGGAAAGTGGAGAACGCAAGAGAATGTTTTAAGGTTAGGTTCCTAAGTTCCTACCCTACATGTGCGGTATATAACGACTATTTTTACAATTGAAATTATGTCAAAATATATAGTGTTTTTATCGTTACTCAATATTTCACATATAACAGGGTAAGCAAAGAGAACTCAGTGTTAAGACACTCCATATTCCACGCTTCAACCCATATTCAACATAATCCGTGATAATTACGATTTCAATGTACGTTTTTTGTATACCAATTAGCATATACTCGTATAACCATAAATGGTAATTATTAAACAAAAAGAAAAAACCCGCGTCCATATCGTGAACACAATAAAACGCTTATTAGCCATGTACTAATGCACGCGATAAAAAAGTTGCAATTAAAAGGTTAGTTAAAGACATTGGTCGAGCTTTGCATTTTATTTAATAATAAACTATGTATGTTATTATAGTTTAAATTAAAGCTAGCGGCTTTGATTGAGGTTACATTTATGATTGTGGTGACGACTGTTAGTTTGATAGGGTTGAGGATTTTTTTTATGAAAAGACACGGCAAACGAGCGTACGGGTCATCTGATGGTAAGTGATCACCGTCGCCCACTGCCCTGTGTAACTCCAGAAGAGCTACAGGAGCGTTACAGGTCTTTAAGGTGGTTGGGCACCGGGGCCCGGCATTCTCAATGCGAAACGCAGTTGCCGAAGCCACTACTATATATTATTTACATGTTCTTCACCTCTCTATATCTCTCTGTATTCTCTTTCTCTACCGAATTTATCACGGGGGGTGTTCTGGAGAGCTGTTTGACTTGATAACTGTTGCCGAATTTTCTAACCACACCGTACGTTACAAGTTGAAATATAATGATTTCGTAGGAACTTTCTTTCACGCGCCATATATCTGTGGAATGGTCTATGGCTTCTGGGTTGATATGAAAGGGGTGCCTTCTATAATCAGGCATCGCAACTGTAGCTACTCTGGTGTTACGCGAGGCTGGGTGGTCGTAATCACTTCATTAGGTGACCATATTTTTAAAAAAAAAATATTGTAGTTTATAAAACTGACACTTATTTGGGTAAGGAACTGACGAACTTTATGTAATAGTTTCAAAATTTAGTACTCTAAATTCCAAAAAAAATACTTACTTTTGATCTAAACATTTCAGCCGATTTTGTTACATGAAGCATAAACTAAAACGCAAATTAATACATTTTTTTAAATTATTCAAAAATGTCAAATTATTATTATTATATTTACATATTTTCTTACAGCTCTTCGGCTTAATGCTGATGGCTATCTGCGTAATCAACATGCGCGAGCGCAAGGCTCAGGCGGAGCAGTCTGCCTTGTCCCGCGGCGTCCTGTCTTTTCTCCTGACAGTTGGTCTGGCGTTAGTAGTTACAGCTATATTGGGATGTATTGGAGCTTTACGGGAGAACATCAAGATACTTTATGTGGTAAGTTTATTTTTGAAAGGCTTTTTTATTTGGTCAACTTGGGACTATTGAGGCTTATCAAGACAACAAACGTACGATTGTAGTGTAATTGTTATATCTTGTGGATTCGATCAGTACTCGAGGAAATAAAATTTTCCGCTTATTATTTTATATCTTCGCTCTGGTAACAAGGCAAAGAGTAGCTTTAAGCTCCGCTTCAAATTGCTCAATGAGCGGGGAACGTAACGGAATATCTACGGAAATAAACAATGTTCCCAGATTCTATCGGTATATATGCGGGATACAGCGTGAAGCTGAAACTTGAAATTATGTCATTAAATTTAAGAAACTGAGTTCGACGGTGTAGTATCTTTGTGAAACTTGGTATAGCCTGGGATAATACTACCATATGGTATCGTTGAGTTGGTCTGAAGATAGAATAACGATATTAATAATGATCATTCAGAGATTACTAATAATTTCGATTAATAACAGTATATTTGACAGTAAATTGTCTTATTCTTGCCAGATAAACTGCGGCGTTGAGTTCCGTTTCTGTTGTACATACAGGTAAAAGCGTGAAGCCTCTAGCAGAAACTAAAAACTTTTGTGCTGTTTTTTGTATAAGTTTACTTTCATTCCGACGTTCGATATATTATACATATGCATGTAATTCAATATTCGTGTCCTTGTTACTGTACCTATAGCTGAAGGATAGCTGTTAGTGTATCGATCGATATGGACATAGTTAAAGACCTCATCATTTATTTACAAAAATTTAAAAGTCATATCGAGTTTAAATAATATGAGTTTAAATATTTAATAAAAATTGAAGAAAACAACATTGTATGTCTTTATACAATTACAGTCGCTTATATATGGTATATATTGTACGTATTTTATTTTGTCTGTTAATTTTTCTTTGAAGCAAAACTTGAATCTATACTGTTTGTTTGGACTTGTTGTCTCTGAACAAACAAAAGTTTTTGAAACATTTATTGATTATTGACTTTTTAATTGCTTTTACTTTGCAAGCGTTGGTCGGTTGTCGTTCACTCTGGTTATTAGTACGAAAGCTACAATATATCAATAACAAAGCAAACAATAAATAATTTTAGTAAACTTACAAAAAAACGATATTCTCTTAAAAAAGCTGTATAAAACAAGACACTATAAAATTAAGCAAAGATAAAATGAAATTGACTGTTGACAAAACGTCACGTTTAAATGTAAAATGTTCGCATCATCTGTGCTATATAATTTGATAGAATTATAAAGCATTTTGATATGTTTGTATATTGTTACGATTGTATATGTTTGAGTTAGTATCAAAATGCATTTGATTCGACAGGTTGCGGGTTCGATCCCCACTCGAGGAAATTTGATATTTTCAAATTTAAAATTTAATTTTTCCATTTCTTCGCTCTGATTACAAGGCAAAGCACGGCGTTGAGTTCCGCCACTCAACACGCACGCAAATTCAACGGAAAGTAGGTTCCCAAGTTCCCTATCCTGGCATGTGGGGAACGATACAGCTCGAAGCTGAAAGTGACTTTCGAATATTTTTATATGTAAACTTTTAAAGAAATAACTATTAAAAATATTTTTTATTACATATAATATTTGATTTCAATGAAGTCTAGTTCTGTAAGTTCTATAGATAGTACTATTTATAGTGCTGTCAGGGTACTTTCAGAGTAACGTTGAAAAATATAGTAACTGCATTTTTTGTGACTGGTAAAGGATTTTTTGTCTACTTTGTTTACCTTTTATCTCGAATCTTCCTGAACACGGTATAAAGTTATTAGAATTATAGGTTAATCTAATGTAAAACATAATATTTAACTCTTTACTGTGTAGGTACGTTTGTTCGTGGCACAGTTAAATACCAACTAACTCTAAATGCTATAAATTGAAATTGCAATTCACAAGCTGGGGAGTGATTATATCTAATTTATTTAGATTACTCCGCTCTAGTAAATGATACACGGCGTTAAATTCCGCCACTTAACACGCTTACTTTAAAAAAAGCAGTGATCTGCGGGAAAATGCGTGAAGGCACTTTCAAAAATATTATCATTTATCACTATTTTGTAGCACGCCTGCTTCCTTATATTCCTGGTCTCGGTAGAAGTGATGGTGGGTGTCGGAGGCGCGGTGCTCAGCGCGTGGGTCGGCGGCGGTAGTGAACTCCGAATGCAGTTCTATAAGAACACTACAGTGGAAGACGATGGATCTAATTTAAAGATGTTCTGGGACAATTTACAATCTGAGGTATGTTTGTAATAATTATAATGTATCTTTTATTTATTTATGTAATAAAGAAAGATATATTAAAAATACCTTATTAAATTAATAGGGCGCAAAATGATATTTTTTGGTATTTTTGTCTGTTTCTCTGTATTTATGTTCGTTTATTTTCAGTTTTTAGAATATATGTTATATAATGGCTTTTTCCACTTTACAATAAGTGTTTGTTTTATTTAAATCGGTTAGAAAAATAAAAAGTTATGCCAATTTCAATTATTAAGGTCGACAAAATTGCTACAAAAGTTTCTTTAATTAAGCTGAAATTTAAGTTTTTTAATGTATTCTTTAACCCTAGAAAGATAATCATATTAGAACTACCATAAAAGATAATCATACGTCCGCGGGACGTGTGTTAATTTAACTTAAGTTTTTTAGTAGGTCAATATACTTTTTACCACATGCTAGACATTTATATTAAAGTTATATATTATTCAAACAAATAAGATATAAATTTGACGTGAAGTTTGTGTTCATAATAAAACTCGAGAACTCCAATAAAAATCAACAAAAAAAATGATATATTTTCTAAAATAACATATATGTTCACTTTCAGTGATTATTTGGCACGTTTTCGCAGAAGCTTTTCTGTTGGGTATAAACTGGTCTGTATTTTAAAGTGTTAGACGTAATAATTTGTCATCCAATCGCAGAAACCAGAAAGTCAAATCTGTCAAAACTCAAGAGTTCTTTAGTAATGTCAGAATCCCTATCGCTTATAGGATACGGACTTCAATATTATTCGTTACATTAAAAGAAGCTGGAAATAATGTCAGTTGTCCAACTTCTCTGTCACTGGCTTCTTTTTTCTGGTACTTCAGACAAATTTCTACGTTTGTCCATATCTCGTCAGTTAAGAAGAGTAAAAAATAAACAAGGTGTCGTAGAGGTTTCTGCATATTCGGCTTGGTCTTCTAGCTCATCGAACAATATTTATTACTGATGTTCTACAGTGACTTCGACCCTTGTTTGTAGTCCAACAATGCTTGTTCTTATCTGGGATAATTCTGCGGCTACCTGAACAAAAAGCTTGGCCAGTAACACTCACTGATCGATAGTCAGTAGAGTAGTTGGGCATATCTACAACTTCATCGATCAATTCGTCCATAGTATCATTCTGGACTTTATCTTCTAAGAATCTGTCTTCACAGTCACATCCTGACGACGATTCTGTTTCATTTTCGTCCAAAAAGTTCCTAATTTACAATGGCAAATCGATCGCACTCTTCGATTTGCCATTGTAAAATAATTTTAATAAATACATAAGAATAACAATAAATATCTGTAAATAACAATACACAATAATTTCAAAAAAACTTTCAAAAGTTTCATACGTACGACATAGCTAAAACTACTTTTTTAAGAGTACTTAACGTTGTGCCACTGTCACGTTGCGCTAGCTCCGGCTGTCCACTGATTTGACAAAAGCAGCCAGCGCAATGTGTTTGATAATAAAGAAGTAAAAAACAAAAGTTTATTCACGACACGTCTCGCGAACGTTGATTATCCTTCTAGTGTTAAAAGTGATAATGTCGTTAGAACATAAAAGTAGTTGAAATAAGAAAATAAAAAAGGTGTATTTCGAGCAGGCAAAGCCGCGGGCTGTTCGCTACATACTATACCATAACACATAATATACACAAAAGCCACTCTCGTGTTACAAATTTGACCTGTCTACGTGTTTGTCTTTGTGTATGTTTGTTTGTCTATCTGTGCACCGAAGCTTTTAATTGAATAAGTTAAATAAACTTTTTACAGCCGAAAGCTTTGTTAATGGTGGTTATGGGTGGATTTATGAATATTAGATTAGCAGTTTATGAGATACAAACACTCCCAAGATGGCAAAAAGTGGTAATGCCATTAAATACTAAACTTAAATTTTAAAAGGCGTATAAAAATTTTGAACGAAGCAGGTACAAAATTTTTATACGCTTTTTAAAATTTAAGTTTAGTATTTTCTGTCCTAAGTGTGGAATAACACTTTAAAATATAGTAAAAATGGTAATACCATTGCCAAGATATAGAAATGAGTTAATGATGGGGAAACGAGGAATACAGTGTCTAAACACTAGGTTTATTTATTTATTTATTTATTGATCCACCAACGCTTGTTTACATCACTTCATACAAAAAAATAGATAAACAATACACAAAATTATATCTAGATGCAACAAACACTTATAGGCAGATACACCATGCTCAAAAAAGACTAAAATAATACTAACCTACTAAGCGCCGCCAACAAGATACAAAATAAAAGTAAATAACTAACAAATGAAAAACAAAAAAACCAAAGGTTCCCAAACTCTCTCCGCCTACCTTGCCATGTGTAGAATACAGCGCGAATCTAATAGAAAAGATAAATAAATCCAAAATATTTATATCAACAGAATCAATGTTGCGGTGTAGATGGACCACAAGACTATGCTATCCTAGACCGCGACGTACCCACATCATGCTGCGCGCGCGCACATCCTCTACGGGAGGGCGGCGCCCGACGCCACTTGCACTCTACTTGCTTAAACGACAAATCTTATTATATGAGAGGCTGTGAGGAGATCATGAGACAAAAGAAGAGCTTGAAAGGAAAGATTTTTATATCGACTGGAGTGTTGTTTACTTTGTTAGAGGTAATGGATGCTGCGTTTTACATTTATCTTTCTAAGGTTATATGTAAGTCTATATAGGAGAGGCAGTGCGAAACCTCGGTTGACCTTTGAAAAGACTGTATCTATAATACTTGAGGAGGTTCACGTAAAAAGCCTAAGAATCCTCCGGAAAATAAATAAGTAAGCGAGTCTAAGTTTATGGAAATAGATCTAATTAGAATATGAAACAATTCTCATGTTTTTCTTACTATTTCATATTAATTTTATTATAGTATAACACAATGCCTCAAAATCGGCGGGAATTGGAGAACGGAAGTGGAACGGAGTGTATTAATACTAGGTTTCCAAGTTCCCTGTGCTTACCCTGCCATATGCGGGATACAGCGTGAAGCTGAATATTAATTAGTATACAAAAATCAAATAAATAAATAACAATTTTTTTTTTAGCTTCACGCTGTATCCCGCACGAGGCAGGTTAGGCAGAGGGAACCCGGGAACCTAGTGTAAAGACACTCCGTCCCACTTCCGTTCTCCACTTTCCGCCGAATTTGAGGCATTGCGTGTTGAGTGGCGGAACTCAACGCCGCGCCTTGCCTTAATATCAGAGCGAAGAAATGAAACATTAAATATTTAAATTGAAAATATTAAATATTTCATTTCCTCCACTGCGGATCGAACCCAGAACCTGTCGGTTACAATCACACTCTTGTGCCGCTGCGCCACGACAGGCCTCTGCTAAATTTCGATTTTTTTTAAAAAAACACAACTACATATATATCTTGGCATATAATTCATTACCTATGATTTTTAGCTTAATGCATCCGCTCATGGCAGAAGGAACTTGGGAACCTAATATCAAGACACTCCGTTCCGTTCCCCACTTTCTGTCGAATTTGAGGCATTGCGTGATACTCAGCGCCGCTCTTCATCTTACTATTAGAGTGATGAAATAAAAAAATATGTACCATGCAATTTAAAAATATTATATATCGAACCTACAACCTGTCCCTTTACAGTCACAAGCTTGTGTCCCTGCGCCAGTAATATTAACATTGATTAATATTTTCAGATTATCTGCATCATCTTAGCCATATGGATGGCAAGAACAGTTAGAAATGAACGGCGCAAGCTGCAACAAAATCTACAAGCACATTTTGAATCATAATAATTATACATTTTGAATAATAATAATTTTATACAACAATTCTCGCCTGATGTGTTCAGAATTATGTCACAGATTCATTCATTTACAACGCACTATTTGCTTTATTTATTTACAATATGCCATGGCTCGATGGAAGGCGATAACTATTTTATTAAGTAATTTAGGAGGCCTGCACGTCCAAGTCAGTTAATTCTTCACCCTTATAATATTAGTATAGAAATATAAACATAGTGTTACGTTTCTCTTTTCTCCACCTATATCTCTACTAATTTCTTTTTTTAGAAGCTTATCAATATTAAGCATATATAATGTGTTTAAACACTTGCCTTTTCAGCCTATTTTAAAATAATAATAATAAGAATAAGTTTAACATACTCTATACATAAATAAAATAATAGCGGCTACCTGTGATAAAAAGTAGTATCTAGATCACCTGATGTCAGGACAGATTCTTTTTAGAAAGAGAAATTACATTTATAACAAGATTTTAAGTTAAGCTTTAAAGCACAAAATAATTTTATATATTTTTACGCTTCTTGTAACTGCACGAGGCAGGGTAGACAGAAGCAAGCTGAGAACGTAGTGCTAAGCCACTCCATTTCTATTGTACCGCTTCCATCACTTCCGTGTTGAATAGCGGAAGTGAACATCGCGTTTTGTTCATTACCAGAGCGAAGAAATGAAATTATTAAATATTTCAGTTCTTCGAGTGTGAATTGAAACCACAATTGCATTTACTTTCTAAGAGAGTTCTTTTATAACGCGCTTTTAGCTTTTTATAGGATAAAAAGAGTTCGAAATTCGGTTGGATCATATTTTATCTATATTTTTTTTTGCTATATTTATCGCTCACTGAGTTGCTTTACAAGTCGTAATCGTTTAGACAAATTCCACGATGAGTGGCGGAACTTAACGTCGCTCCTTGTCTTTTTGCAAATAATGTTGTATTATTCTTATGATTACGTGTACAAGAGCTTTTAATAAAATGCGTAGAAACTGAGTGAATAAAATAAGTCTAACAATAAAATATGTAGTATAAGAAATATAGATTCTTGAGAATAGTTCATTGTATCAATGCTGATAATAAATCTTTAACAGATCACTGTCTGCACTTGAAATATTTAAAAAAAAATTTTAGGTGACGTTTAGTAATGTAGTAAGGCCCACAGTAGCCTGTGCGTTTGTGTGCACTAATCGTAGAAACGGCATGCCAGATTTAAATGCAGTTTACAATATTAAATGTTGGCATTTCTTTAACGTTTAGTGTTTATTTAAAACGATGACCCGTATTTATTAATAAATAAAAAATACGCTAATTTAAACTATTTAGTTCGACGGAACTGCTATAAAATTTTAGTTTATCAATTTGAAATTTTACTTTCCAATGTATAGATATTGTCTTAAAAGTTATAATGTATTAAAAGTAATAATATTATTGATAAGTTCAAGCGAGCGGATCACTAGTATTGTAATACCATGAAGTCAGTCCATGAAGTCATTAAAAATAATTACAATAATTTAATATTCGTATATTCTTAATTGCTGTCGGTTATACAATAAAATAAGTAGTAAGATTTAAATAGTTAATTTTAAATATATAGTGCTTTATAGTATCACGCACATGGTAGGGGGAACATCTTGTTTAGACGCTCCGCCTTAACACGAGACGACACTTATGTATCTAAGATAAAAGCTTTCTTTCAATAATATTTTTTTAAACGTTTTTTTTTTAATATTTTGTACCTAACTTAAGAAAAAAAAAAAACTTTTTTTAGAGATCAGAAATTTTAATCTTGCAACAGACTAGAGTCTATATTACAAGTACCTACTAATACAACTTATATCCTGTGTAGAAAAAAATATATATTTTAAGTATTTTTCTGGCGCTATTTTAAAAGACCATTTACACAAATGCGAGAGCTTTGCATTCAAGTCTCGCAAACTGTAAAATAATATTTAAACTAATACATTTGTCCGTTTTCGCTCTGTTGCGTAAGAAATTAAATTGTGTACTTATGTATTCTTAATAAGTAACTTACAGCTGTGGCTTGAAGCCAATGGGACCAATCTTATTTAACTGATGGAATTGGTCAAAAGAGTTCTTGTAATATAAATATTATATGATGTGTGCTTATATGTATTCACTAAATTTATTGTGACTTGGATAATTTTTTTTTATTTCTCAATTATTCAGATACTTTTCGAATTTTTACAAGTTCGAGCTTGGTATTCCTCACCATATACGTTTTGGATACTTTTTAAACAACTGATAGTATTTTCATTTGAAAAATATAAAAAAATGAAATTTATAGACAAATCTATCATTTGCAATTCTACTCGATCAACTGCTGGTTTTCTCACGAATCACAAAGAATCAGTTAATAATTAAGAAAATAATGGTTAGAAAATATTTCAATGTAAATTAAAACACGAATAAATCGTTTTATTGTAATTGATTATAAAAAAATGAATTAGACTGAGTGAATGACATTAACATTATGTATGTGGCAAATGAATATTCTCTACCTAACCTATTTATAAATCTAACCTATTTATAAATATTATTAGATTTGACGACGTAATTGATATATCTTAATAACAGTTAATCAAACAACTAACATACACAACACAACAAAACAAACACATAATTTCACATTTAGTTTCTTCGCACTGGTAGTATTTTTCTTCTTAACTGATCATTTACTCTATAGTCATTTCAAATTATCTTCAATGATATGAAGTTACCTTAACACAAATCTCTGCTGACTATCGAATACTGAGGTAAAAAGAGGAAATATTAATGTACCTACAAAATTATTGATAATTTTAAAAATTTTCGAATAATTCGAATCTTTCTGGTAATTTGAATTCTTCGAATATTTCGAAATTTTCGGATAATTCGTAAATTCGAATTATTCGATTCGAATTACGAAACGAATAGTACCATTCGATTCGATTCGGTTCGATTGGTATTCGCAAACCCTTACTTTTTATTTATTTTATAGTGAGATATTCACATTTATAAACTATTTACTAAGAAAACTTATACTAAATTTTACGCAGCGGGATTTCAGCCAGCACCTATTAGAATCTGTCCACGTGCTCTGACCACTAAGCCATACGTTCTCAATCCGTCCATGAAGACGGAGTATTCCGCTACAGCAATTTTTTATACATTTAATAAGTATATTACTTAATAAGTATATTAAAATTGTATTCTATATTAATATGTTAAAGATTTTTACACGCTTATTTATTGATTATATCATTGACAAGTTTCTCCAAGCACGTATTCAGTGTTCTCGTTTTTCCTTTATTTCAGCATTAAGCTGAATCCCGCACATGGCAGGGTAGGCAGAGAGAAGCTGGGAACCCAGTGTTACGACAACTCATCCAGTGTCCAATTTATCGTGGAATTTGAGACATTGCTGTTGCGTAACGAAACTCTACGCAGCGCCGCGCGTTTCTTCAATTTTTTGTTATACCATAGCAAATAAAATGAAAGCACTGAATATTTTATTAAGAAAAATATTGAATATTTCCTTGAGTGAAAATCGAACCCACAACCTGTAGCTTTACAGTCACATACTTATGCCACTGCGCCATGACAGGCCTCAATATTTTCTCCTGAGTATTTACATGATTGTTTATTGAATTCGAGTAGCTAAGTAAGAAATATGTTATCTAAAGCAATATGTACACTAAGGGCTTTACAGTTATTAATTAGTGTTAATTAACTATAAAAATAATAATATATAAATACTTTAAAACAATAATATATGTGGTTCAAGCAACGATTCAAATGCCTATGTTACCTGAAAAAAAAAAACTTAACGTAGATTTTTAGTGTACCACCACCTTTTCACGCTTTGTCTAGAAAATCTTCAATACAATTTGTTTCCTGCTTCACGCTGTATCCCGCAAAGTTGAGTAGGCTTGTTTTGTTCTGATTAAGAATTGAGATGTTGAAAAGATGGCCTGACTTGCGATCAATATACGTACACGCGTATTTTAAATTTATATTTTGTTTTAAATTTAATTATTCTTCTTATAATGTTACCTGCGTATGTGAAGTAGTAAATATAAATAATAAACAGAGTTTTTTTTCTTTTTTTTACTATGTTTTAAAGTGTTATTCCACACTTAGGACAGAAAATACTAAACTTAAATTTAAAAAGCGTATAAAATTTTGAACGAAGCAGGATTTGAACCCGCGCCTCTGGAATACCGTTCCAGCGCTCTGAACGAATGGCTTAGTGGTCAGAGCGCTGGAACGGTATTCCAGAGGCGCGGGTTCAAATCCTGCTTCGTTCAAAATTTTTATACGCTTTTTAAATTTAAGTTTAGAATAAACAGAGTTGTTTAATTTCTTTTTCCATCCCACACTGTATCCCGGGTAGGGTAAGACAGAAGAAAGCTATGTGAGCCTAGTGCTAGGACTGTTTTTATCAAGATATTGCTGATCCCCGCTTTCCGCCGTACTCTAGACGAATTACGTGTTACGTGGCAGAGATTAACTCCACCCTATGCCTGAGGTAATGAAAATATCAAATATTTCATTTTCTTGTGTGTATGGACAGTACCCTATTGGCAAAATAGTTAAATCTTTTTTTAATTCAATATAAGACAATGTAACTAGGAATCTAATATAAAATAAATTTTATATGCCATGTTTTTTACAGCTTCACGCTGTATCTCGCACGAGGCAGGGTAGGCACCCGTAACCTAGTGTTAAGACTAGAGTGGCGGTGAACTTAGCGCCGCGCTTTGCCTTATCACCAGAGCGAAAAAATAAAACATTTAATATTTAAATTGAAAATATTAAATATTCCATTTCGGCTATTGGGGATCGAACCCAGAAGCTGTCAGTTACAGTCACACGCTTGTGCCGCTGCGCCACGACAGGCCTTACGCTACTACTTACTTAATATACGATTATTACTTATTAACAGTATTTAATTAAATAAAACACACTGTATAACACTGATAGTTTATTTAAGGAGACATTAACATTTATTCATTTTCACACAAATAAATATATTACTATAAGAAAACGGAAGTATTTTATTTTTTTCCCCACTTATTTTAAACGGAATAAATATACACTATTTTAATAGTACATAAGTATTTTTTATAAATAAATAAATAAATAAATTTTATTAAATTACTTGAAACAATCGTAGAGTATTTAATAATGTTTAATTTTACTTATAATATAAATGTGAAAGTATATCTATATGTATGTTTGTTCCACTTTCACGCAACTACTGGACGGTTTTATATGAAACTTAACAGCGATTTAGTTTGTATATAAGAATAAAAGATGTAAAGATATCGTATTTTTTTCTATGGTACAACAATAAATTTTAGCGGGCGAAGCCGCAAGGTCGCTAATGTCGAATAAATAATAAAATATATAACCAATTAATTAAGACAAGTGTTAATAGAATCGATTTTTTTCTTATATAACATTGCATCAACATTAAAGTTTATATTTAAAATATCATTTAATTTTTAATTAAAAGCTAAAACATTTTTTTTTATTTATTAAAAACATTTAAAATATGAACGTGATTCTCAAAAAAAAAATCGACAGCTTTATATAACTTTATAAAAAAATATGCATAAATTACCAAATTCAACAAATGAAATAATCATAAAATATTACGTGCAGGATAAAGCGTGAAAGAATTTTTTTTTACGCTTCATCCCGCACAACCAAAAGCGAGACTCAGTGTAATACTCTCAAATATAATTTATATCAATAATTACATGATATATATTTTTGTAACATAACTTATGTTACTCACAACTTACCTTATACAAAGCGCTTTTAAATCTTTAATTACTTAATTGACTAGTAAATGCTTATAAATAATATCAATACAGCTTCAAATCCGCAAAAAAAAAATAGACTAAAATATCGAACTTAGTGCAGTGACACGATTTATAATAATTAGAAAATAGATTTTTTTTACCTAATCTTTATTTATAATATTCTGTTTTTTTTTTTAATTAATTTTTTAAATATTCTGTTCTTTTTTTTTAATTAAAAAAAAAACACGTGAAACGCTATTTACGTTTGCGTTACTACAAATTATGAAAAAAAAAATATTATTTAATTTTTACGTATAATAAAAATATATTATTTAATTTTTAAGTATGTTTTTTATTAGATACATTTTAAATAATTGATATATATTATAAAATTAATTTATTTATTTAATATAAAATAAAAAAAGTATTATAACGATTTATGTTAAAGATTAAAAAAAGGGAACTGTCAAAAATAAATGCTTGTCGAAACATACGTACGTGATTTCTTAGAATTCATTTAAAATGTAAAAAGTTACTTTAAAATAAATGTACTAATTTATTTGATTTTAATTTAAAAAAACATATATGATATATTTATATTAAAACAGAATATTTGGTACATCATTAAGAAATTATATAATATTTTAATGTAAAATAATGAAATATTTAAAGCTTACAATTTAACTACGAAACTAATTCTAGCTACAGACTATATTTTATTAAAATCTACTGCCATTAATCTATAGGAGTACATCAATCGTGGCCTAAACTACGAAACATATCCATTTTCATTTAAAAAAAAAGGCATATATTTATTGTTTAATGATAATTTAAAAAAAAGTTTAAAAGTGTTTACGGACAAAAATAATTTAATATTGATAAAAAATATTATAAATATATATTTTTTTCAAGCCACGACCGAGAACTCCTTGCCAAAGGTAACTAGGTAACGTTGCGTGTACAATTTTTTACCTTAAAAGTGCAAAGTGAATTAAGCGGTCTCCCGGCCCTTGTCCTGGGACTTGATGGAGTGCGCGAGCCACAGAGCCAGCACGATGCCGGCCACCTGGAATATTATATATAGCTTATAATTTATTATATAAAACACCTGAGACCTGTCGTGGCGCAGCGGCACAAGCGTGTGACTGTAACCGACAGGTTGTGGGCTCCATCCCCACTGGAGGAAATGAAATATTTAATGTTTTCACTTCTTCGCTCTGATACAAGGCTAAACGGAGCGTTGAGTTCTGCCACTCAACACGCATTGCAGACACTTACATGCCGAATGCCTTAACTAGGTTCCCAAGTTATCTCTGCCTACCCTGCTATACAGCGTGAAGCTGAGTAACTGAGTGAGTGAGAGTACAAAAACACCAATGGCGTCGTGCAACTGTATACGTAACAGGTTGTTTGATACAAACTGTAGGAAATAATAAATAGAATATTTTAATTTTCCTCGTTCTAGTTACGAAGCAAAAATGCGGAGTTGTATTCCGCCAATCACTACATAATATCTCTAGAATTCAGCAGAAAGAATGAAATGTATCGATCGATTAGTATCTTAATTTAAACGGAGTGTCTCAACACTAAGTTCTCAGATTCCCTCCTACTGCTTATACATGCACCTGCCTGTCCCGCTTTATGCGCGTACAGCGTGACGCTGTAGAACCATGACCAGAAGGACAATTGATTTTAATTTTTATATATCATTCACGTCAATTCAGTTCGTGAATAACATATATAAAATATATAAAAAAATAATAATATATCAAATAAATATATACATACATAGCTTCACTCTGTATCCCGCACGAGGCAGGGTAGGCAGAGGAAACCTAGTGTTAAGACACTCCGTTCCACTTCCGTTCCTCACTTTCCGCCGAATTTGAGGCATTGCGTGTTGAGTGGCGGAACTCAACGCCGCGCTTTTGCCATATTACCAGAGCGGAGAGATGAAACATTAAATATTTAAATTAAAAATATTAAGTATTTCTTTTCCTCGACTGGGGATCGAAACCAGAACCTGTCGGTTACAGTCACACTCTTGTGCCGCTGCGCCACGACAGGCCTCAAATAAATAAAATAATAATATAAAACACAAAAAATATATATATAAAAATGTGACGTTCATGAATATAAAATATATAAAAATGAAGCCATTCCCTACAGGTTCAAAAAATATTTATATAAAACATGAAACGTTCTAAAACACTGAATCAAATTCAACATCCAACTCACCTCCAAAAAGCAAAACAGGATGCCACAAACAATGACCGTCATGCCGGCGCTGTGGACAGTACTCAGCACCTTGTCCTCACACCCATCCGTATAGTACTTGGTGAGGGAGATGCAGTCCGAGCGCTTGATCTCGTCGGCGCGGTCGCTGTCGTCCGGGGGACAGCAGCTGAAGGACGGGTTGAGGCGCGGCTCCCCGCTCACGTAGTTATCTGGGCCGGTGACACCGCAACATTCTAACTGTAACATTAAAATGGAGTGTTTCTTTAGTGTTTCTGTTTAAAGTGCAGTTTCACGCCGTTTCCCGCATGTAACACGATAGGTAGAATTACTTAGTGTCTATAAAACACTTATTTCTTTCTTGAGGACTGTCGTGGCGCAATGGCACAAGAGTGGGACTGT
Organism: Eueides isabella; assembly: GCA_019049475.1. Taxonomy (NCBI): domain Eukaryota; kingdom Metazoa; phylum Arthropoda; class Insecta; order Lepidoptera; family Nymphalidae; genus Eueides; species Eueides isabella. The sequence goes on along the minus strand of CM032391.1, from coordinate 14,619,282 downwards.
AACTGACAGGTTCTGGGTTCGATCCCCAGTCGAGGAAATGAAATGTTTAATATTTTCAATTTAAATATTTAATGTTTCATTTCTTCGCTCTGGTAACAAGGCAAAGCGCGGCGTTGAGTTTCGCTACTCAACATGCAATGCCTCAAATTTGGCGGAAAATGGGGAACGGAAGTTGAACGGAATGTCTTAACACTAGGTTCCCGGGTTCTCTCTGCCTACCCTGCCTCGTGAGGGATACAGCGTGAAGCTGGAATTTCTTTACTGACCGCCCAATTTCAGCGACATTACGTGTTGAGTGGTGATATTCAATGCTGTGTTTAGTATTTTTACTAAAGTTAGGAAATGAAAATAAGCCGATTTCCCTAATACAAATTAAAACTATAACACAAGCGTGGCGTAATTCTTATTTTTTTTATCTTCTCACTGTTTTCCGCAAGATAGACAGAGAATTTCAGATCTTAGTGTTAAGACACTCTATTCTCATCACGGTACTTCCGTTCCCCACTATATACCGAATATTTAAGGCGTGTTCTAGCTACATGCCACGTTCTACCTTATTACCAGAGCGGGGAAACAAAATTATTAAATATTTCAATTCTTCTAATGAGATCGAACCCATACTTTGCCGCGTTTACCGTCATACAATTGTTCCTTACGCCACAGAAATATTCTAACTATATATCATAAACCTAAAATTATATATAATTTTCACAATTCAAATTTTGATACTATATCAGTAGCTATAAAAGAAATTGACTGGAATTTTGCATTTTGTGGTAAAGATGCGGAAAGTGCTACTTCAGTTTTCTACGAAAAATTGTACGCCATTATAAAACAAAATGTACCCACAAAATTAGTAAAATCGTCCAAGTTTCCTGTTTGGTTTAATTCTGCTTTGATTCATATTTTTAAAAATAAAAATAAAGCCTGGGTAAAGTGGAAAATTTACAATAATATATCTGACTATGAGAAGTTTGCTTTATACAGAGATAGATTTAAGGACATATCAAGAAGTAGCTATGATCATTATATAAATACAGCTGAAAACAATATTATTAAAAACAGTAAATATTTCTGGAAGTATATTCATAATTTAACAAACAACTTAAACATTCCTAAATTAATAACGTATAACAATATAAATACAAGTAATCCAGTTAATATTTGCGATCTATTCTCCCAATATTTTAAGTCGGTTTTTGAACCGAATTGTGTTCCTCCAGATTATGATATAGATAGCATTTCTGATATGGACTCAATTTCGGATCTTAATTTGACAAGTTTGAATATATCTGAAACTGAAATTCTAAATGGACTACGAACGTTAGACATTTCTATTACTCAGGGCTTAGATAACATACCGCCAATCCTCCTAAGATCTTGTGCTTCAGCTTTATGCCAACCCTTACATTACTTGTTTAATTTATGTCTCAGACAAGGCGTTTTTCCTTCAATATGGAAATCGGCACGAATAACACCAGTTTTCAAGAATGGTGATAAATCAAATGTAGAAAATTACCGTCCCATATCGATATTACCAGCACTATCTAAAGTGTTTGAAAGACTAGTCCACAATGCTATATATCCTTCGTTACATAAGATCATAATTCCTGAACAACATGGCTTTGTCAAACTTCGCTCGACCAGCACTAACCTATTAGTTTACACAAATTATTTATTTGAAAGTATTGACAATAACAAGCAAGTGGATAGTGTTTATACAGACTTTCGTAAAGCTTTTGACAGGGTAGATCACAAAATTCTATTGGAAAAGCTCGCCTTTAATGGAATCCGTGGTAATTTATGGCGTTGGTTCAAGTCATACATAACTAATCGTACTCAAAAGGTAGCTTTAAGTGGTTACGAATCAGTTTTTGTTCCCATAACTTCTGGCGTTCCTCAGGGCTCCATATTGGGTCCCCTATTATTTTTATTATTTATCAACGATATAAATATATGTTTCAAATTTTGTAATATTCTACTATACGCGGATGATCTAAAAATTTATCATACTATAGACATTCACAATGACCACTTAAAGTTTCAAGAAGATCTTAATAATTTCTCGACATATTGTAAAAATAATAAACTTGATTTAAATATAAATAAATGTAAACATATCATCTTCACAAAAAAGAAAAACTATAGCCACTATTCGCATAAGTTATGCGATGTACAACTTGAAACCGTTAAGTCCGTCATAGATCTTGGGGTCTTATTGGATGATAAGCTCCATCTTGACTTACATATTGAAAGAATTAGAAATAAAGCTTTTAAGATGTATGGCTTCGTTATGAGGTCTACTAAAAATTTTAAGCGCCCTTCTTCATACCTTACTCTTTATAAATCTTTAATTCGCTCCCAGGTTGAGTACGCTGTGCCTATTTGGAATCCATTATATAATAAATACAAAGTATTGCTTGAAAATATTCAGATAAAATTCTTACGTGCCATGCAGTACAGGTGTTATGGCAATCAAGTACCGTATGTTGAATTACTTAACGAACATAAGCTCATTACTTTAGAAGCAAGACGTAAGCTGCTTGAAGCATTGTTTTTGTATGGTTTATGCCACAATAGTTATGATTGTCCTAGTCTTGTCAATGAAATTTGTTACTGTATACCAACTAGGACGCATTGCCGCAATCCATGCCGATTGTTTGCAACCAGTCGCTGTCGTACAAACGCAGGTAAACGTCGTCCACTGTACAAAATTGTCAACTCATATAATAATAACTTTAATTCTATTGATATTGCAGCAACGCGTCCTAGCCAGTTCAAGAAATTAGTGCTTACGCTGCTCAAATAATTTGTTTTTGGCATACTTACGTATATTTAATTGTTATAGTAATCTGTGGTAAGCGGTGTTGGTGTAACATTTATATATTTTGTTATACTGTCTTTTTGTTTATTTTATATTTTGTGCACTGTTTGTTTACCCAAATAAATGAAAAAAAAAAAAAAAAAAAAAAAAATGTTTAGCTAAAGCAAGAAAACTTGTAAGAGCAATATCTACAAAAGTAAAGACTTACGCTACTCTGAATGCGGTCCCAGAAATCCCTGTAAGTAGAATCTTCCTCGCGAGTCGACTTGTTCTTAATGAAGGAGGCTCTAAGTTGAGATTTCATGGTACCCTCAATTTGCGGTCGTAAGGCTGCTGCGGCGATACCAACGGAAAGTTCCAGCAGGATGATCAGAATCAAGAAGCCGGCGAACTAAGAGCAAAATATTATTAGTTATTAGTAGTAAGAAACAATGGTTGATATTTATTTGTTTGTATCTTTGCTTTAATTTTCTAAAATTAACAATAATTAGTAGTGTTTGTAATTGTTATAATAATATAAATATGTTTTTATAGCTGTATGTACATGGCAGGGTGAAGGGAACTTAGGAACCTAACGTTATCACACTCTATTCTATTCGCCTATTCGTTTTCGCCGAATATGAGGCATTGAGTATTGAGTGGCGGAGCTTAACGCCTTGACGCTTTGCCTTGTTGGCAGAGCAAAAAAAATACCATTACGGTAATATAAAATGTTTCATTTGCGCCGCGACAGGCCTCAAATCCGGGGATTTTTTGTAAATATTATATATATATATATATATATATATATATATATATATATATATATATATATATATATATATATATATATATATATATATATATATATATATATATATATATATATATATATATATATATATATATATATATATATATATAAATATATATATATATATATATATATATATATATATATATATATATATATATATATATATATATATATATATATATATATATATATATATCAAAAGTTTGTTGATCTATTTATAAATAATATTTCATTTAATATACAATACTTACAATATACAATAACTTTGGGCTTTCCTTCCAAGCCCCAAAGCAACCGAAGGCCGCCACAATAATGATTAGCACCCCCACCACAATAAGTACTATATCGGTCTCGTGGCCGGTCGCCTCCATTCCAGCGAACCCCTTGATCATTCCCATGTCCACGCATGCTGCTGATATGATGATGATGCCGAAAATCTGAAGAAAAAGCACGTTTTATACTTATGATACTTTGGTAATGGGAAATGAAATATAGGAGAATTTTGTAAAGGGTGATTAAAACATATTTCATTATTTTTTTACTCGTGATGTAAAAAATGATTTTCTGTATTATTTACCCGCTTAGGATGACAAGGAAAATAATTCCAACTTTCCATCGATTTTTCAACACATTGCGCGTCGAGTAAGTGGGGAAAGGAAGTGGAATGAAGTGTTTTCACACTAAGTTCCCGGGTTCCCTCTGCCTAACCTGCCTCGTGCGGAATACTGCGTGAAGCGTGTTGAGTAGCGGAACTTAACGCCGCACTATATCTTCAATTATCAATAATATCTTTGCTCAGACTGGGGTTCAAATCCACAGTCAACCTTCCATGCCATGTATATAATAGTATAATAACGCTTAGGAGTATAGGGAAAAGAATCTCAACTTTCCATCGATTTTTCAACACATTGCGCGTTGAGTAAGTGGGGAAAGGAAGTGGAATGGAGTGTTTTCACACTAAGTTCCCGGGTTCCCTCTGCCTAACTTGCCTCGTGCGGAATCCTGCGTGAAGCATGTTGAGTAGCGGAACTTAACGGCGCACTATATCTTGAATTATCATTAATATCTTTCCTCAGACTGGGGTTCAAATCCACAGTCAACCTTCCATGCCATGTATATAATAGTATAATAAATATTTTCTTAATAGTTTAATAAGCATTATTTGCGTGCAAGAAACTTGGCACGCATACATTAAGGTCACATAGAATTCATTAATCCGACCTACGCTTGACATTTTGCTTTCCAATTCAATTTATCCAATCGAATCAAAAAGCTCTTGTTGCTCAATTGATAGATAAATAAATTATTATATAAAATCCTAATCTGAGGCCTGTCGTGGCGCAGCGGCACAAATGTGTGACTGTAACCGACAGGTTCTGGGTTCGATCCCCGGTCGAGGAAATTAAATATTTAATATTTTCAATTTAAAGCATTTAATGTTTCATTTCTTGCTCTGGTAATAAGGTAAAGCGCGGCGTTGAGTTCCGCCATTCAACACGCAATGCCTCAAATTCGGCGGAAAGTAAAGAACCGAAGTGGAACGGAGTGTCTTAACACTAGGTTCCCGGGTTTCCTCTGCATACCCGGCCTCGTGCGGGATACAGCGTGAAACTATATAAAATCCTACTCCTTTGCAAAGATCGAGAAAAAAATTAAAAAAAGATCCTTCAAATATTATAAACGTGCGTGCCGGAAACCAACTCCCTATTTTGCTTAACCAATGCATGTAGGCAGTAAATATTATTATATTCTGCATATAGCGGGTAAGTCACGTTTAACATCCGAACGTTGCACTGGGTGACGATGACCTCAACATCATTCTTATTATTATCATATCTAATTAGACATAAACAGATATATGACAGACTAGCGACCCGCTCGTGGCTTTGCCTGTTCGAAATACACTATTTTATTTACTTATTTAAGCCACTTTCTTGTTCTAATAACAAGAAACTAAGCTTTAAGACAATATCTATTATACATTAAAAACTAAAATTTCTGCTAAATCAATAATAAATATTATTTTATCGAAATATTTTTTTTTAAATGATGTAACTTTTTGATTCATGAACCGATTTAAATGAAACAAACACAATGTTGAAGAAACGTTGCCAAAGTATAATAGTGAAACTGCAAATTTTAAAAAAATCGTTTCCGTCTGCGTTCCGTTTCTGAGATAAGCCCGTACAAACATAGCACCTACAGACAAATAGGCAAAAAATCATATTTTAGCCCTATTACATTTACTGACTTTGCCGCTACAACAATGGTACAATAAAAAAAATGAAAAAAGAAACAACCTCAGGATTTTTTCATATCGCAGGGTAAGCAGAAATAGGACTTAGAATAACGTAAAACATTCGTTTCACGCTGTTAATTTTTTGATACATTACAGGTCTCTACCTGCGGAGCGGAGCTTAACGCCACGTATTGTCTACACGAACGGTTACATTAAAAAGATTTGAATATAATCATTCCTCTGAGGATCGATCGAATTCACAACCATCGTTTACATCCACTGAGCCACGACGGCCTAATATTGTGCGTCTGAGAATTAAAAGAGAATGGAATGCTTTTGGGCTTTAAGCACACTCGAGTATACACAAGTGTCACCTTCAAAATACTTTCAAGATACGATTACGATGTTACATTTGCCTCTCACAATGGATGATTATGCCATGTTTTTTTGTACAGTCAAAGATTTTGATTGCTAAAGTAGTTGCTATATCAATTTTATTATGGAATACAGTTAAGTTCTTCTTAGTTTTACGCTGTATGCCACTCATGGCAGGGACATCATGGCAGTAGAGGAAACTTGGGAACTTTGTGTTAAGACTCTATATTCCGTTCACCACTTTCCGCCGAATTCAAGGCATAGATAGCGTGTTGAGTGGCCGAATTCTACGAAGCGTTGCCTTGTTACTAGAGCGAAGAAATAAAAATATGAAATATTTAATTTGAATATGTTAAATATTTCATTTCCTCGTGTAGGTATCGAATCCATAACCTGTCACGTTTACCGTCACACGCTGGTGGTCTTGCGCCGTGACTAGCCTCGATTACAGTTTATCTGAGGTTTTAATTTGTTTCGCGTATTTGTCAACTTTTAGATTCTTCACTGTAGTTGCTTCGTAAATGTACTTATATAAAGTTTTACCGTTATTAGTCACTTACAGTCTGACAATGATTAGATGAATCTATTTAACTAGAGAATATAAATTTGGCGTTTTGGCTAGGGCATCTACGAAAGCAAAGAAGATTTCTCGAACATCCTACGGGAACGAGGAAAAACGAACTTCAATTTAACGCAAACAAAATATTAAGTGTAGTGCCACTGTTTTTAATCAATTTCAATTGTTTATTCAGAGGACGAATGTTCATTTTGAGCTTGTTTAAGAAAAATAATTAAAGAAAAAGCGGAAACAATATGTTTAAATCCTAGGTGTTGGGTCTATCCTACTTTAAACGGAATAGGGAGTGAAGCAATTATATACAATATAATTCCAAAACTAAAATATCACACTCAACATTTTGATACATCATTTAAAATATCAAGTACTGTTAACCTTATATTTTACCTACAATAAAACTATCGTCCTAATTACTTTTAAGCCTATCCTCTATCAGTACGAGTCACGCCATCAACTTACAGTGGCACTATGCAGTATAAAATAGGTCAGATTCATCACTGGATGCTCTAAATTATTTTAATTATAGTCGTTATTAATTAACCATATGGTTTTAAAACTACATACCGTTTAATTTATAGATTTTTTCGCAATAGAACCTAAGCCACTTTGGAAATATTACTTTCGTTGCAATAGTTTATAGTAAATAATGTTGTGTAAATTGTCTTACTTACTTACTCACTTAGCTTCACGCTATATCTCTAGCGGGGTAGGCAGAGAGAACGGAGCGCCAAACGCTACGGTCCCGACGTACCGCTTTCGTGTAAACTGTCGTTTTCATATTTTTATATATAACTATATTATAACATAAATAAAACTATTGCGGCCTAAAGCGATAACAAGGCAAGGCACGGCGTTAAGCTTCCGCCACGCAATATTCCTACGATTCCCACTCAGCTATATGCGGAACACAAAATAAAGATGATGAAAAACCAATTTCATAGTTTAAAGATACAACTTTTTCATGTATGAGTGATTTTTTTATAACATATTTAAAAATTAAGTAAATTAAACATGAAATAATTTAAAAAATAATAATTAACGTTAAAAATTCGAGACAAAATAAAATCTCTTTATTGTAATCCAAATAACTTAATGAAGCATTCATTATACACATACATTGCACGCAGAGGCACAGACGTGTGACTGTAGACGACAGGTTGTGGGTTCGATACTCACCCGATGAAGTGAAATAATTAACATATTGAAATTAAATATTTTATTTTCTCATTTCTTCGCGCTGGTAACAAGGCAAAGTGCGGAGTTGGGTTCATGCGCAAGACCTCAAATTCGGCGGTACACGGGGAGTATCTTAACCCAAGGTTCACAAGTTCTTTCTGCCTACCTTGCCATGTGCGGGAAACAGTGTGAGATACATTAATAAAAACTCTATTAAAATAGTTACTTTAATCGCTTATAAAAAGTAATTAAAACTAAAATATTATATATTTTTTTTTACATTCTTTTTACTTTTTAAACCTAGGAGCGTGTTAAAAAAGCTAGAATAAAATATAATCACAGTTAACGTCCTTATAATATTTTTTTTTTTTTATCTTTAAACGTAAAATAAAATATTTTTTCAACTACTTTGGTTTATACAAGCCCAGTTAATGTGCACGAGCCACGCCATTAACCATTAGAGGTCACACAAATAGGTCACTTTGAACTGAAAGAATTATTGTCATGGTAGTGACTGACGTAATCGTGCTGAGGAGTGTTTTATTGTAACATAAAATTATACGTACAAAGCTTGAGGCAGTAACTTTTTAAACTAATGTACTTATTAAAAAAAGCTTTTATAACGTATATAAGTACTTTAAATTTTAATAACGTTATAAATAAAATTAAATTAACCTTAATTCAATTAGGCACAAGCATTTTTGAATTGTCTTCGCTCTGGTAATAAGGCGAAGCGCGGCGTTGAGTTCCGCGACTCGGCACACAATGACTCAAATTCGGCGGAAAGTGGGTAACGGAAATGGAACGGAGTATCTTGACACTAGGTTACCGGGTTCCCTCTGCCTAGATTCTGTACCAATTTCTACATTGTAGGTGAAATTTCAACCATAAGTTTGAAAGCATTTGCCCTCATTTTTAATAAATTAACTACAATTATAAGTTTGTAATAGTTTTTACAAGTAATATTTTATTTTTAGGATTTTCTACTTACTCTGCAGTGAAAGCACTTTGTGCTAAAGCTTCGCGCTTTGTGCTTTGTGCGTTTTTCTATTTGCATTAAACTAGATTGTTTTTTTTTTAAATATTTGATATTTAAATTTAAAATTACCTTCACATGATTACGAGATAAAAGGTCTTTATACAACTGGGTAAATAGGTACAATGTGATCTTATAACAGTTTCATATCTTCCTTTGTATGTACGGAACCCCAAAAACATTAAATAAATCTTGGCGCAGTGAAGAAGTGCCCAAATTTAAACACGATTAGATAAAAATATCTATATCTTTCCTTCTATAATTTTCTTTTTATTAATTTCAATAAATAATCTTTTCGTTTACGTTTAATCGCGGCGTTGAGTTCCGCCACTCGACACGCAATGCCTCAAATCGACCCTGTTGAGTGTCTTAACACTAGAATTTCCTCTGCCTACCTACCTTGTCATGCTTCTTTTACTTTACACTTGGAAAAAACACTTGTCTTACGTTATCGTTTATATTTGTTGAACTTTCCAACAGACTAAATTGCATCAAAATCAGTTCATTAGACGACGTAATTAAGCAATATTCATAGAGAAAGTTTCATACTAATTAATTATATCACAGGTTCCGTTATTAAATTTCCGTGATAATATTTATAATTATAGATATGAATATCCTAATATAGCTATAGTATTGGGCTTCTCACATGAAATTATCTGTTTGACATTTGATGCCGTTGTGGCGTAATGTGATAGCGACGAGATGTTAGGTAGGTTGAGTGAGAGTGATTTAATATGTCGTTGTGAGTTCGATCCCAACTTGTGGCAAATTGAATATATTTGTAAATAACCTGACAAATCCTTCTTCTTATATAATTATTTCATATTCCTGCTCTGTTAGATTTAGCGTGGCATTGAGTTATTTAATATTAATACAGATTAATATGTTCTAAATAAAATACAAAGAATAAATGACGGACAATTCGTATACCTTTAATTTTTCTAAACAAGAATTTTAAATATAAAACAGTGAATAAAAAAATATTTCAATAATCTTTGTTGTAAAATGCTGATGAAATATAATTGTTTTAAAACGGTCAATATTAAAAGTTTAATCTATTAGCGATCAAACTCAAACTAACATTAGCATGTGAATAGATTGACCAATATCGTATAAGAAATGCGTCGGTGCGGAACGTGGGAACACTCAGGCTTTAGGCCAGGGTCATTTTTGATATCTCTGAGATATCAGCTTCACGCTGTATCCCGCACATGGCAGGGTAGGCAGAGGGAACTTGGGAACCTAGTGTTAAGATACTCCGTTCCACTTCCGTTCCCAACTTTCCGCGGAAGTTAAGGCATAGCGTGTTGAGTTGGCGGAACTCAACGCCACGTCTTGTACCAGAGCGAAGAAATTAAAACATTTAATGTTTTAACGTAAATTGAAAATTTTAAATATTTCATTTCCTCGAGTGGGGATCGAACCCAGAACCTGTCGGTTAAAGTCACACGCTTGTGCCGCTGCGCCACGACAGGCCTCGAGATATCTCTGAGATCTCATCGAATTATTACTAAAACAAAGAAATAAAAGTATGAAATATTTAATTTCCTCAAGCAAAAAATGAATTTACAACCTTTTAACAGTCGTCGAGCTCCCAAATTTTATTACAACAGCTAGAATCATGAAGATCTAAATTTAGAAATAGCTTTATTGACATGAGTATTCGTAAACTCCTTAATTGGCGCAATTCAGGTCTCAAGTGGGAATGATTTTCTTGGTCCGTTCTTAGAGGACAGGGCAATACGATTAATTGACCTTCACCATATTTATTGCTGTACCGTTTTCCCTGTATATCGGCAGATTTATAACAATTAGCACAGAGGACAAAACGCAGTGTTTAATTCCACTGCTTAACATGCATGGATTCGAAAATTAGAAAGCTGAAAATTAGAAAAATTGAGGCCTGTCGTGGCGCAGCGGCACAAGAGTGTGACTGTAACCGACAGGTTCTGGGTTCGATCCCCAGTCGAGGAAATGATATATTTAATATTTTCAATTTAAATATTTAATGTTTCATTTCTTCGCTCTGGTAATAAGGCAAAGCGCGGCGTTGAATTCCGCCACTCAACACGCAGTGCTTCGAAATCGGCGGAAAGTGGGAAACGGAAGTGGAACGGAGTGTCTTAACACTTGGTTCCCGGGTTCCCTCTGCCTACCCTACCTAGTGCGGGATACAGCGTGAAGCTAAGAAGAAGAAGAACTAATTTGGGGAACGGCGTATGGTTACATTAGGTTCCCTTTGCCTGCCTATAGAAGTTATGTTGTGAAACTAAATTGCCATATTTGCTTGCCATGTCTAATTATAATGCAATAAAAAGTTCCACATTTAACACAAGAAATAGAGAATAGTTTTTTTAATATATTATGTGATCGGCAGTAAGTAGGCACTTGCGTCATTTCGTTGAGTGGAGATCGAACCCATAACCTGATTTGTTTACAGACTCAAAAGGCCTGTCAAATTTCCACTTTAAAGTCCAAACGATCGATATAAACATTGTTTATAATAAATATATACGAATAAATTATTATGATAGAGATTGATAAAAGCCTATGTATGTTCCATGATACTTACAATGTATCATGGAACTTTTAATGATAATATAATAATATACTTACAACGATATACTTACACGTGACCTACTTCTTCCTTATTTGTGTTATACAAAAATAATTTTTAAATCGATCTATTGAGGTCTGTCGAGGCGCAGCGGACAAGCGTGTAAGAGAGATATATTGGGTTCAATCTTGACTATAATAAAATGAAATATATAATATTTTCAAATGAAATATTTCATAGTTTCATATTTTCTCTCTGGTAACAAGGTAAAGGAGTTGTTATAGGCTTTGAGTTCCGCCAAAAATTTCGAAAGTAGGAACGAAACGGAGTGTTTAATTAAACACTAGGTACTCAAGTTAATTCTGTCTATCGTACCATGTATTATCTGACATTAAACTGTAAATGACTCTAAATTTTGGATTATTCAGCTTCACGTTGTATCCCGCTCACGGCAGGATAGGCAGAGGGAACCTGGGAACCTAGTAATAAGAACAGAGCGAAGAAATGAAAACAATAAATATTGCAATTGAAAATATTAAATATTTCATTTCCTCGAGTGGGGAACTAACCCACAACCTGTCATTTAGAGTCACACGTATGTACCGCTGCGCCACGACAGACCTCAAATTAAATTTTGGATTAAACATTACATTTTTTACAACTTCAGGTACAATGTTTTCAAAACAAGGCGAGAGATATCTTCAAGTTACTTAAAAAAATTCTTAATAAAGTTCTCCACGAATCTACATCCGGCTATTTCTTATAGATCACAAAAGAAGAGTGTAAAATGTATTAACGTTTATAGTGAAACAGCATATATTTATCATTTTAACACAAAAGTGTTTCAGGTACGCCTGGCATACTTTAGTACCGGCTACACCATTTGTACGACAGCAATTATGAGTGTAGGAACTTCATTATCGTCATGTGTACTATTTATATAAATCGATCGACTAATGATATCGCATTTTCTACATATACAATACATGCAGTAGAAGTCAAAAACTATTTTATATAAGAAAGAACTTTCACTTTCACTTTGCTTTGTTCTGTATATCAGAGAAGCCAAAGAGAAGATTGCGTTAAAACTCTTCACTTTTTGTTCAAATTCAAATTGTGTTGAAAGGCGGAATTCAACGCCGTGCGTTGCTATTTGCGAAGAAAAATTCATTCAGATTTCTAAAGGGGTTCGAACTAAATACCACAATCTCTTTGCCTTACTATGTTATGTTTATTGCTTCCTTAGTAAATATAAAAAATATATATTCTAAACTCGTTAACATTATATAAACATATTGTAACTTTAACATTAAAACACATTTGAATATGTATTGAAGTCTACTTTCATATTAAGCAAATTCTCATAATCATCCCATTAAAAGTAGCGAAGACCGGCAGAATTTTTTCAGTACTGAAATATCCACTAATATGTACAAATTTGGTAGAAGTTTGGAAACAAGTTAGTCTCTAACTAATTGTATATCTGTATGTCACTGGTTTGAGGCCAGGTAAGTGACGGGGTAGTAATTAAATATTAAAATTTTCTTTTCCTCAGAATTTAAAAATGTACCTTTTTTAGACAATTTAAAAACTGAGTATAAAATTATAGACCTAAGCTATATTTTACATATCGCCGGTGTAATTGTATACAATTGTTAGGATTTGTTTACATTATATCGGAAGATAATGTACATAATTGACAAATATATAAGTGATATTTCACATTATCTAGAATCCCAGTCTAGAGATATAGGTATTGTATAGAATAATTAATATATAAAATTTTCCGATAATGTATAGATATTTAGATATTATACTCATGTATAAAGCAGACGCGTTTTACATATTGAGATCGATTGGAATTTACTATGTGGTAGCTCCGAACGTGATGTGGATTGGAATTCAACAAGAAACTAATGAATTTAACATATATTAAGTTAACAAACACTATTAGTTCCACAAAGTAGGCGGAAGTACAAAAAATAGAATAGAAATAATCGAGTCATTATATGTAAAACGGCAAGTAGGTCATCGATTTGTCATTAAATTGAACGTTTAGGAAACATTTCAAGCGATTGACGGCTTTTTAATAATGTATACCTCACCTTTACTATTCGATCTATATCTAAAGTAGGGCATTAATATAGAGCAGTGCTATGCAAGCAACTTGTCGTCATAGCAAAGTAAATGCGTATCGACAACACAATTATAATATGAAAATAAACAATTTTTTATATATGACTGAGTTAAAAACCTAAATCAATAAAAAATTTAATAATTTTAATATTTATAATGATAATATTCTTTTTTAGCTTCACGCTGTATCCCGCACGAGGCAGAGTATGCAAAGAGAACCCGGGAACCTAGTGTTAAGTCATTCCGTTCCACTTCCGTTCCCCACTTTCCGCCGGATTTGAGGTATTGCGTGTTGAGTGGCGGAACTCAACGCCGCGCTTTGCCTTATTACCAGAGCGTAGAAATGAAACATTAAATATTTAAATTGAAAATATTAAATATTTCATTCCCTCGACTCCTCCTCGAATTGGGTATCGAACCCAGAACCTGTCGGTTACAGTCACACGCTTGTGCCGCTGCACCACGACAGGCCTCAATAATATTTTAAATAGCATTTATTACAGTAATTATTGCAAATGTTTGTATATTAATTTTAATTTCAGAAAATCTTTTCTAGATTGAGAAAAATGTTCACGATTTGAATGTAAATTTGATCCTTAATCTATAGCTCGAATTCAATTTTCTCATTTCATTTTCTAGGTTTTTTTTGGCAGAGGAAACTTGGGAACTAAGTGTTAAGACACTTTTACTATCTTCGCATGATTTAAGGTACTGCGTTTGCGTGTGTTACGAGAACAAATCAACGAAAATACTAAATATTTCATTTCCACAAGCAGGAATTGAATCCATAACATGACACTGCTACAGCCGCTTGGTCCTGTCCTTGCGCCACGACAGTTCTCAAGTGGATTTTGCTCTCTAAAAATGCATTTTCACACCCATCTTGAAGCTGACACTAATAAAAATTGCTTAACAAAACCAAAAAAGGTTTCAAAAGAAAGGATGACACAATAATAGCATTGTAACACCCACTCATAAGATCTCAGCTAGTCAATCCCTATTCAGCATCCCATATTAGCATATGGTAGAACATAAATCACTGACGAATGACACACATTTACCATTGTTTATGTCTAGTACTAAGATATTGTAAGCACCAGTGGTTGTGGATTCGATTCTTACTCGAGGAAATGAAATATTTTTATATTTTTATTATACTCGTTCTCGTCATAATTCAAAGCGTGGCGTTGAGTTCTGCCATTTAAAAACAGGCAACGATTATTTTTTAACCTTATATATATATATATATATATATATATATATATATATATATATATATATATATATATATATATATATATATATATATATATATATATATATATATATATATATATATATATATATATATATATTAGCTAAAGACATAAGACATATAGAATCAAGTGTAATATACTTCTGTCACCAATTTTCGCCCAAACTTGAGATATTAAATTGTGTAACGCCTTTTTTGTGCGAGGGTGAAAATAACTTTAAAATTAGTTTCCTACTGGGAATAGAATCGACGACTTGCAGCGGACGCTGTACTACTGCGCCGCGATGAACTTTATGTCATAGTAACTATTCTTTACGTAACTCTTAGATTATTTAACTATTTATTTGACATACCAACATTACAATGTAAAATCTTATATAAGATACAATTTGTCAATCAGACTTATTCATGAATAATATATATTCAATAACAGGCATTTATAAAATGTTCCAGATAGATACCAATTAAAATATACATGTATAACTCAGCTTTACACTGTATCCGCACATGTGAAGGTCGGCAGAGGAAACTTGAAAACCTAGTGTTAAGACACTCCGTTTCGTTTCCCACCTACAGCCGAATTTGAGGAATTGCGTGTTCAGTAGCGGAACTCAATGTAGCGCTTTGCGTTGTTACCAGAGCGAACAAATGAAAACAAATTAAATATCGAAATAGAAAATAATAAATATTTCTTTTCCACTAGCAGGGATGGAAAGCACAACATGACGTTTACAGCCACACGCTTGTGCCGCTGCGCCACGACAGGCCTCGACAGGACAGAAAATTTATATAAAAAATAATAACAAAAATACAATCAAAATAAAGAAAAATATTACAATTAAGTTAAATATATAAAAAGAAACGAAATATGAAGATATCACAATAAGTAAGAATAAAAACATATTACAGTTATATACTTTACTTATTACAGTTTGAGGCCTGTTGTGGCGCAGGGGCACAAGCATGTGACTGTACACGGGAAAGTTGTGAATTCGATCCTCTCTCGTAACAAAATATTTAATACTATTATATACTATTATTATATATATTTAATGCTTTCATGTCGCTGCCTAACTCGAAAGTGGGTAACGAAACGGAGTGCCTTAACACTACGTTGCCAAGTTCCCTCCCTCTGTCTACCCTGCCATGGGCGGGATACATCGTGATACTGAGTGGAGTAGTTTATGTCGAAATAACGTGTTAAAAATTAATCAGTATTTTTTTTTCCTCATGTCTCATCCATTAAGTTTTCTCTACACTTTCATACTAAATGTACAAAAATTAAATACTGTTATAAATGTTTTAACCAAATTTAGATGTCAAATCTAGACCAACCTTCACGCCCCATTATCATGACCTGAACTAGAAAAAATCTCCGCATATAATTTATATAACAATAAAATGCATTTCGTATTGTTCTCTATTATATAACAATAGAGCTGTGTACATAACATACAACAAACTTAATGTAAAATTGTTGTAACATATTGGAACGTTTTTCTATAATCAGCTTCGCTCTGTATCCCACATGTAGAAAGGTAGAGGGAGACTAGTGCTAAGGCACTCCGGTCTCCAATACTTGGCGTGTTCCGGAGGTATTGCGTGTTAAGTGGCGGAACTCAATGCTGAATTTTGCTTTGCACCAGAGCATGGAATTTAAAATATTAAACATTCAATTTCGGGGAACAAAAATTTTAAAAAATTAAAAAATAAAATGCGGGAGTCGAATCCATAATCTACAGATTATATACGTTTACGGTCACACGCCTCAGCATCTGCGCCACGACTGGCCTCAATTGGAAATGTAAAATATATTTTTTTTTGTAGATTGTAAAATATTTTTTTTTCTCAAATACATTTTTTGTAAGCCGGTAACGAGACGGTTTCTTTTAAACAACATTTAACTAATTTCGAAAAGGTCATTCTATAATTAATTTTGTCTTTTAATGATGACATTGATTTTCGCGATTGTTACACATTTTAAATGAAACACTTTTAACCGGATTAATCTCGTATATTGGTTGTTAAACATACCACTCTTAAAAAGTTTAAAGTCTTAAGCACACCACACTAGAAGTCCAGATACAGTTAGCTCATTCGGCAAGAATCCAGTGCAGTACGCGAGGCAATTAAGGAATCGTTGGCGGTAGTTTGATATAATAATTATATCAAACGACAGACAAATGCCACCTCAGTCTACCCGTGACCACGGACTACTGTAAAGTGTTCGAAACGTCGGGTTTCCTAAAAACTTGTTTAACAACCAATATACGCGATTAATCCGGTTAAAAGTGTTTCATTTAAAATGTGTCTTTTATTTATTTCTATATACGTGACAAAGAACTATACAGTATGGCCTTTTTGTCCTAGTTCCAAGAATTGCTAGAATATGCCAAGAAATAAATATATAATACAATTTTGGACAATAACAATATTAATTTTTCTTCTCTTTTTTGGGTACAAATATTAATTTTTCTTCTCTTTTTTGGGTCGCGCTGTAACAAGCTAAGCAGATTGAAAACGAAAACAGTTCTTTCCCAATAATACATATCCATCCCATATTTTCAGCTTTATTGAGACATTCCGTGTTGAGTGGCGGAACTCAACGCCGAACCATACCAGTAATATGATTACCATAATTGAAAACTACATACATATATATATATACAAGGTTACAATTTGTATAGTATATTCATAAGCCAGTGGCTGAATACATTAATGTTTTGATTGTGCCCTCGCGTGACTCAACTCAAGTCACGCCTACCAGGTCGGCGCTTTATTTCTTTTAAAGATCGTTTTTAGTATTTCACCTTTTTAATTAGTATAATTAATAGCCATTGTCAAGTCACATTAGCCACTAAATTTGGTGAAAAGGTAATTTTTTGGTATATAATTATTGTGTTATTAATTTCTTTTTTAGTTTCACGCTGTATCACGCACTGGGAAGGGTGGAAGGGTAGGCAGAGCACTTCACTTATACTTCTTCGAGTGGGGATCGAACCCACAACCTATCGTTTACAGTCATATGCACGTACGCGATACAACAGACCTTACTGTGATTAGTAATATTTTACTATACTGAATTACACGCTGTATATTATTTTACTAACAACTTATATATATATATATATATATATATATATATATATATATATATATATATATATATATATATATATATATATATATATATATATATATATATATATATATATATATATATATATATATATATATATATATATATATATATATATATATATATATATATATATATATATATATATATATATATATATATATATATATATATATATATATATATATATATATATATCTAATGTAATGTCATGGGAGTACGTCATCATAGAGGTAGATGATGCATGACGCATACAATTGATTGTGAGCTGATGATTCAGCGCTATACAGGTGTTTTGTTGTGTTTATTACATTGTGTATTCTATTATATTCTATACTAGCATTTTATCCGTGATTTTGTTTAACATTTCTTTAGTATAAATATTGTTTAGTTAACTTTTTACTAAAACAAGTTAATTTAAATAGTTATGCGTGTTCATAGTTATTTCAAATACATGTTAACTGCAAGAAATAAAATAATTGTGATAAAATGTATTTAATTCTGATGAAATGAACTCTTGATTTTGATGGAATGGTCTGTTTCACGCTTTATCCCGCACATCGCAGGGTAAGCAGGGAACTTAGGAAGCTAGTGTTAAGACACTCCGTTCTTTCTCACTTTCCGTTGAATTCGAGGCATTTCGTGTTAAACAACAGACAGACGTCTGTTGTTCAACAGGAATGCCAAAATGAAGATATTAAATCTACTCAAGCGGAAGATGCGTAAATTAATATACATTTATATATTTTTTTAACATTTTAAAAGAACTAAACTAAAAATTAAACTGACATTCTGGTAGCAGTAATACATTGAAATTGTAATCGGAATGTTTAAACTATTTCCTTATTAGTTACAAATACATATTATTATATAGTAAATATATATTTACTAAGTATTTTTAGCTCTGACTTCACTGTAAATAATAATCAAAAACATATATAAGCCTAATGACCGGAAGACCCTTTTAGCGTTAATCATACAAATGTTCAATTTCTACGCGAGACGCGTTCGCAGACATAATTTCCCCCGTTTTGATATATAATTGCATTTTTTAAATTCTAGTCCCGTTTGAAACAATCTTTTTTTTTATCTGTTTTCCTGTTTTTCAGTATGTCTGTACGTTTATACGCAATCTCAAAAACGATTTAAATGTATTAGCTGTTATAGTTGTAGCAACAACATTTAGCGTTTATTTTATTCAAATCTGATGATAATTAAAAAAGATACGTCAATTTAAGACATCTAATTCGACAAAATTACTTCTTTTCTTTTAGCTAATACTTTAGTTTTTAATGTATAAGTAAATATTGTCTTAAAAGTGATAATTTTATTAGAACAAAAAAGTAATTAAGATAGAAACAAAAACAGTGTAACTCGAGCCGGCGAAGCCTCGGACGGGTCGCTAGAATTAAATATTTCACTACTCGAGTAGGAATCGAAGCCGTTACAATCTACAGTCGCATGCTCAAAACACAACTGGACCTTGTGTCTGTGATGTCATAAATATTTCTTGTTAGAGTTTAAAATATTTTAGTTCTCACTAGTGACATCATTGTACCATCATATTGAAAACCCTTTGCTTATTACACATTTATAGTGATGTAACTATAATATTTCATTACATTTTGATTTTATGGGAATTATGAGAAATCCCATTCATACATAAGCTTCTACGATCATATATTTACATATAAAGCTAAAATATTTACATATAGAAGTTACATTTAAGTATAAAACATGTTTAGTAGATATAGCAGAATTAAAAAGTACTGAGAAACTAACAAAAATAAATATATTTTACGAAAGTGTGATTTTTTTGTTTGTTTTTTAACAATAATGGAATTAATATGGATGAACGGTGAGTTGTCCGTTTTGATAGTTACCATTTTAGTTTTTTCTTTGTGTATTTTTTTTTATTTAACAATATGTACATTAAATAAAAGGGTTAAGTCAAAATATGTGCCGCTACACCACTACGACCAAGACTATTTGGGACATTGTTTTAAATAATCAACCTTTTAAGACACTCCGTTCCGTTCCTCATTTTCCGTGGAATTTGAGGCATTGCGTGTTGGCGGAACTCAACGCCGCGGATTGCTTTGTTACAAGGACGAAGAAAAATAAAAAAATAAATATTTAATATGAAAATATTAAATATTTCATTTCGTCAGGGACCGAACCCACCACCTGTCGCGTTAACGGTCACATCCTATCTCAGGCTTTGTTATTTTACTCTCAGTTCTGGAGTTCGAATCCGGCTTGATACAATTTTTTATATAATTCTTAATATTTCTCTCCTAATATATTACAATATTATGTATACCATTACCACAAAACAAGAGATTAATTAGAAAAATGTAACAAAGTCTGTTTGTAAGTAAAAAAATACAGCATTGACCCATAACTTAAAGATTTGGGTCAGAAAGCAAAGAATTGAGTTCATTGAAAGAAAATATAAATGCGGTCAAGCCGTTTAGAGTAGAAAATTCTATGAACACATGAATTAATATTGTAATTACATTAAGTTTTACTTTAAAGTTATATTTATAATACTTACGAGAATACTTGACGCAAAATTCTATCAAATTTTAATTTATATTTTTTTTAAAAAGATTTTTTATGTGGATAACTACATAATTACCAGATAATACTCCAATATTATTGTATAGACGTTGAAAGAGCAAAGACGTTGTGTTTTCGAGGAAATGAAATGTTTGATATTTTCATTTCCTCACTCTGGTCACGAACAAAGCGCGGCGTTTAATTCCGCCAATCTAAATCTCACACCCAATGACTTTGGCGGAAATTGAGGTAGCGGAAATATCCTAAAATAAGGTTCCCAGTTTTCTACTTACAATGCTGTTTGGGATACATTGTAAAATTTAAATTAAACTTATATACTCAGTACAGCGATAGAAATGGCAATTTCATTATTAAACTAGATTTATTTCTCGATTACCACAAATAGTAATTGTAAGGTCTACAGCAAATCCTAGTTCTAGGTCTCGGCGCTATGCAATTCTAATACGACAACGTAAAAGACGAATGTGTTTTGTTGTTAATCATTTAAGTGAATATATCAATGTTTGCGGCTGTTATTGGTATGTACTCTATTATTTTTTTTCTTTTGAGTGTCTGGACACTAAGTTTTCTAGTTTTTTATCTATAAATGACTAGAAAATTGGCAAATCTCGTGAAGTGAAAATATTTCATTAATTTTTTTTATTGGGGAATTGAATTCATTTTGACTTTTGATTTTGATTGTAAAACTAATTTTGCTACGGTAGTGTAAAATAATAATAATAATAATATTTTGATATCTCTTAAGAATTACAGTTTTTATGGCTTGGTTATTATATACTAAAATTATGTATACCTATGTTTTTTTTTAAGAAAATGTATGTATTTATCCTAACACTGTATCCCATACACAGTAGGGTAGACAGAAGTCTGAATACCGTAGAACGTGGAAAAAAAAAACAAAATTTCTAGTAAGTGGAATTCCCTCCCCATCCCTACTAGAAATTGAACCTGCTACCGTCGAGTTTACATTATGACTATTCATTCTCTATAGAGATTTCATTGTATGTATATAAAATATATAAATGGTCGGCAATGTTACATTACTTTCATTGTAAATTTTAATTTATAAAAAGAAATGTGATAATTCAACCTGTTTTAAGATTTTATTCGCATATAAAGTATTAAGTAATAAAGTAAGAAATTCGTTCAATATACTTTAAAATATTATGATTTGGGCTATTGTTCTAAAATACAGACAATACTGATTGTACTGATAACAAAATAAATTCACAAGATTAGCAAAACCTGTGCAGAGGCCTATCGTGGCGCAAGGGTAGGAGCTTATGACTGTAAATGACAGGTTAGGGGTTCGATCCCCACTCGAGAAAGTGAAATATATAATATTTTCATTACCTAGCTCAGTATAAAGGCAAAGCTCGGCGTTGAGTTCCGCCATTCAACGCGCAATGCCTCCAGAAGTTGAAAATAAAAAAAAAAGAATATCAAAACAACGATAACGTGAAAAGTGAAATATCATGGGCAGCTTGCTCTAGTGACAAAAATAAACGACCTACTTACTAGCTATTAACTATGCGTCATTCCTAAAAATTAATAACATGTGTAATTTTTATTACTTTGTATTATTAAAAAAGTATTTTATATATTTTTTCTTCCTAAATAGAATATGTAACATTTTAAAAAACCCTTTGTTGAAGCGACAATGTTTTCTTCATTTTTCATTATATTTTCGGGTCTTGGACTCTTATAACTTAAGTAAGCCGGTAGTAAACTAATTGACGTCAAAAATATACAAACAATATTTCTTTTATTTTGTATATTTGTTGCCTTTTTATACACTAAGAATAAAATAAATACACATAAATATACAAAAAAATAACAATAAATTAGCACTTACCACAAACAAAGCGTTGAAAACAACAAGCAAATATTTTATACAATTCATCCCGCAGCCCTCCATCTTTAATTAAAATCCGCGAAACACTGAACAGATAATAAAAAACGCGGGAAACACTTCTTCTTTTTTTTTATTAATACGTTCGCGCGCTAACGAGTCCAAGAGACTTATGATTCGGCCAGAGCTGGCGGCGAAATGTAATAATTGTCGGCCTGTTCGGTATTTAGTAGTGCTGTATCGCGTGCAAGGGTTGAAATCACCCCAAATTATCTGGACCCCCAATCTTTACGATGTAAAATGTCGATAGGGATCTAAAGAATTGGTGGGCTATAGGTTATTGATCTAATAACACGTGATTAAAGGTAAAAATTGTGATTTAAAAGATTTATTATAAACTAGCGACTTATTTTATTTTATTTACTTATCACAATTACTTTCTTGTTTTATATATATACATATATACATAAGTTTCAGCTAAATGAATAAAAAATGTATAGCAATGTTATGGAATATTTTAATATTTTAAATTGACGTAATTTTTTATTTGTAACCGAACATTATAGGGAAAACTGCATTTAATTCTATAACCACACAAACAAACCAACCACTATTTTGGGCTTTATTACATAAATAAACAACCCTTATAGTATATTTTTTATATATCTTCCATGTACGACTGTGATAGGCTACAAATTTATTATAAGATAAATGGACTCTTCTAGTTCTCATTTCGTATTCAATTATGAAAATTTAAATTATTTTATTTTATCTTAGGCCTGTCGTGGCGCAGCGTCACAAGCGTGTGACTGTAACCAACAGGTTCTGGGTTCGATCCCCAGTCGAGGAAATGAAATATTTAATATTTTGAATTTAAATATTTAATGTTTCATTTCTTCGCTCTGTTAATAAGGCAAAAACCACACGCAATGCCTCAAATTCGGCGGAAAGTGGGGAACGGAAGTGGAACGGAGTGTCTTAACACTCAGTTCCCGGGTTCCCTCTTCCTACCCTGCTTCGTGCGGGATACAGTGTGAAGCTACTTTCAAAGTCATACTAAAAGTACGAGAATAGTTTCGTGACATTTCTTTGTAGGCACTATGTTTAAATTTTCAATCGGGGCATTAAATAGTTTTATTCTCGCTCTGGGACATAGATAAATATATAAAAGAGTTGAGCCCAGCCACCCAACACCCAATGTCACGAGAATTTGGCGGAAAGTATGCAACTAACGTTCATTCTCTACCATATTATTTCCAAGTAATATATAGCGTAGAGCTATTTATTTTTAATTTTTTATTTGTTAATTAAAAATCCAGGAATTTGTATGTTTAAATACAGAGAAATAAATTAAAGGAGAATAAAATTATTTTTAACAAAATTTGTTTAGAGCGTAGTGACAATGTTAAAAATTCGGGAATTAAAATGGACAGTGCATTTTCCTGGTCGTCTCAAGTTGC
This sequence comes from Eueides isabella, assembly GCA_019049475.1. Taxonomy (NCBI): domain Eukaryota; kingdom Metazoa; phylum Arthropoda; class Insecta; order Lepidoptera; family Nymphalidae; genus Eueides; species Eueides isabella. Next base: position 14,595,274 of record CM032391.1, on the reverse strand, counting down.
TGAGCTCAGCCGTGAGCTATTTTGCGCTATAAGAAGTTTGAAAGATGGAACAATCTACTACCATTAAAAACTAAAATATCATTAGCTCAAACTGTTCTTCTCCGTATACTTGATTACGTTGATACGTGTTATCTAGATTTATCTTAACAACTACTAAATAAGCTTGAACGGATGCAGAAACTCATCAATCGGATTCATATTTGGATTGCGAAAATTTGATCACGTAACACAATACCGCACTCAACTTAAATGGCTTACTGTAACAAACCGACTACACTTACGTTCTCTCACTCTTCTTTATACAATCCTGTACCATCCTGCCACTCCCTCGTACCTTAAAGAACGTTTTAAGTTCTTGTGGTCGAACAACCTTCACTCCCAGTACCTTCGTTCCCGCAACCACAATCTCCTGGAGGTTCTACTATCCCATACTAAACGCTATGGAGACTTCTTTACTGTCAAAACAGTAAGTTGAAATTAGATGATCTCGATCTGTAGGGATTTTTAAGCGTAGACTAAAAGAGTACTACCTAAAACAATAATCTTAATCTATGTATATTATATATATATATATATATATATATATATATATATATATATATATATATATATATATATATATATATATATATATATATATATATATATATATATATATATATATATATATATATATACATATATATATATATATATATATATATATATATATATATATATATATATAGATATATATATATATATATATATATATATATAGTAGTATGTAGTAAGTATGAATATGTATTTGTATGTCTATGTTTTCTAAAGTTAAGTTCTAAAGTAATACTTTTTGCACCGTACTTCATATCACTATGCCTTAATTATGTATTTTGAATGGTTGCCTGTAAGAGATCACTTGTAGTGATAAGACCGCCATTGAAAATAATATGTTAATTTAAGTGTTATATTATGTAAAATTTTAAATTAAGTATTTTAAGTGCAATAAAGTGTTAATATTATTATTATTATTAAATAAAATTTGTAGACACTATTTAAAAATAATGTCTACACTCATAGGTAGAAGTCCTCGTGGCGCAGTGTTACATATACACTTGATCATAATGCCTTAACACTAGGTTCAATTTGTCTTCCCTGCCCTGATATAGACAAGACAAAAAAAATCTAAGAAAGTAATATGATATAGGTTTTTCAGATACCAACATAGTCTAACGTTTAATATTATCTACCTTTATTAAACACAGTTTAACACTGTGAGTCACGTACTTACGTCGTTCCGAAACAAGTTTTTCTATGACATCTTACAGTTTAACACTTAGGTCATATTTATTTGTAATTTAATTTGTTTTTTTTTCTATGCATTTCAAAATTTGTTCCAAAACCATTTTCAAAACATTGCGTGAAAGAAATAAAAAAAAAATATACATATTTACAGTCAGTCTCTACGTCGCTGCATCACAGCAGTAAATAAAATAATATTAATTATTTCACTAAAGGATAACTATTTGACATTTAATATTTTATGTTCGCTAAAATGTGAGCGATAAATTCCCACTAAAATCGTAAGCTCTCGATTTTTTTTTTCGGAAAATATGTATTAGCTCGTATATACCTTCTACAACTTCCCCTATTGTACAGTAAGTATATATTGTACAGTCGTATCAAAAATTGGTTTCATTGTGCTGTCTGTGATTTCAAAAGAACAATGTACTTCTATTTAATTTATATGTATATTAATGTGTGCTTTATTTCTATGTTTATTAAATATTTCATTTCCCCCAGTGGGGATCGAACCCACAACCTGTCGTTTACAGTCACACGCATGTGCCTCTGCGTCACGACAGGCCTCATTATGTATTTATGATTTATTACTATGTTATATTTCAAATAGGTTCGTAACTATACAATAGTTATTTCTGATTAAAACGAAGTATTAGGTTATTAATTTAATATTATTACTTATTTTAATAACTTGTAATAATTAAATATATATATTCCCAACATGAGGCCTGTCGTGGCGCAGCGGCATAAGCGTGTGACTGGAAACGACAGGTTCTGGGTTCGATCCCCAGTCGAGGAAATGAAATATTTAATATTTTCAATTTAAATATTTAATGTTAAATTTCTTCGCTCCGGTAATAAGGCAAAGCGCGGCGTTGAGTTCCGCCACTCAACACGCAATGCCTCAAATTCGGCGGAAAGTGGGGAACGGAAGTGGAACGGAGTGTCTTTACACTAGGTTCCCGAGTTCCCTCTGCCTACCCTGCCTAGTACGGGATACAACGTGAAGCTATAAATAAAAATAAAAAAAAGAAGATATATAATTAATTATTTTATTTATTGAGTGAGTGAGTTTAAAGGATGTATAACTTCCCTATCAAATGCTACTAAAGCCTTTAGTTTTATAATTTTTATAATACAAAAAACGTTCAAGAACGGACCAGCATTAAACCAACGTGGTGAGACTCTTATGCCTAATCAAGTGATCCTGTAAAGATTCCGCTTTTTATTCTTAACATATACGAAGATCTAAAAACACTATTATTTAACTAGAATATATAAAACATTTGCATTGTACAACAAAAGTAACATTTATAAGAGCACAATGGCAACCGGAAGTGGCGTCTCATTTAAATACATTATGTCAGCATCCACATCTGATTATAAATCATTCGTAGAATATTACGCCTGCATATTCTTAGCTTTACAAAGTAAATATTTTAGAATTAAAATATAAATAATATTAAACATTATCATATTTAAAACAATATGTAAACATTGATAACTAAAGTTTCAGCTCATTTATGATAACAATAAATAAAAATTAAAAAAAAAAAAAACGACTGTGTGTCCTTTTTAAGTTTGCTTATTAAAGTGGTTTGGGTGATGTGGAAAAAGGTTATTCTTTAAACTTAATTTGTTCACTCAGCTTCACGCTGTATCCTGCTCATGGCAGAGTAGGCAGAGGGAACTTGGGAACCTAGTGTTAAGACATTCCATTTCCCTTTCCGCCAAATTTGAGCCGCGCTTGCCATGTTACCAGAGAGAAGTAATGAAAACATTAAATATTAAAATAGAGAATATTTCATTTCCTCGAGTGGGGTTCGAACCCACATCCTGTCGTTTACAGTCATACGCGCCCCAGCGCCAGGACAGATCTCATTCTTTAAATTTCTAGACCAATTCAATTATTAATGTAAATAAAACATGGCTACGAACCAACACAGAAAAAAATATTTTACAATAAAAAATCGCATTGAAATCTATCTATCCGTTTGAGAGCTGCGATGCCACAGACAGCAGAAAATTATCACATATATTTTTTTTATCTTCACGCTGTATCCCTCACGAGGCAGGGTAGGCAGAGGGAACCCGGTAACCTAGTGTTAAGACACTCCGTTCCACTTCCGTTCCCCACTTTCCGCCGAATTTGAGGCATTGCGTGTTGAGTGGCGGAACTCAACGCCGCGTTTTTTTATTGCTTTAAATAAAAAAATAGGGACTACGTTAATATTTGTGTGGTCACATTCAATTGGTTAATTCTTTATTATGAAGTGCTCATATCTCATAAAAAGCATTGGAAAAGGCAGCAGTATACATATAGTATATGTCATAGTGAATCTTGTACTAGGAACTCGGGAACCTAGTGTAAAGACACTCCGTTCCACTTCCGTTCCCCACTTTCCGCCGAATTTGTTATATATCTTCAATTTTATTTTTATTTCAACTCTGTTCATCTCCGTAATAATTTATATAATATTCTGATAAGTTTAGTGTAGTAGGTATACTATGATGATCTGATCAAAATCTGATTACATTTTAAAAAAATAAATACTCTATATAATTTATTCATACAGCTAAGATCTTTTCTGATGGTTCCGAATTACAATAGTAGTTTAATACGAGTAGTTAAATATCGATTTTTAAACAGTTAACATAATTTCGGTTATAGGTTTGTAGAGGGAATGTGGGTACCTAGTGTTAAGACACTCCGTTTCGTTTCCCACTTTCAGCCGAATTTGAGGCATTGCGTCGGAACTTAACGCCACAATTTAAAACAGTTAATTTATTAAAACGGTTAATTTGAATAAATCATTTGTACATTTAACAGACATCTAGTTATTTTTGAAAATAATATAATTTTAAATTTTAAATATTTATTTTTAATTAAATTGTGATTATTTCCTAAACTTAATATATTACACAAGTATAACATATATAGATATATAATGAATGCATGTAAGAATCGAAAATAATTAGTAAATTATCATAATTTTTTATTTAAAATAAGACTTAAATTGAAATTTGAATTATTGTAAAATTGTAACTGAAGGGAATTTTAGCACGAATAAGTTTAAATAGGAAATATAGGAAATGGAAATATATTTATGATAACATATGCAGATTTCATACATTTTATATAAAAAATATATACATTTTTTACGGTTTCACATTTTAATTTTCCATCCATTTTTTTTCGTGAAAATAAAAACTGGCTACCACCGCGCTTACATGTACAAGGCTTCAAAACCCTTTAAGATTAAAAAAAGTGGAGAACGGGACGGAGTGTCTTAACACTAGGTCCCAAGTTCCCTCTGCCTACCCTGCCATGTGCGGGATACAGCGTGAAATTGAGTGAGTGAGTGAATAAAGTAGAAAACCTAGAATTCATTACTTCAACTCAATATATTCCCAGCATTACGGCAAATCACCATGGCTACCACTGCTACCACCATAAAGTTTCCTAACCCCGAGTTCAATATTCAAGCATGCTTTTCAAGCACACTCGTTCAATGACTTGATTACATTTTCTAATGTTATTCCTTAGTCGTAGCTTTTAAGTTATACTAATAATATTTGACCTTTCATTTATATAGCATGTGCTTATCACAGGTCAGTGTACAAGTAGATATGATTTTCAGAATTAAAAAATTCAAGGCCAATGCTATATGTTTCATGTTTCTTTCTTATTACATTCTGAATCGATAACATCTTAAGCTTTTTCTAATACAAATGTAATGAATATTTGCGTTATGAATATTTGGGAAGTCATAGGGAACTTAGGAAGATACCCGATAAAGTTAGGACTATGTTTCGATCTTTACTGCCGAATTGGGCATTGTGCGTTGACTGGTGGAACTTAACGCCGCGCTTTGCATGTTACTGCAGCGAAGATATAAAAAAAATAATAAACATTCTATTACCTCGAGTGAGGATCGAAGTGTCGCGTTAACAGTGAAAATGTGGATGATTTATATAATAATGCCTCACCCGCTTACCCTAAAAGATTGTTATATTATACAAAATAATTACACGAACGCTGTTACTGTCGCACGACATTCAGTCAAGGAATAAAACCAACGATCTCCGGCAAAAAAGGAAAATGAGAAAGAGGCCTATCGTGACGCAGCGGCACAAGCGTGTGACTGTAACCGACAGGTTCTGGGTTCGATCCCCAGTCGAGGAAATGAAATATTTAATATTTTCAATTTAAATATTTAATACTTCGCTCTGGTAATAAGGCAAAGCGCGGCGTTGAGTTCCGCCACTCAACACGCAATGCCTCAAATTTGGCGGAAAGTGGGGAACGGAAGTGGAACGGAGTGTCTTGACACTAGGTTCCCGGGTTCCCTCTGCCTACTCTGCTTCGTGCGGGTTACAGCGTGAAGCTAAAAAAAAAATATGGGATAGTAAAGGCTGCTGTCCTGTTAGGAGATGTAATTAAATTTTCCACGATTAACTCTATCTCTCCTACCGTTCTCTCTCTCTCTCTCTCTTTTTAATATCCTTTGCCGCATGTAACCATAGAATCCCAACGCATAGAAGCTCAATCTCTACTTCACTTTCTCACAAGACGAAAAATATTCAACTAAGATCCAACAAATAAGACATTAATAAGGATTTAGAGCTACTTGACGATCCACGAAGGGTCTTTTGAAAATGATCATAAAATAATATAAACGATGTGGTCAAATCCTATACATATTGTAGATAGATGTTTTATATATAATCCTCTATGTTTTTTCTGTGTACTGCACATGGATATATATACAGAGGAAGTTAGGGAACCCAATTACCTTCCTAATTTACTTTCCGCCGAATTTTGCCGAGTGTTTTACCCCCTATCATAGACATGTAACTCTCCTTATGTAAGATCTCATCATACAAAAATAACGCAAAGATATATTGCTCTAGTATTATTGTAATAAGTGTAAAAAAAAAAATTAAACAAATTATGTAGCAAACGACATTCAATATCTGGATGTTTTTAGAAAATAAGTTGTCTCTTCTGGAGATAATTTAATAATTTAATTCTCTAGTTGTAAGCGTAAGTAGTAGATAAAGTATTCATAGTAGTTATAATATAAAAAAAAACATATTTTAAAACACGCAATGCCTCAAATTCGGCGGAAAGTGGGGAGCAGAAGTTGAACGGAGTGTCTTAACACTAGGTTCCCGGGATACAGCGTGAAGCTGAGTAGAGTAGTAAAAACATATTTTGAAGATAAGACCATTGGAGAAACCCTTATTTAATATCTACTCGATGTAACGTGAAGCTAGACGTAATTTAAATTTCACTAGAAGTTTTTGGGCGACAATTATACTTACATTTTATTGTATCCCGTAGAAAACGTCCGAGAATTTTCTATTTCACAATTTAAAAACGTTGTGAAAAGACGTTTGTGTGTTAAAGGTTATTACCATATTAACGATTTTTTAAACGATAACACCCCTTGGGAATAAAATGCTCGCTTCAGGCTATTTCAAATGTATCATTGTCACATAATTAATTATACGATGAAAAATTTTTGATAAAAAGACATGTCCCGCTGAGTTTCTTTCGCCGGTTATTCTCTGGTCTGAGGCAGTAACTTTAGTGAACTGGTGGTAAATTGTTTGAAGTTCAAAAAACGAAGCTTGTAATTTCTTATTTTGTATAAAAATACTTGAATTTGAATTTAAATTTGAATATAGTTCTTATAAGTTTTACAATATGGCTTCTGGTTTTTTATAATTTCGACAATACTAACAAAGTTTAAAAAAAAGATTTTTTTAACGTAAACATTATTTAAAACTGTCAACCCCATTGATTTCTACAGCCCTGTATAGGTAAAATATATTTACATATAAGTAAGGGTGTCCTTAGGGGCCGTCCATTAATCGCGTGATGTTTTTTGTACCATTTTTTGACCCCAGAAACCCCCCCCTTCCCCTTTGGTGATAAGTGTTGAAGTTTAAAACTTATTAATTACTTGTTTACATGAATAAATTATATCTTACTGCAACCTCCTTGTGTTATTTTGTGATTTTCGCGGAACCCCCTCCCCTCCTTTAGGACCTCACGTGATTTATGGACGGCCCCTTACTTGTCATGCAGCCGAATAAAAAAGTTTTTTTTTTAAATATGCATATGCATTCTTATCAAAAACTTCATTTATAGCAAAGAAAATATTACATTGTGTCATAAAAAATATTTCAATGTTTTAATGCCAAGTTCAACAGACCTAGGTCTGATAGCGTTACCTGACCGGTCTAAATGACCTGCCCGGTATTACGATAAGCTCTCATAATTTTAATTATATTACGGTAAATATATCGACTATATTAATCATTATCTAATCATTAAGGCTTGTCGTGCCGCACGGTGGGGTAGACAAGGGGAATCTTTCCCAGGTTCCCGTAGTGTTAAGACACTCTGTATCCATTAAAGCACTTCCGTTCCTTTCCACCTTTTTGCCGAATTGCGGTATTGCGTGTTGAGTGGTGGAATTCAAGGCCGGACTAAACTCTATATAAAAAATAATACAGTCACACGCTCGTGCCCCCACTCTACAACTTACTTAAATATATTATAATTTATTTGATTATGATTTAACATTAAAAAATTTTTTTTTTATGCTATTTTTTAGATCAAAAAACTTTGAAACATAACTTTGCCTCTTAAAATTAAGTACTTATTTCTCCATGAATGTCTCATTGCAGTCAGATAAATTAGACTGCTCATATAAGCTCATGTAAATAATCAATTTACTAGTTTAATAATTTTGTATATTCCGCTAAAAGCTCGCTAGCTCCCTAATGATTATTTTAATTTAACCGCACATGGCAGAGCCACACGTAAATACAAATGAAAAACAACTTTTCTTATATAAATAGAGGTTTGCCATTCACATACACTAATATGTAATTTGTCAAAAATGTATTGGGAAGTGGAAAACGTGTCTTCACACTATCAATATCCTGTTATGTATATAGAATACAGCGTAAACTTGTTTCTCAAAGGTATTAATTATTATAAGTACAAATAAAAAGTATTTCATTATTTTATCGTTTTTTATATTTTTTTTTCAGCTTCTGTATTTCACGCAAAGTAGACAGACTTAACCTAGGAAGCTAGTTTTAAGCCATTTTGTTTCTCTGAAAGCATTACGCCTTTAATAGTCGAAATCAACACTGTGCTTTACGTGTTTACTAGAGTAAGAAAATGAAAATATTAGTATATATTCTTATTCCATTATAAAAATTGATTAATATCCTGGGACATTTGAACTGTGATATCTACAGTTCTATATATATAGTATGTAAAAGTTCAAACTGGGAAATGCAAAGAAATAGATACATTTATAACGTTTAAAGTATACTAAATCAAGAAAAGGAAATATATATTTTTCACGATTTAGTACACGAAAACCATTAACACGGTTTACTTCGATGGGCGTAAAGATAGCCTCTTTTGCTTATAGCCTTTATAAATGGTATGAAATGGTGTGATTTAAATAAACTATTTCCGTAAAAGAACCTTAAAAAAATACTTCAAAAACCTCTAAAGAAGGTTTTTTTTTAATTTTAAGCCCCCAAAATGGAAACGAACCCACAATGATGCATTTAGATTAAGACGATGAAACGTTGTGTCTGTTTGTGTCTTTACGAATATAAACAAAGGTTTATAATAGTTTTTTTTTGCTGCCCTTACATTGCTACATGTTAGTTGTTTGTATGAAATGGTATAATTTCAATTTATAAATTCGTGTGAAAAGTGACTATTTTGTTATAATTTTGTATTGTTAAGGTGAATTTCAAAAATATATATATCAATAGGCAAAAATATATATTTATAGCTAGAAATCCCTGTAATATAAAATACAAAAGCAGATTTACTTCTATTGTTATAAATGAAACATACTAATATATGCCAAAATCGTATTTTATTCCAAAAGCATTATATATAAAAAGCTCTCACACCGTCTTTAACTAAGCTTTTATTATAACGTATATTCAATGCCAACTTGTACGGATAGAAACGAAAAGCAAAATGGCTCCAATTGGCTGAAAAAATTGAAATACGTTTATTTGCTTACAGAGGACACAGGTTGCGAGATCTAATTTGAACATTTTAAAACCATAGGCTACATTATGATAATATCCATAAGGCACATGGCAGGGTAGGCAGAGGGAACTTGGGAACCTAGTGTTAAGACACTCCGTTCCACTTCCGTTCCCTACTTTCCGCCGAATTTAAGGCATGGCGTGTTGAGTGGCGGAAATTAACGCCGCGTCTTTTTATTGCTTTAAATAATAAATAGGGACTACGTTGATATTCGTGTGGTCACATTCAATTGGTTAATTCTTTATTATGAAGTGCTCATATCTCATAAAAAGCTTTGGAAAAGGCAGCAGTATACATATAGTATATGTCATAGTAAATCTTGTAGTAGGACACTCCGTTCCCTACTTTTCGCTAAATTCATGAATACCTTAGAATAGAAACAAACGTAGAACCGATGCATTTTCTTTAAGATGTTATGACGGCTTTAAAAATTATTATGATGACTACAGACAAAGAGTTTGACTTATAATTGTTTTTTTTTGTTGTCTCTACACTGTGCTATACGGTAGTTGTTTCTATGACCACCATAATGCAAACACTACGCACAAAAGCCACCCATTAAACAAGGCCATGAAATTTGCAATTGTTTAAAATGTTCGTTTTACAAGAAATAGAACGTGTTGTACTTAAAAGATATATTAATATAGGTTAGGTATAAAACAGGTAAAAAAGAATAGGTACAGTAAGAAAAAAATAAATAAAAAATAAATCCCTGGCCCTTTAAGAGTCACTTTAAGTTAACTTGGTTGCTCGTCAGTCTGTTTTTTCAATCAAGATATTTTGTGAAAGTTAGTTTGCAAAGTGTTGAAGTTATAAGTTGAGCTTAAATTCTTATCAAATATCAGGGTTCGATTCCTACCGAGTGTAATTAAATAAAATGTTAAATATAATCTTTTCTTTTCTTTGTCCTCGTAGCAAAGCGAAGTATCGGAATATGTTAATACTAGGACTACAATGTGCGAGATATAAAGCAAAAGTTGGAAAGCTCATATATAAAATTGTTCCGCTACTAAGTGACTGATAATACTCAGACTAAACTATTTAACTTAAAAAGTTTAAAAGTAACTTAAAAAGGCCTGTCGTGGCGCAGCGTAAGTAAAGGGCACAAGCGTGTGACTTCAAACGACAGGTTGTGGGTTCGATCCCCACTCGAGGAAATTAAATATTTAATATTTTCAAATTATATATTTAATGTTTTCATTTCTTCGCTCTAGTAACAAGGCAAAGCGCGGCGTTGAGACCCGCCACCGCAATGCCTCAAATTGGGCGGTAAGTGGGGAACGGAAGTGGAATGGAGTGTTCTTAACACTAGGTTCCCAAATTCCTTCGGACTACCCTGCCACATACAAAATACTGCGTGAAGCTGAAAATCATATCAAATATTCAGGTCTAAAATCTTTTGGAACACAGATAAAATTAAATCCACCTCAAAGTCCGGCAACGCACCTGTAGCTCCCCTGGTGTTACACGGGGCCGTGGGCGACGGTGATCACTCACCATCAGGTGACCCGTACGCGAGTTTGATTTGTCTTTTCCATAAAAAAAATATTACATATTAAACAAAATATTTTTCTAATCGTCATTTTGCTGTAACAGACACGCCTCCACGTCAGTCATGTATGTACGTGTTAATATATTTAGAGTATGTTATTGTTTACGTTACGTAGATACATTGTATATATGTTCAATGTTGTTCGTTTTATCATTTTTCATTATGCCACGAAATATTGCATATATTGAAGTTACA